>CM046947.1:54077130-54466523 GCA_025698515.1 Gossypium sturtianum
TTTTCATTATGAGATATTTATTTTCGGTCATACAGGTAAGTGCCTATAATATATTTAATTGAGTTCCTACATCCGATCAAATAAGTAGGCATATATGTGTGTGTCATTTGAGCAAGAATGTGGCTATATACTGTATATGCATATTCGGCCTTTACTATGTGATTATAATATTATTTTTTTACATGTATATTAAATACTTAGATATTCAAATGTTGAATGGATAAATATATATATGTTCTTGTATGTGGCTTCAATGAATGATGTGCACATGAAATAAGTATATGGCTGAAAGTTTATAAGTACTATTAAATCTTGAATCGAGATAGTAAATTATTTGTTTAAGGTAAGATAATGAAGTATGCGTAGCTAAATAATGCATTGGAGTTCGGCAATGTGGTACCATATGAGTTTTTGTTAAAGTTTAGTAGATATTAAATGTTTGAATTACTTTTAATTGCTTAAGACTTACTAAGCTAGTAAGCTTACTCCGTGTGTTTTTCACTCTGTTTTATAGATTTAATTCAAGCTACGAGTTCAGGGGATCGTCACCGAAGTCATCCATACTATCGACCTATTTTGGTACCTTTAAAGCTGAAAATTTTAAGTCTAAGGCATGTATAGGCTAACTTAATGTTTAAATGATATTTTGTTGATGCATATAAGCCATGCGAAAATGGCTTGCTTTATTATTAAATAATCTAAGGTTATGCAAGACTTGATGAAAGTATGAAAGCAAGTTTTATGTGAATGGTGAATATGGGTGAGTATAAAATCATGCTATGCATAATGGTTGTATATGTATGTTTGATATGAAATCACATAGATGAATTTTTGCTAGTTCTTTGGGAAGTGAATATATATATATACATGAGATAGTATGTTAGGTTATGAATGACATTGGGTATGTGTATTTTTTAAAAATTCAATTGATGTGATTTGATAATGAAATGATCAAACTATGGTACTATGGTTCAGTTGTATTCGGTCTTGTTGCATGATCTTTAAACGGGTAAATTTGGCATAGTAAGCAAGCATATCTTATAGTACATTGTTCATGATTATGTTTTAGTTAGTTATAAATATATATATGCTTGAGGTGTGGCATATGTTTGTGCATATTCGGACATGATAGAAGTTTGTTAAAGTATAGGTAATTTATGAAATTATGATAGAAATATTACCCATAAGTTTAAGTAGATATTTCATGCAAGTTTAATGAACTTAACTTAAGAGTTGCTACATGTTATGTTATGTGCATTATATGGATATTAACTTGGTTGAATAAGGTTATAATGCATTATGGATAATAGATAAATTTTTGCTTGATTTGCACGCACTTATAAGGTAAAACATGAAAGAATAAAAGAATTTGGTGTATCAATGATCTATTGGATTTATACTCACTTTTGAAATATTCGTTTGTGGCATGAACTTGGTTGGCGTTATAATTATTTTGGATTTCTTATAAACATATATTTATAATCGGTTAAGAATTTAAAGGTTAAATCATTGATGTGAATAACTAGTGATGTTTGCATGTGATTGAATATACATGTGGTAAATTGGTTGGTGTAAGTTGACTGTTGATAATCTATTTATATTCGGCCACACTCTTTAAAATGACCAAATGAATAGTGCTCTGTAGTTTGAATGATTTTACTTATTTTATTGTATATAATGCAATTGATATTATATTTGTGATGATTTGCTTATTGTAATATTATTTCTTAAGTATTATGATTCAAGTGATTGAAGGAACTTGGTGGTTAGTTGAGTAACACCTCGTAACCCTAATTTGGCGACGGATACGGGTTAGGGGTGTTACATCAAAAGCCGAAATATGAGAGGAGAGCAAGGAGAATTGGGAAACCACTAGTCCAATGCCGAAATGACTAACATTTCCCCCCTCAGCCGAATTGACCAAATAGAGTCTCCCCAAACGACACAACTCTCCACTTCCCCAACTCCTTGATTCAATCCACCAATCTCTCCTTAGTCTTCTCCAAGATTTGCTCCTACAATCTCTCCATGACCATTTCAAACTTCTCATCCATCAGACTTTCACTGCAACACAAACTCTAGCCGTCCTGACAGTAAAATAGACACTCCATTGCTTATTCGAGGATTTGAACCTCAGACCTCACAGTTACACCACACGCCACTTGCCACTAAGCCACAAGCTCCTTTTGTGACTTAAAACATGCGCAAATATTTATAAAGCCTATGTGCCAGTGTCTAGATTCTTTTAAGAGAAGAATTTAAAAAATTCTGCAAGGGCCAAGACTTGAACCCAGGCTCCTTTACAACCTTAATGACGCCACGACCACTAGGCCACATGCTTCCTTGCGTCATGATTTCCCCAAAAATATTCTTAAAGCCTATTCACTTACATCCAGGGTTTTATTCACCTAAAACCAAAATTTCCTAAAGCCCAGGTTTGAACCCAAGACTTCATGGAAGCCCCCTAACCTTCCAAAATCACTCACCTAATAGGTCAAACTTGCATTAGTACCGTTCTCTTGTTCTCAAAATATTTAGACGCTCCAATGCCCAAGACCCAATAGGCCCAATTCTACTAGGCCCAAATTCAGGGTGTTACATGCAACTTGCTGGTTAGAGTTTTTGACATACATATTTGTTCCAGCCTCTTCCATAATGCAGCGGTGGTTTTCTCCTTCATCACATCCTGTAAATTTTCATTAGACAAATGTAGATGTAACTATGTTAACGCCTTTTGATCCTTGTGCTTATTCTCTTCCTCCGTCAATGTCGAAGGCATCTTATCTACCCCTAGGAGGGCTTCCTCTAAGTCCATCTGTGTAAGAACTGCCTGCATCTTTATCTGCCACAACGTTAATCTGGTGTTGCGATCCAACAGCGAAATTTCATACTTCAAAGACGCCATTACCGTGATCGAGATGAAAAACCCGGAAGCTCTGATACCAATTTGTGAAAATAAAATAGAATGTCGGTAATGACAAATATATCGCAAAGAAAAGAGAAATAAAAATAAAGAACACACAGATTTTATGTGGAAACCCTTTCGGGAAAAAATCACGGGCAGAGGAGAAGAAAATTCACTATGTCGAGTTCGAATTTACAAGAGGAATAGACTATGTCTATTTATAGGCTTGTAAAGCCATATTCTAATAGGAGTGTAGTAAGATTGAAACACCTTATTCTAATCAATATAAAATAGATGGAGTTTAATAATGTTTAAAAAACCTTATTCTAAAATAAAATAAAAGAAGTATAGTTCTATATGGATTTTACTTTTATTTTATTTTACCACTGTATTTTATTTAAATAAGGATTCGGGTCACTTAATTCTAACATAGCATAATGTCTTAAATAGTACCCATACTTGGTACCATTTAACATTAATATTCTCCATGTCCCTTTTTTTGTAATCAATATTAACTCTCCCTCCCAATAATGTCGTCTCCAAAAATTGAAATTGTGTTCTCGAGATGCAACGTGTGTTACCACTGCACCAACACTTATTGGTAAATAGTCATAAAAACATAGTTTTTAAACATAGCATAATATCTTAATAATATCTAAACCCTAAAATACTAAATACTCATCATTGAGATATCCTCTAGAAAAACTCCAAGTTGTAGAAAGTGAAGGTGGCAATAAGAGAGCCAAGAAAAAAAAGAGACAGAGGAGATCAATTGTAACACCCCTAAAATTGATATATTATAAAAGTAGTAATAAATTGAATAGTGTATAATCAATTTTATGGTAAAATGAGAAAAATATATAAAGATGATTAAAGATAAGATCGAGGAGTATTAAAGAAAATTGAAGGAAAAGTATGATGTGGGATACTAAATTGAAGTAAGGTGATAAACCATAATTTACACATATTTTAACCCCATGCTTAGCTTACTTTTGGATGAATTTTGATTGAATTTGATGAATTCGATGCTCCTAATCTCTTAATTTCATGTTTTATACTCAGGAGAGCTTAGGAAGTTGAAAAGGACGAGAAACATGCCAAAAATGGGCAAAACGGGCCTACTTAGAAAATCAACACGGCCTGGACCATTGGACACGGCCGTGTGTTTCGAGCAAGGAATAACCACGGCATGGACTATTGACCACGGGCAGATCACACGGCCGTGTGTGGTGAGCAGGATTGACCACGGCCAAGGGAGTCCACCACGGGCGTGTCACACGGGCGTGTCCCTGCCGAAATCAAGATGAATTCTATTCGGAATGGGATACTTGTGGGCCAAGTAAGGCATCTCAAAGCCTATATAAACACCTTTTGGGGAAACCCAAAAAGGAGAGCTCGACAGGACGTCGAATAGACGCCGAGTAGAAGAAGAAAATACTCCAAGATAGTCGTCGGGAACAACTTAGGAGAAGGATATCCATCAAGACTGAAGATCTCCCATCAAGTTCTTTAGGAGTTTTTAGGTTTTCTTATGTTTTGTTATTTTTCCTCTGTTACGATGTTTCCCTCTTTTAGTATGAACTAAATCCTTTAGATACCTAAGGGGATGAAACCTAAGACAGATCTTATTATTATTTGATTTATGAGATAAATACTTGAGCTTATTCTTAATTGTGAGTTCTTATTCTTGTTTGATAATTTAGGTTATTGATCCAAGACAAATGTGCTTATTCGAAGGACCAAAAGTCCTGTTTAAGAGTAGATCAACACAATTAACTTAGGAGTTGATTGCAACCCTAGAAATAGGCGCGACGAAATCACTGGGATTAGGGTCAAACCTAATAAGGGAATCCATAGATCGAGTTAATGCGACAATAAGGGTTTTAATTAGAAAGAGATTTCAATTAATCAACCTAGAGTCAGTTGTTAGTAGCCTCGAAAGAGGTATTAATATAATTTTGGGATTTCTACGGATTAAGCCAAGTGAATAAATCGCATGAATCAAAAGTAATAAGTGAAGTCTAGGTGGATTCTTCCTTAGGTATTGCCTATCTCATATAAAAGTTGTTTAAAAGTATTTTCCCAATTTACTCTCTGTCGCGTTCATAGTTAGTTAAATTAGTTAGTTAAATTTTAGATTAAAAATAAATCCCCTTAATTATTAGGCTAGATAATAAAAAGATAGTTAATACTAGTACTCTTGGTCCTTGAGGATAAGATATTCCGGACTCACCACAGCTATACTACTGTTCAATAGGTGCGCTTGCCTTTGTCGAAATAATAGTTAGTTTCGAGCTCCATCAAGTTTTTGGCGCCGTTGCCAGGGACTAAGATATTAGGAACACTAAATTTTTATTACTTTAGCCATTATTTTTATTTTTATTGCATTTTAATTTCTTTTCTACTTTTCTAATTTTTCTTTCTTTGCTTCTGGCAGGAACTTTTAGTTTATGACTAGAAGGAACCCGTCAGGACATTACTTTTTAACAGTGAGATTGAAAGTACAACTCGCAGAAACCAAAGAGAAATAAGGCAAAGTCTACAATACATAGAAGAAGAGCAATAAGACGAAACTAATACTACAGAAGAGATGGCTGATAATAATTCGCTACCTCCTGTGGTTGTCGTAAACCCGGTGAATCAAAACCCTGCACCTCGTACTATGTATGATTATGCTAAACCTACTTTAACAGGAACTGAATCAAGTATTGTTAGACCTGCTATTGCTGCAAATAATTTTGAACTAAAACCTAACACTATACAGATGATTCAGCAATTTGTTCAGTTTGATGGTTTGCAGGATGAGGATCCAAACAATCACTTGGCAAATTTTCTGGAATTCTGCGACACTTTCAAAATTAATGGCGTTTCTGATGATGCCATTCGCCTTCGGTTGTTTCCCTTCTCATTAAGAAACAAAGCTAAACAGTGGTTGAACTCGTTGCCACGAGGATCAATCACTACATGGGATCAAATGATCAAAAAAAATTTCCTTAAATATTTTTTGCCAGCTAAAATGGCTAAGTAAAGGAATGATATCTCTTATTTTGTGCAGATGGATTTAGAGACACTTTACGATGCATGGGAGAGATACAAGGATTTACTAAGAAGTTGCCCTCACCATGGGTTACCATTATGGCTACAGGTTCAAACCTTTTACAACGGTATGAACCCCTCAACTAGGCAATTAATCAATTCACCATTGTGTGCGTACCTAAACAACAAAACACCTGAGGCTGCCTACGAATTTATTGAAGAGATGTCACTGAATAACTATCAGTGGCAAGTTATGAGGACGAAGCCAACAAAAGCCATCGGAGTTTTCAACCTCGATGCAGTGACAATGCTATCAGACCAGGTAGAGCTTCTAAGTAAAAAAATTAATGGTTTATGTAGTTCTTCGCAGGTACATCCAGTGATGCAGTGCGATACGAATGGAGGAGAAATGAACAATATAGAATACCCACCCTACAACCCTGGCATAGAAAACGAATAGATGAACTATATGGGTACCAATTCTAGACCTCAAAATAACCCTTATAGTAACACTTACAATCCAGGTTGGAGAAACCATCCAAATTTCTCATGGGGTTGCCAAGGAAATCAGAGACAACAACCCCCTCCAGGTTTTCAACAACAACCCTACCCATAAGAGAAGAAGCCGAACCTTGAGGAGATGCTAACGAAATTCATCGCGGTGTCAGAAACCCATTTCCAAAACACCGAAACAGCACTCAAAAATCAGCAAGCATCGATTCAAGGGCTCGGGAACCAAATAGGTCAGCTTGCTAAGCTGATCTCAGAATGACCACATGGAAACTTGCCAAGAAACACTGAAACTAACCCAAAAGAGCAACTTCATGCCGTTTCTGCTCACGATAGCGAAGGGTTAGATGAATCGAAATTGAGGCAAGAGAATATGGTAGAGGAGGGTAAGGTTGAGGTAAGCCATGATAAACCAAAACCGGTAATTACAGAGTACCAACCTCGTGTGCCATACCCTAATGCGATAAAGAAAGACCACATAGAGGAACAATTCGGTAAATTTCTTAAACTTCTAAAGAAATTACATATTAACTTACCGTTTCTTGAAGCTCTTTCGTAGATGCTAGATTCAAGGAAATTTTTAAAAGAGGTTTTGACAAACAAACGGAAGTTAGACGATAAGTCGCATGTGGAGCTAAACGCAGTGTGCTTAGCAATTCTACAAAATAAACTACCACAAAAATTAAAAGATCCAGGGAGTTTTACAATTCCGTGCTTAATTAGTACTTTATATGTTAATAATGCTTTGGCTAATTTAGGGGCAAGCATAAATGTTATGCCTTATAAAATGTTTAAACAGCTAGGTCTAGGGAAACCCAAACAAACAAGGATGAGCATTCAATTAGCTGATAAGACTATTAGAGTTCCTAGAGGTATAATCGAAGATGTACTAGTAAAAATTGATAAATTCATATTCCCAGTAGACTTTGTCGTTTTAGACATAGATGAGGACAATAATATTCCTTTAATTTTAGGAAGACCCTTTTTAGCAACTGCCAAAACTAAAATTGATGTTGGTACAGGTGAGCTCACATTTCGTGTAGTTGACGAAACGATCACTCTTCATGTAACATCCTAGATTAAAGGTTATGCGTTTGGAACATAACCCAAGTGCTAGTGGGTTTTAAGGGTATTTGGAGATGTTTTAAGAGTTTTTAGAACTTTAGAATGAGGGTGAAAGCTTTGGAAAAATTTTGGATTTAAGTGTAAAAAGAGGGAATTAGGCTGAGGAGGCCTTAAGAATAATTTGTGGGCGTTTTGGGTCACAAAAGTGAGCTTGGTAAAGTGGCTTAAGGATGCCACTTAAGGGCTGGAAGTAACGCCAACGAGGGCTCGGGTTCGAAACACGGCAGCAGCAAATGGGTGTTTTATTTTTTGTTTTGGGCATTAAGGCAAGAGGGAGCTAAGGAAAGAGCTCTTAAAAGAAAATGGGGCGAATTTATATCACAAGAAACCGCCATGGCAGAGTGGCTTGGGGCATGATTTGTAGCTTCTTTGGAGCAGGGGCCCGAGTTCGAACCTTGGGGCTGCGAGTTGGTGTTTTATTTTTCCATCTTTGGCGTGAAAGGGAGGGAAGGAATTGGTGGCACATGGGATCTTCAAATGGATAAAGCTGGTTGTGTTTTCAAAATTCGGTAGGATAATGGATTAATCTTTGGACTTTATTTTTATTTATTAGGTGATAAGGGTGGCCTTTATTTTATTTGTTTTTAAATAGGTGATATAAGGATAAATAGGAGATTAAATAGGGATTTAATAAGTAAAGATAAAGTGGCCGAATATGGGTCTCTTTTTAAAGGAAATTTCGGTCATGTGGGGAGTATTAGGTGCCAAAAATTAGTGTTCCTCTTTTAGTCTCCATTGCCCAATTTTAAAGTTAAGAAATCCTCTCTTTTCCTCACTTATTTTTGCTAAGTAGAAACTTCACCATTCTTTCACCATTGCCGATTTCATACAACCCCTTCCATACTCTTTTTCTTTCTCTCAAACATCAAACCTACATTATTGTTTGGAGGCCGAATATTCCAACTTCAATTGTTAAGCCATAGTCAAATAACAAGGTGCTCTATTCTCTATTTTTTTTTCTGCCGCAAGTTTTAGAGACCAAAGTATCATAAGTGGTAAGTATTTAAGTATTCGATTTGTTTCTTTTTGTGTGATGAATCCAGTGAGTGAGGCCTTGATTTTTAGAGCATGGCCGAATGTCTTAGTGCCATTAAGTGTGTCCTTTTTGTGTGTAGCCGAAGGAAGGAAGCACTAAAGGGTTCTTCCGGGATTCGATTCATCAAGGGAGTTCGACAACTTCTAAGACAAGGAGCGGTTTCGAGATTTAGATCCGTAAGACTCAAGTGATAAATTCAAGATTTCGGTAGGTGGGGGACTATTCGGCCAAGGTTAATAAAGGCTTCGGGATCTAGGAATTTCGGTAGAACCAGGTGTGTACATACACACTTTATGATTAATTAACTGTGCTAAATGTTTGTGTATGCTAAATCTGGTTTATGTAGCTTTGGATTTAATACCATAACGATATAAGCGATGATTCGTAAGACTACTGTTGCGTATGTGTTTACTATTTGATGCTTTTGAAAAGCATGGCATATTTGGTATATGCGATTTAAATACATGTTGGCATGAATTCTGTTATATATATATATCATGGACTAATGTGGGTTGATGAGAGGAGGGGCGGTGATATTTGTGTCGACGGACACGGTGGTTTGGTACCATATTGTGACTACGGTCACGGAGGTTTAGCACCTCGGAGGTTTGGCACCTCATCGCGTCTCGTCCCGGTGGCTTAGCACCACAGTGGGTTGGCCCCACAGTTTACATTATGGGATTGACGCTAGTGATTTGGTATCACACGATGGGTTGGCCCCATCATTTGATTTGTGACTATGGTCACCAGTGGTTTGGCACCACCAGTGGTTTGGCACCACAATATGACGGATTTTGTGACTATCGTCACGGTGGTTTGGCACCACCGGTGGTTTGGTACCACACGGGCTAGAGAAAGGTGTTTGGATGGCTAGGTTGGGTGCATGATTTAGTGCATGTTATTTTGTTATAAATTGTGTATGTTGTTGCACTAAATTGGGGAAGGGTTACACATTGAGTCTTGGTGACTCACCTTCTCCTTTAACATTTTTCGTGACTCGTAGATGGCGGTTGAGGAGCCGGTTGGACTCGAGGTGGCCATGCAATGGGATTTGAATTTAATGAACTTGGATTTTAGTTATTTTATTTTTATTGTTGGTTTTTTTAATCAAGTTGTAATAAGGCCTCCTAGGATTATTTTTATTATCTTTACATGTTTTGAATATTTTGTTTAAACTATTTAATAATATTAAAATGGGTGCACATGTTTTCTCAAATCAAACGCAAAATGTTTTAACGTGCCATCGGGTACATTTGAAACCAGTAACAACTTGACTTAATAAATATTTTTAAAACAAACTAAGTATGGTTTTAGCAAGATAATTAAAAATGAAGATGTTTTCATCAAAACTCAAATCGGCTGAAGGGATTTTTAAAATGGTTTTCTCTGTGACATACCAAATTCGGTCGTAATGTTTGGGCCGGGTTTGGGGTGTTACACTTCAGGCTCTTGACACGGCTAGGACATCGAGTAATAAAGGTGAGAACATAAATTCTATAAATGACCATTCAGTTTAGCCTTCTTTTCAGGAAGCACCATGAAATTACACATCTGAGCCACATCCTAAACCTCGTACCAACAAGGAAATAACTCATGAGGAACGAAGGCTTCAGATCGATGAACAAGATGAGTGGAAGACACATTTCAAGGAGAAAATAAAAACACACGAAGCAAAGACGAGGCAACTCCATGTCAAACTTAAAGATGGGACATACCAATTTCAGATCGGGGATCAGGTATTATTGGACAAGACAGACCCTCGAATCGCCATTTCAGACCTTAATACAAACGAAGAAACCCCTTTTAAGGTACTCAATATCTTCCCATACGGAACAGTCGAGGTAACTAATCCTAAGTTCGGCACTCTTAAGGTAAACACTACTCGACTCAAATTATATAGTGATCATAGAACTGATAGTAGGGGAGAGGAGTTTCAACTCCTCAAACCACCATGATTATGCGAATAAAGGGGTAAGTCTAGCTTAAGACTTTAAACGAGCGCTTCTCGGGAGGCAACCCGAGCACTAACTTCACTAATGTCATAATTTCAATTTTTAGCACCTAACTCAAAACTAACCAAATTAATGAAGCGCAGTTTTCCCTACCACATGGCCTTGCACACGGGCGTGGCCATGGCCGTGTGGACACCACGAATTTACACACCGGCGTGGCAAAGATCGTACGAATCAAGGATGAAAAAATCCTCAAACCCTGGGTGACGATAAAATGCCACGGCCGTGCGATACGGTCGTGGCCGACACTGAGAAAGCTACACGGGCATGGAAACCTCTACACAGGCGTGGGAGAAACGAACGAGCCACCACACGGCCGTGCGATATGGCCGTGTGACCTAACACGCCCACGGTACACGGGCGTGGGCAACAACCAGGTCTCTGATTCCTATTTAAAACCTCCCCTTCTTCTCATTTTCTCCCCAAATTCTTCTTCTCCCAAACCCCAACCACCACATCCCTCTCTTTTCTCACTATCTTCTCCCTTCATTTTCCTTTCCCCTTCCCCTCATTCTTTTTCTTTCACCATCCTCACCACCATCTCCGTGTCGAAGAAGCGAAAGGATCCTAGCACAGTCTCCCCATGCGAGACGGATCTACATAAGTTCATGCCGGCCGCTTCATTAACTTGACAGGACAAGGACCTTTGAGTCCATTTATTTTTTCTTTTTCTTTTCTCTTCTCGTTTATTTTCCTTCTCTTTATCTTTCTTGTGCTTAATTTATATTATTATATTTTGATTTCTTTAATTTAGGTTCAAAAGGTCATTGGGAATCACCACACCACGACCCTAGTATCCACCTCCACCTTCATCTATGCCCAACTTACCGTTTCTTTTCCTTGACTCCATCCAAAGTTCAGGAAGTTCACTTCTCTCCTTATCTTATGATTTTATACATTGTAGATTTCTATCTTTGTACATTGAGGACAATATACGTCTTAAGTGTGGGGAGGTGTCAACAATACTGTCCCTGAATGATGTCTTGTCTTAAGTAATTTTCTCATATTACTGTTAGAATGAAATTTCTTTTGATTTATGATTTTCATTGATATGTTTTGGATTAAGTCATAGTTAATTGTGCATTGATGATTTAAACTTTAAGATATTAGAGAATCAAGCATGATAAGTCTATTTTCCATAATTAAAATTTCTAGGTTGTTTTCCTAAATTTAAATATTACTTTGAAGTTTGAAATTTGCAAGGTTGACATCAAAAACCATAATTTACGTGAGTCTTTAAGCCTTTTAGAGCATATTTTTTCCTGCTCACTTTATTGATTATGAGTGTGTCAACATTGATTTGTTATTCTAGAACTTGCTTCGATTATACATGTCGAGACCACACTTTTGATTTGATATATAGAGATTGTAACACCCCTAACTCATATCCGTCGCCAGATTAAGGTTACGAGGCATTACCTGACATAACTCAGTTCAGCACGCGCATATAAATCATTTTATCATATATAGATCACTTAACTAACAAAAATCCATTCGTGCTTTATCACTAATAATATATAAACAATCCATGCTTCAAAGTTCAAACATATATTTATCATTTATTTAATCAAATTTTGAATCCAACTAACATGCATTAAAGCTAAACTACTTATACTTAATAGACATAAAGTTCGAAACATACAAATACTACAAGCATGATTTTCGAATACCTAATTAATAAACAAGCATATTTCATTTCATAAACCAAGTATATATTTTACAACATTTAATTATACGACAATAGCAAACATTACTAAATGGTCCAATATAATCTTATACTTACTAATTTATACACCTTTCACTAGAATATCATTAATCATTTTCGGTCACAAATGATAATTGATAGCATATCTGGTTTACAAGTCAAATAATATGCCTAAACATTATACCAAAATTTCTTATAAACAACCAATTCACTTATCACATATTCGGCTATCAAATTAGCCTTAATATTATTACACATTATACCAACCCAAGTATCCATTAAATCTTTCATGAATCATAGCATCCCTTATCATTTCAAACCGTATCAATATGACCAACTACCAAACAATGATATATTCATCCATAGTTTATAAAGCCATGCTCAATCAAATTCACATTCATCAACTACCTCAACATTTAAATCGAGTCATAAGAACATCCATCACACATAATATACTATATGATATACTTCTA
The DNA here is from genome assembly GCA_025698515.1 of Gossypium sturtianum. Classification (NCBI taxonomy): domain Eukaryota; kingdom Viridiplantae; phylum Streptophyta; class Magnoliopsida; order Malvales; family Malvaceae; genus Gossypium; species Gossypium sturtianum. Next base: position 54,089,933 of record CM046947.1, read on the forward strand.
AAATGAGCTAAATACTTAATCAAGTACATATCTGAATAACATCATTATCAACCATACTACCAAACACAAGCATAATTACACTATAAAATATACTTCCATAATAAGCCAACACCATGACCAAATTCGCATAAGTCCTAAGTATTAATATTTAGCAATTTTCGCATGGCATAATATATACATATACATAACCCAAAACAATCATTTCAAAATATAACCCACCTATACATGCCATAGTTTCAAAAATTCAGCTTGTAAAATACCAAAGTTAGTAGATAGTGTGATAGACTTTGTGATGATCCCGAGCTCGTAACTTGTCTCCAAAATCTATAAAACAATACAATTAACACATACTGATGAAGCTATCATAGCTTAGTAAGTTATAAGCAATTTAAGTGACAACAATGCATTATATCATTATATCATAAATTTAACAAAAATTTAATAGACAAAGATCCATCAACTACTCATTTACTTGTGCAACCACAAAAACATCGTATCTCTCAATTTCAAGACGAACCTAATATAAATATTTCATTCCCATGCATTATCTGTATATTCAAGTTCCAAACTATTCAAACATATATCTTATACCAAAATTCCACATATCCGAATCACATTTTGTAATTCATATAACAATCAATATGATTTTGTAAACATTTGCACATCTCAATTTATATTATCCAAACTATACATCTAAAAGAAACATTCCATCCAATCCACATATAATCACTTACTCTTGATTTCAAATACCACTTCTCGTAGTTTCAATACTTACCAAATTTGATCTTTGAATTGAAAATTAACTCGTACCCTTATTACTCATTAATCGATTTCGCACACATAGTGCTCGATAATTAACTTCTCACACTTAGTGCTCATTGACCGATTTCGCACACATAGTGCTCGGTAATTCAATTCGCACAGTTAGTGCATAGTAACCGATTTCGTACACTTAGTGCTCGGTATTTTAAATCCGCACACTTAGTGCATTTCTCAATCTTTTTATACACTTATATAGACACACACATAAGAATTAAACCTCAACTATAAATATACAAATTAGCTTATTTCGATCTCAATAATCAACATCCCATTTGGGTGTACCAATGGCATATATACATACCTCACCTTTGGCTATACTATTCACATCTATAGATATCACATTAAATTCATGTACACCATTATAAATCAATCCAATTCAACTCAATTGCTTAAAAACTTACCTCGAGTATCGACGGACTATATTTTCCGACTATTCGACTAACTTCACTTTTCCCCGATCCAACCCCGATCCTTTTTGTTCTTGATCTAATAAATTTAAAATTTAGCTCATTCAAACATATTTTCATTCAATTTAATCCAAAAACACATAAATGGGCAAATTACTATTTTACCCCTAACATTTACAATTTTTATAATTTAGTCCCTATTGCACAAAACACAAAATACTCAAAATTTCAAGGTACCCATGTTTCACCGAAATTTCATAGTGTTCATAAAAGCCCATATATTTCATTTATTTCACATTTTGACCCCTCAATTTACAAATTTCACAATTTAATCCTATTTAGACATTTCTATAAAAAATGCCTTAATTAAACTTAACAATCTAACATCCTATATTTATTTTCCTTCACTAAACACCAATTTCATCAAGCTATCAACAATGGCATTTCATGAATACATCATCAAATTCAAAAATTCCAACTTGGGCTAGCTAGTATTCAAAGCAACGACCTCAAAACCGTAAAAATTATCAAAAACCGAACTCAGTTACATACCTTAATCAAGCATGCAAGGGCCGAAAGTTTCAAGCTTAAACTTTCTCTTCTTTCTCTTAGTTCCGGTCAAAAAGAAATAAAGAAGATGAACACTTTCATCTTTTTACCAAATATAATATTTAACATATATTAAATTATAACATTATATTATAAAATAAAACAAACAAATCAAATCACTATTACATGCATTACCAACCGGCCACTACTCATTTTTTTTATGGTAAATTTTCTATTTAAAGTCTCCAATTTATTAAGACAACATCAATTAAGCACTATCTCATTTAACCATCAAATTTTCATTTTACGCGATTAAGCCCTTTTTCACAATTAAGCACCAAAACGATCAAATTTTAATACGAAAATTTCACACACACCAATTCACACATAATGAACATAGAAAATAATATTAAAATATTTTTCTAACTCGAATTTGTGGTCCCGAAACCACTGTTTCGATTAGGGTCAAAATCGGGCTGTTACAACTCTCCCCCTTAAGGATTTTCGTCCTCAAAAATCTTACCGGTGAATAAGTTTGGGTAACGTTCTTTCATCGAAGCCTCAATTTCTCAAGTTGCTTCCTCGATTCCGTGCTTAAGCCAAAGCACCTGTACCAACGATATTTTCTTATTTCATAATTCTTTCACTCCACGAGCTAGGATACGGATCGGTTCTTCCTCATAAGTTAAATCAGACTTTATATCAACCTCTGACGGACTAATCACATGAGAAGGGTCAGATCTATACCGTCGGAGCATCGAAACATGAAAAACATTGTGGATCTTTTCTAGTTCAGGTGGCAATAGCAATATATATGCAACTGGCCCAATCCGCTCCAAAACCTCATATGGTCCAATGAATCTCGGGCTCAATTTCCCTTTGCGACCAAATCTGAGTATTTTCTTCCACGGTGAGACTTTCAAAAACACACGATCACCAATCTAAAACTCTATATCTTTACATTTAAAATCCGCATATGATTTCTACCAATCTGACACTGCTTTCAAACTTTCACGGATCACTTTTACTTTCTGTTCGGTTTCTTTAACCAAATCAACCCCTTATATCTTGTTTTTACTGAGATCAGTCCAATACAAAGGTGTACGACATTTACGACCATACAGAGCTTCATAAGGTGCCATTTTGATACTCGATTGAAAGCTATTATTGTGCGCAAATTCAATCAAAGGAAAGTATCGTTCCTACGTACCCTCGAACTCGAGAATACAACATCTCGACATATCTTCAAGTATTTGAATAATTCTCTCGGATTGACCATCCGTCTGGGGATGAAAAGCTGTGCTAAAATGCAATTTAGTACCTAATGCATCTTGCAGTTTCTTCCAAAACCGCGATGTAAACCTCAGATCTCTATCCGAAACAATAGAAATAGGTACCCTGTGCAATCGTACAATTTGAGAAATGTACAATTCAGCTAGCTTATCGAGCGAGTAATTTGTACGGACCAGAATAAAGTGAGCCGACTTCGTCAGTCTATCAACAATAACCCATATTGCATCTTTCTTACTCGGTGTCAACTGTAAACCAGATACGAAATCCATTGTAACTCGATCCCATTTCCATTCGGGTATCAAAATTGGCTAAAGTAATCCAGATGGAACTTGATGCTCGGCTTTTACTTGCTGACATATCAAACATTTCGAACGAAGTCTGAAATATCTCTTTTCATACCGTGCCACCAGTAGTACTGTTTCAAATCATTATACATCTTCATGCTACCCGGGTGAACAGACAATCTACTATTATGAGCTTCATTACAAATCATCCGAATCAATTCAGGGTCCTTTGGTACACATATTCGGTTTCTAAACCGTAAACATCCCTCAGCATCAACCAGAAATTTCGAGTCAGCATTCGAACCACAGTGATTCCTTTTTTTCATCAAATTATCATCAACCCTTTGAGCTTCGCAAATCTGTTGAACAAATAACGGTCTCGCTTTCAATTCTGCTATAATTGCACCATCGTCAGTCATAGCCATATCTACGTTCATTGTACGTAAAGCAAATAGTGATTTTTGGCTTAAGGCATCAGCAACCACATTAGCCTTTCCTGGGTGATAATCAATCACAAGTTCGTAGTCTTTTAATAATTCCAAGCATCGTCGTTGTCTTAGATTCAGATCCTTCTGAGTCATTAAGTACTTTAAGCTTTTATGATCGGAATAGACATGGCATTTTTCACCAAACAGGTAGTGGGGCCATATCTTCAGAGTAAAAACTATAGCGGCTAACTCGAGATCGTGCGTCGGATAGTTCTTTTCATGCGGCTTTAACTGTCTCGAGGCGTAGGCTACAACCTTACCCTCACGCATCAAAACATAGCCCAATCCACTCAAGGATGCATCACTGAAGATAACGAACTCTTTACCCGACTCTGGTTAAACAAGCACTGGAGCTTCAGTTAACAAGGTTTTCAGCCAATCGAAACTCTCCTGGCACCTTTCCGTCCACTCGAATCTAGCATCTTTCTGAAGTAGCTTTGTCATTGGAGTTGCAATCATCAAGAAACATTTCACGAAGCGTCTATAATAACCGGCAAGTCCCAGAAAACTCTGAACTTCAGTAATATTCCGCGGGGGTCTCCAATAAAGTATAGTCGAAATCTTACACCCGAATACCTGATGCTGAAACAACATGCCCCAAGAAGCTAACTTCACGTAACCATAACTCACATTTGCTGAATTTTGCGTACAACTGCTTATCACGCAAAATCTATAACACAAGTCTCAAGTGTTCGGCATGCTCGGTTTCATCGCGCGAGTAGATCAGAATATCATCTATAAACACAACCACAAACCAATCCAAATACTGTCTGAATACCCGATTCATCAAGTCCATGAAAACAGCAGGGGCATTAGTGATTCCGAACGGCATCACCAAAAACTTGTAATGTCTGTATCTAGTTCGGAAAGCAGTCTTAGGCACATCAGAGTCTCTAACATGCAACTGATAATAACCTGATCTTAAATCATCTTCGAAAATATTGAGGCTTCCTTTAACTGATCGAATAGATCATCAATGCGCGACAACGGGTATTTATTCTTTATGGTCACTTTATTGAGCTGTCGATAGTCGATGCACATTCTCAAAGTTCCATCTTTCTTTTTCACGAATAACAACGGGCACTTGGGGAGAGAAACTTCGGTCGAGCAAAACCTCTATCCGTCAACTCTTGCAACTGTGCTTTCAATTCTTTTAATTCAGTCGGTGCCATTCTATACGGAGCTATCGAAATCGGAGTCGTCCCTGGCACTAACTCAATACCAAACTCTACCTCCCGAACAGGTGGCAAACCCGACAATTCTTCAGGAAACACATCCGGATACTCACATACAACATGTACAGATTCAATCTTCTTTTTGGTCACTTTACTATCAATCACATGAGCAAAGTAAGCTTCGGAACCCTTTCTCATATGCTTCCGAGCCAACATCGAGGATATCACTGTTGGTAATCCATTCAAATCGGTAGACTCAATTCGAATTATCTCATTATTCTGGCACCGCAGATCAATAGTCTTTCGTCTACAATTCACTACAACATCGTGTACGGTTAACCAATCTATACCGAGAATAATATCAAACTCATAAAATGGTAGTAACATCAAATCAGCCGAAAAAAATGAATCTCGAATCATCAAACGGCATTTCTTGCACACCTTATCAACCAGCACACACTGTCCCAGGGGGTTCGAAACTCGAATCACAAACTCAGTAGACTCAACAGGTAGAGTCTTACTGAATACCAATGTTTCACACACATAGGAATGAGTTGAACTGGGATCAATCAGAGCAATTACACTAGCATTAAAGAGAGTAAATATACCAGTGATAACATTTGGAGATGAAGCCTCCTCTCGGGCACGGATGGCATAGGCTCTGGTAGGCACACGAGCCTCTGATCGAATAGCTGTATCTGAAGTCCCTCTCTGAGTGCCGCTTCTACCTCCCGCATTTCGAGGTGGTCTACCTCTAGTTACAGCACCGCTCGGTCTCACACTCTGAGCATTATCCTTCTCAGCTAACTCCGAGCAATCCCGAATGAAATGATCCTGCGAACCACACTTGTAGCAAACTCGGTTGTTGAACTTGCCCCAACATTCACCAAGATGTCGCCTACCACACTATTGACACTCGGGTTTATTCGGTTGAGTATTGCCAACACTAGCTATTGAGGTGGCTCGTGAACTCACTGGTGGTCGCTCTCTTATAGAAAACCCAACATTAGTCTTAGATCGGCTATTATCATTTCTGAACTTCTTTGATGCCGATTGAGAAGTTTTACCCACCGATCTCTTACGAAAATATCTAGCTTCGAACTCAGCTTTTCGTTTCTCTTTTCCTAGCTCTTCGGCTTTGCAGTCTCGTTCAACGAGTACCACGAATTCATTTATTTCCAGTATACCAACGAGTAATTTTATGTCTTCGTTCAACCCTTCTTCAAATCTTTTACATATAGCAGCCTCAGATGAAACACACTCGCGGGCATATCGGCTGAGTCTCACAAACTCGCGTTCATATTCAGATACAGTCATACGACCCTGTTTAAGCTCGAGAAATTCTTTGCGTTTTTGATTGATGAATCGCTGGCTAATATACTTCTTACAAAATTCTGCCTGAAAGAAGTCCCAAGTGACCCGTTCCTTCAGAACAACTGAAACCAGAGTGTTCCACCAATAGTAGGCAGAATCTCGTAATAAGGATATAGCACATTTCAGGCACTCTTCAGGCGTACAGGATAATTCATTGAAAACACGAATCGTATTATCGAGCCAAAATTCAGCTCGCTCAACATCATCATCCGCTATGGCTCTGAACTCTTGAGCCCCATATTTTCTGATTTTGTCAACAAGAGGCTTATTTAATCTCTCAAGATTAACGATCGGGGGTACCACAGGTACTACAGGTGGATTACTTGGGTTCGGGGGTTGTTGAACAGCCAGATTTGTCCGGATATACTGATTAAACAAATCATTCATTATACAAAAGAAGGCTTGCTTAGCCCCCTCATCTTGGTTACTCGTAGCTGGTCGAGATTCAACCGGCGCAGTCCCTTGTGTGGGAGCAGGCGCCACACTCTCGACATTCTCAGCCACAGCTCGTTCGGGATCAGGATCCATTTACTATACGAAAGAAGAAAAAAAACATATTTCATTGTCAGGAGTCATCACACTATCACAATAAAAATTATGGCATGTATTGCTAGACTCGCTACGTTAGTCTGAGAACCGACTAAACCGTAGCTCTGATACCAATCAAATGTAACACCCCTAACCCGTATCCGTCGTCGGATTAAGGTTACGAGGCATTACCTGACATAACTCAGTTCAGCACGCCCATATAAATCATTTTATCATATATAGATCACTTAACTAACAAAAACAATCCATGCTTCAAAGTTCAAACATATATTTATCATTTATTTAATCAAATTTTGAATCCAACTAACATGCATCAAATCTAAACTACTTATACTTAATAGACATAAAGTTTGAAACATACAAATACTACGAGCATGATTTTCGAATACCTAATTAATAAACAAGCATATTTCATTTCATAAACCAAGTATATATTTTACAACATTTATTTATACGACAATAGCAAACATTACTAAATGGTCCAATATAATCTTATACTTACTAATTTATACACCTTTAACTATAATATCATTAATCATTTTCGGTCACAAATGATAATTGATAGCATATCTGGTTTACAAGTCAAATAATATGCCTAAACATTATACCAAAATTTCTTATAAACAACCAATTCACTTATCACATATTCGGCTATCAAATTAGCCTTAATATTATTACATATTATACCAACCCAAGTATCCATTAAATCTTTCATGAATCATAGCATCCCTTATCATTTCAAACCATATCAATATGACCAACTAACAAATAATGATATTTTCATCCATAGTTTATAAAGCCATGCTCAATCAAAATCACATTCATCAACTACCTCAACATTTAAATCGAGTCATAAGAACATCCATCACACATAATATACTATATGATATACTTCTAAAATGAGCTAAATACTTAATCAAGTACATATATGAATAACATCATTATCAACCATACTACCAAACACAAGCATAATTACACTATAAAATATACTTCCATAATAAGACAACACCATGACCAAATTCGCATAAGTCCTAAGTATTAATATTTAGCAATTTTCGCATGGCATAATATATACATATACATAACCCAAAACAATCATTTCAAAATATAACCCAGCCTATACATGCCATAGTTTCAAAAATTCAACTTGTAAAATACCAAAGTTAGTAGATAGTGTGATAGACTTTGACAATGATCCCCGAGCTCGTAACTTGTCTCCAAAATCTATAAAACAATACAATTAACACATACAGTAAGCTATCATAGCTTAGTAAGTTATAAGCAATTTCGTGACAACAATGCATTATATCATTATATCATAAATTTAACAAAAATTTAATAGACAAAGATCCATCAACTACTCATTTACTTGTGCAACCACAAAAGCATCTCGTATCTCTCAATTTCAAGACGAACCTAATATAAATATTTCATTCCCATGCATTATCCGTATATTCAAGTTCCAAACTATTCAAACATATATCTTATACCAAAATTCCACATATCCGAATCACATTTTGTAATTCATATAACAATCAATATGATTTTGTAAACATTTGCACATCTCAATTTATATTATCCAAACTATACATCTAAAAGAAACATTCCATCCAATCCACAAATAATCACTTACTCTTGATTTCAAATACCACTTCTCGTAGTTTCAATACTTACCAAATTTGATCTTTGAATTGAAAATTAACTCGTACCCTTATTACTCATTAATCGATTTCGCACACTTAGTGCTCATTAACCGATTTCGCACACATAGTGCTCGGTAATTCAATTCGCACACTTAGTGCATAGTAACTGATTTCGCACACTTAGTGCTCGGTATTTTAAATTTGCACACTTAGTGCATTTCTCAATCTTGTTATACATTTATATAGACACACACATAAGAATTAAACCTCAACTATAAATATACAAATTAGCTTATTTCGATCTCAATAATCAACATCCCATTCGGGTGTACCAATGGCATATATACATACCTCACATTCGGCTATACTATTCGCATCTATAGATATCACATTAAATTTATGTACACCATTATAAATAAATCCAATTCAACTCAATTGCTTAAAAACCGGGTAGACACACGGGCGTGTGTCATGACCGTGTGTGACACACGGCCTGGCACTTGGGCATGTGGTTTGGCCGTGTGTCCCCTGCATCTTAAATTTGAGAAATAGAATGCTCAGAATTGAGCACTCGGGTGTGTGTCTCAGTCATGTGTGCTACACAGCTTAGAACATGGGCGTGTGTCTTGGCCATGTGAAACCTGCGCTTAATTTTGGAAAATTAAATTAACCACACGGCCTAGCACACGGGCGTGTGGCATAAGTCAGAGAGTTACACGGGGTCAAACATGGCCTACAGCACGAGCGTGTCCTAGGGTTACACGGGCGTGTTCCTTGACCACACGGGCGTGTGTGCCCTGCATTTAGAAAAATAATTTGAAATTTCACGAAATATTCTCTGAGTTACCGATTTAGTCCCGACTCGTTTTTAATACTCATATTGGGCCTCGAGGGTCCATTTAAGGGACGTTTGGAATAATCTCGAAAAATGAATAGTAATTGACATGAATTATCTGTAAATGTTCTAAAAACTCCAATAATGCTCCTTAACCCTATTTTGGCGATGGACACACGTTAGGGGTGTTACAACTTTGACGGATATTATGGGAATCATTTGTGTAACACCCCTCACCCGTATTCAACGTCAGAATAGGGTTACGGAGCATTATAAGACTTTCAACACAATTGCACAAACTTTTCACATTCACTTAAATCAATTCATACAATCATTATTCAATCTCAATCAATTTGTCCCTAATACGAGCCTACAAGGCCCTAAACATACATTAGGAGAGGTTCGGAACTAAATCGATATCTCAAGAAACTTTCACGAACTTATAATTTTTTTTCTATAAATAGGGGACACACGCCCGTGTGTCTCACAGGCCGTGTGGATATTCGAAATGGGAACACATGGTTGTGTCCCAGCCCATGTCCTACCCCGTGTAACTCTCTAACTTGGGTCACACGGCCAACACACATGCCCGTATGGCTAGCCCGTGTGCCCTAAAAATGGTCACACACATCCATGTGCCAGGCCATGTGCTAGGTCGTGCTAAACCTGTAGGGTATATTGACTTATGCCACACGGCCAAGTCACACACCCGTGTGTGCGGCTGTGTGGAGCATGCTGACTTGATTTAAATTTCAACACCAGGGGACACACGACCGTGTAACATGATCGCGTGTCACACACGGTTGAGACACACGCCCGTGTTTCTGCCCATGTCGACAAAAATAGGCTATTTACCAAGCCATTTTGCCACCCAATTTTTGTGCATACCTACACAATTCAAATGATACTCACTCATAGCATAAATGGTCATCCAATTCAACCAAAATCAAGACTAAAACATACCATTTCAATTTCAAACAACTAGCATGCTTACTATCTCATGTTTTACTCATTCAAATCATACCAACTTTACATATCCAAATCATCTAATTAAATATTTTCCAAATATGCATCATCATACATCAATCCACAAGCACATAGCTTCTCAATTATCAACAATTTGACATCTATAATACCAACTATCAATAACATTGCAAACCAACCTCAATCACTCATTATAAACCATATGCACACTTATATATACATAACTAAACTAGCCAAATTAAGTCAAGTCTCATGGCTATATTTATACAAACCAAAACATAACCATTCATAAGCCATCTCAAATGGCAAAACTCACTACCAAGATACATATCAAAATGACCATAATCCTATACATGCCATATGACCAAACCATAAGCTCAAAAGTACCAAAGTGATGGTTGGATAGTGTGACGTAGTCTCCGACGATTCCTGAATCCGAGCTAGCTTTGAAATCACTATTAAACATGGAAAAAATAAACAAAGTAAGCTTTATAGCTTAGTAAGCTCGTATGAAATAAACTCAACTAATCATAAATACACAATTCATCTATTTGAACTTGTTAATTAGTAATTCATAAATACTAACAAACCTTCCACATGCTTAATCATATGCTTATATGCATACTTCATAACTTCTTCAACTTAAAGCTCGTATGATTCATATACATGCCTGAACCAATTCGTAACAAACTCATACCGAAATGGAAAAATGTTGAATACTCGAATTCTCGCACACTAAGTGCCAATACATAGCCGAAGCTATTTTAATCTCACACACTAACTGCCATACATAGCCGAAGCTATCTTGAATCGCACACTAAGTGCCATACATAGCTAAAGCTATCTTGAATCGCACACTAATTGCCATACATAGCTGAATTGTCGTCAAATATGACTGTAGTCTCGTATACACAATTTATGCAATATCAAAGTATTTAAAACATAATTATAACAATGCTTATTACATACGAACTTACCTCAGATATTAAAACGGTGAATCGAGTCGATTAGTCGATAACTTTATCTTTTCCCCGATCCAAATCCGTATTTCTCCTTTCTTGATCTAAATATATTCAAATTTGACTTATTCAATAATCTATTCATTCAATTTAGTCAAAAACATACTTTAAAACACATTTACACTTTTGCCCCACATATTTCACATTTTTCACAATTTAATCCTTATTTCATAAAATCACAAATTAATGAAATTCGCAATAAACCCATGCTAGCCAAATTACCATAATGCCTCTAGCAGCCCATAATTTTCATTTATTCACATTTTAACCACTAACTTTACACATTTCTCAATTTAATCCCTATTTTGCATTTTCACTAAAAGTCATTTAACAAAACTTGTTTATCTAACATCAAATATTAATAATATATCATAAAAAATCAAAATACTCATGTATTCATCAATGGAATCATTCAAAATCTTTAACAGTTTTGCAAATTAGTCCCTGGCCTAGTTAGTACTAGCTCAATGATCTCAAAAACATTGAAATCATTAAAAACGAGACAAAAATCGTACCTTAATGAGCAAAAATGCCCTAGCCAAATGGTAGGCCTAAAATGGTGTTTATTCTCTTCCAAAAATCGGTGGAGAAGATGATACCAACCATTAATTTGGTTTTGTTTTATTTATTATTATGATAATAACCAAATTACCAAATTGACCTTACTAATAAACCATTTAAACACCTAATAATGTGTCCATATAAGCCCACTCATACTAATATTGGTCTAATTACAACATAAGGACCTTTACTTTATTAAACCATAGCTAATAGACACCTTTAGCTAATAGAATAGCACTTTTGCAATTTACGTGATTTAGTCCTTTTCAAATTAACTATTCAAACGATAAAATTTCTTCACGAAATTTTCACACATACATACTATCATGCTGTAAACACTTAAAATAATATTAAAATAATTTTACGACCTCATATTTTTGGTCCTAAAACCACTATTCTGATTTGACTAAAAACAGGCTGTTACAACTCTCCCCCTTAGGGATTTTCGTCCCCGAAAATCTTACCAGTGAATAGGTTAGGGTATTGTTTTCTCATAGCTTCTTCGGGCTCCCACGTAGCCTTTTCAACACCATGACGTTTCCATAAGACTTTTACTAAAGCTATGCATTTATTTCTCAAATCTTTGATCTCTCGAGCTAGAATTCTGATTGGTTCTTCATTGTATGACATATCGGGTTGAATTTCAATCTCTGACAGAGAAATCACATGTGATGGATCAGATCTATATTGACACAACATCAATACATGAAATACATTATGAATATTTCTAACTCCGATGGTAAAGCTAGTCGATATGACACTAGCCCTGTTCGTTCAATAATCTCATACTGCCCAATGAATCGTGGACTCAATTTGCCTTTGCGACCGAAACAAAGTATTTTCTTCCACAGGGACACTTTCAAAAACACTTTATCACCGATTTGAAATTCAATGTCTTTTTGTTTCAAATCCGCGTACGACTTCTGATGATCTGAGGCTGCCTTCAAATAGTCACGAATTACTTTCACTTTCTCTTCGGTTTCTCTAACCAAATCAACCCCGTGAATCTGTTTCTCGCTAAGTTCAGTCCAGTACAATGGAGTTTGGCATTTGCGACCATATAAAGCTTCGTACGGTGCCATCTTTATGCTCGATTGAAAACTATTATTATATGCAAATTCAACCAGCGGCAAATATTTCTCCCAATTGCCTTCGAACTCTAAAATACAATATCTGAGCATATCATCGAGAATCTGAATTACTCTCCCAGACTGACCATCAGTTTGTGGATGAAAAGCTGTACTAAAATTTAACTTTGTACCCAGAGCTTCTTGAAATTTCTTCCAAAATTGTGACGTAAACCTCGGATCTCTATCATAAATAATCGAAATTGGCACCCCATGCAATCTAACGATCTCAGCAATGAACAATTCAACTAATCTATCAAGTGAATAGTCAGTACGTATCGAAATGAAATGTGCTAATTTTGTTAATCAATTAACGACAACCCAAATAGTATCTTTCTTTTTTAGAGATAAAGGCGATCCTGATACAAAATCAATCGTAACTCTATCCCATTTCCACTCTGGTATCATCACAAGTTGAAGCAATCCCGATGGCACTTGATGTTCAGCTTTAACTTGCTGACACACTAAACATTTCGCTACAAATTCAAAAATGTCTTGTTTCATACCCGACCACCAATACAATTGTTTCAAATCGTTGTACATTTTAGTACTTCCAGGATGAACGGATAAACAACCACTATGTGCCTCGTGCAAAATTTTCTGAATCAACTCTGGATTTTTCGGTACGCAGATTCTATCTCGAAACATCAAACAATCATCAGATCCAATTTGATACTCTGAATCACTAGTCAACTCGCATTGCACTCTTTTAGCTTACAATTCACTATCACTTTTCTGAGCTTCGCAAATTTGTTGAAGAAAACTGGTTTAGCCGTTAACTCAGCTCAAATCGAACCATCATCAGATAATGTCAACTATGTATTCATTGCTCTCAAAGCAAACAATGATTTCCTACTGAAAGCATCCGTGACCACATTTGCTTTCCCGGGGTGATAATCAATTACTAACTCATTGTCTTTTAGTAATTTGAGCCATCCCCGTTATCGTAAATTCAAATCTTTCTGAGTCATAATATATTTTAAGCTTTTATGATCAGTAAAAATGTGACATTTTTCACCGTACAAATGATGTCTCCAAATTTTCAATGCAAATACAATAGCGGCCAACTCTAAATCGTGCGTCAGATATTTCTTTTCATACGGCTTCAACTATCTGGAGGCATAAGCTACAACTTTTCCCTCTTGAATCAAAACGTAACCCAAACCGTTCAATGTCGCGTCGCTGTAAATCACAAATTCTTTACCCGATTTAGGTTGAACCAACACTGGTGCCTCTATTAACAATGCTTTCAATTGATCGAAACTTTGTCGACATTTCTCGAACCATTCAAACTTGACATCTTTCTATAGCAGTCTGGTCATCGGTGTAGCGATCATCGAGAACCCTTTTACAAAACATCGATAGTAACCAGCCAATCCCAGAAAACTTCTTGTAACACCCCAAACCCAGCGCAGACATTATGGCCGAATCTGGCGATATCACATTGAAGTGTTTTTCGAAAACATTGTTTCTTTAGAAAGATCCATGCTTATTATAAAACCTCGTTTATGTATCTTAACAGAAATTTAGGGTGCCTTGTTCTTTCAAAACTTAAGTTACTTTAGTAGAATGTTGATCATTTCTGTTTATCACTATACTTTAAAACCAAGTTTGATGCGGAAGCTATTATTATAAGTTGCGAAAATGTGGTGTTTTGAAAACCAATTATCTTTTTGGAAAAATCGCGTTCTACTACTAATCAAGTGTAAATGAAAATAAATAAAATCCCCAAATTAAAAGTTAAAAATTAAAAGGCCTTATTACATAACGAAACCCAATTTAAACTTATGGAAAATAAATTAAAATATATATAGGTGCGGTTGTGTGGCCCCCTCCGAAACCCTCACAGCACCGATCCGCCTAAGTCTAGGGATTACCTGTACAGATAAACATAATGGTGATTTTACGAAAACTCAGTGTGTAACCCCAGGCAATTAAATAGCCAAACATGCTTTTAAGCAAGTACAGTCTAGGCCTAAGCCCAAGTCAGTAACAGTTCAGTCCAGTTGGGCCTTAGCCCCTTACAGTATCAGTGTGGGCTTTAGCCCATAACAGTATCAGTAACAATTTAAGCATGCAATCAGAAATCCTACCAATCCAGCCTCTACACTCTAATCCATCCAGCCCAACACTCCATGTGGGGATAAAATTACCCACCCATCCCTACACTCCAAAAATTAGCACCGGTTGCGGCACTAAACAGTATTTGCAGCAGAGCTTCCAATACAGTACACTTCCTCCAACATAATAATCCCATCCCATGCAACATATCACACACAAATGCAACATACATATATATATCATGGCATTCTCATACACGGTCATACATAACATAGGGGCATAACAGTCATTTTACCATAGGGGCATCACAGTCATTTTATCAGTTTGGGGTCTAGTTGCACTTATCAACCCATCCGTAGATCCACAGTCGTCTCAGGCGACTCGTGCAACCTTAGCAGTCAAACAGTGCAAATGGGCCCAAGGCCCATTATGCGGCTCATAATGGCCCACATGCTCGTGAGGCCCACTTAGCCCAAAAATGGCTCGGCCATGTAATTTACACATCTTGGCCCAAAATTCTTCACCCGCTTGTGCGGTTTACCTGAGTGGGGCCCACGAGCCCGTTGGGCCCACACGGCCTATTTCGGCCCAACATGTCTCAAAACGGCTCGAGACCACGAGATCGCTCATGGTGGCCTCAGTAGCCTAACGCCCAAGTTTTACGCGTTCGGTTAACCACACGAGCGAACGCACGCTCGTGTAGCATCAATTTTCATACTTTTTCCAGCTTTTACCGATTTACGATTTGGCAGTGTTACACACCTGGTTTCGATTCCTCACGAACAGTCGTTCAGGCACTCACCAACCTACATTTGGTTAATCAAACACCACTATCAGTCTTACTTTATGGTTAACAAGAAACCCAAAATCGACAATCCATTTATAGAGTAGCGTTACCTTCAATCTAACCACGGTGATTCCCCACGAATCTTAGACTTCAACGATTGATTGGGAGTTTCCAGAGTCTTTCCTTAAATACCATACGATTGTTATCAGTTAATACATAAGGAAAAGAAAAAAAAGAAAGGGAATGATGACTCTTTAAAGAATTTACCAAAAGAGAGCGAGAGAAACGAATAGAGGATGGGTTCGGCACTAGCACGGCCTTTCACCTTATATTTATTGATGTCAAACACAGTTAATCACAACCCCACTTAGTAACTCAAAAGCCGAAACTTTAAGTGCTATACTTACTTACCGAAAAGGAAGAATTTAATGAAGAGGACTGGTTTTGGAAGCACAAGACTTGAGGGAGAAGAGGAGGTTTGGTTTAGGTGAGAAGAGAGAAATGAAATTGGCAGAGACAACTAAGGCCTATTCGGCCAACACAGGGGAAAAAAGAAAAAGGGGGGAGAAAAGAGAAGAAAGGTATTCGGCCGAAGAGAAAATAGTTGTCAAAAAGTGCAACTAAAGAAAGTTTAGATGCCCTTACCGCAATCGGCTAAAGAGAGAAACAATGTAGAAATTGAAAAGAAAAAAGAAAGAAATGGGAAATGTAACAGCCCGATTTTGGGGCTAGTCGGAACAGTGGTTTCGGGACCACTAATCCGAGGTTGAAGAAAATTATTTTTGATATTATTTTATGTGTTATAACATGTTTATAAAGATGCATGAGAATTTTGGTGCTTTAATTTTAGCAATTGCATGCTTAATTGTGAAAAAGGACTAAATCGCATAAAGTGCAAAAGTTCTATTTTGCAATCTAGGGGTGTCTAATAGCCATAGAATATTAATTGAAGGTCCTTAATGTGTAATTAGGCCATTGAGGAAGTGATGGTCGGCCATAGGGACAAGGTTATTAAATGAGTCAATTGGTTAGGTGAAATTTGGTGACTAGATTGCTTTTTAAGCATAAAATAAAGAAAAGGGTGATATCATCTTTTCTTCACCACCTTCATCATCGAAAATACCAGCAAAAAGGGGGGGTTTTGAAAGCTTTGAAATTTTAGCAACTAATCCTCTTACAAGTAAGTGATTTTGGTGGTTTTATTTGATAATTTTTGTACTTTTGGAGCCCCCAAAGCTTAAGCTAGCTAATGAGGGGACTATTTTGCAAAATGGTTAAAAGTTTAGGGACTTGCCATGAGAGTGTTCATGTTGTTTTCTGAGTTTTTATGGAAGAAAATGAATGTTAGTGAGTTAAGGAACAACTTTTGTGAAGGGTGTTATCATGAAAACACCTAAATAGGACTTATTTGTAAGGGTAGTAATTGTGTAATAAATGCATGAAATAATTGACTTTGTGAGTTGTTATAAGAGGAATAAATGTTCAGCTAGGCTTGATTAATGAGAAAATGTGATGAAAATGATTTACGAGCTTAGGGGAAAAATCGTAATTTTGCCAAAGTATAAGGGCAACATTGGTCATTTTTGCCTAAGTAGAAATTTTGGTGTATCATGCATTATAAAGGGATTAAATGAGTGAATTTCATTATTATAGATCAAGAAGAGCGCGAAAACAACCTTGACCGGGGAAAGGGCAAGGTTACGGATTAAGTTGTCGACTTAAACATTTTGCACCGAGGTAAGTTTATGTGTAAACAATATGCCTTTAATACATATGTTGTTACTTATTGGTGCAGTGTATGAATGAGATCATTTATGATTGAAATTGATATATAATGAGTAATTTTCGTAAGAGTCTCAAAATAGACATGTAAGTGTGGGGAGATACCACCGTAATTATTCTTTGGTGGGCGATGTGCGTTACCACCTTATTACTTATTCACAATGGGCTGTGTGCGATACCATCGTTTATAATATCTTTTGGTGGGCTATGTGCGATACCACCCTATTATAGGTTAATGGTGGGCTGTGTGCGATACCACCGAGTGTTTAGTATTATTCTGAATGGTTCATCGAGAAATTATTTAAGTAAATGTTTCATATGACTTTGTGGTGATAAGTGCAGGGAATGTATGCAAGTAAATATGAGCATTTTAATTGTTATATGGTTGGAATGTGGTAAGAGATGAAATGAGTGAGCATGACGAGGAAATGTGAAGTGTTTTTGGCTTAGTATGAAATATTATTGATTGATTAACATATGTTATAATGCTTATTGTTTACATGTAAACTTACTAAGCTTAAAGCTTACTCTCTTTCTTTTCCCTTGTTTTATAGTGTCAAAGAGTCAGTTCAGGATACGTAGATAATCAGAAGATCACCCACACTATCTGCTCATCTCGGTATATTTAGACTTAGCATTTTGAGTATGGCATGTAAAGGGGCTAGGCTTAATGAAATGTTTTGTTGTTTTGGCCAAGTGTGTTGGCTCTTCTATAGATGAACTCTTTTGTATATTGCCATAGTTGATGGCTTATTATTACTATTTTATGAAAAGAAGAGGTTATTCATGAATGTGTTAGATGCATGATTGGGTTGCTTGGTAAATGGTTGAATGGGATTTATGTTGTGTGAGTTAGGGTGATAAAAAGAGCTTGGTAAATAGCCTTGTTCTTGTCCACACGGGTAGGCACACGGGCATGTGTCTAGGCCGTGTGTGACACACGGTCAGCCCCATGGGTGTGTGACCAGGTCGTGTGTCCACTACATGTTAGTGTTGCAAGTCAGTGTCGACCACGGGCTAGACACACGGGCGTGTGTCTAGGCCGTGTGCCCCTTATGAAGTTGCCGACATCATAAATAGAATCCTAGGTTTTCACACACGGGTCATTGACACGGGCGTGTGTCTAGGCCGTGTGAGGGACATGGGTCATTGACACGGGCGTGTGTCCGGCCATGTGAAAACCCCTGTAGGTTCAAAATGAAAAATAAATCCCTCACGGGCCAGGGACATGGGCGTGTGTGACCACACAGCCTGCCCACACAGGCGTGTCCCATTCCGCACGGGCGTGTGGCCCTGTTAAGGCAAAAAAAAATTTCTGTACATCAAAGTTCTCGGTTTAATTCCGATATCCTTCGTTGCATGTTTAAGGCCACGTAGGCCCATGATAAGGATGTTATGAATGTGAATTGGAAAGTTTTATTTTGGAATGAAATTCTATAGCTCAAAGTTGTATGTTTCTAATGAGTTATGTCCGGTAATGCCTCGTACCTAGTTCTGGCGATGAATACGGGTAAGGGGTGTTACAGGAAAAAAGGTAGATTTCGGCAGAGAGCACCTCATTTACAAAGCAAACCGAAACTGAGAATCCCCCTAGAATTCCCCCTACAGCCGAATTCTAGAGTGCCAGAGTCCAAATTCGGCACTCCACTACCTCTTCCCTCATCCCTTGATTTTCTCCTCAAATCTCTGCTCAAATCACTCCACCTAATCACACTCTCCTCAACCATTCAATTCGAATTCACCTCAACCACTTCGGTGTTTCAGTCAACCACCAACATCTCCCACAGTACACCAGGAAAATAACAATTCCCTTGCCAATACCAAGATTAGAACCTCAGTCCTCTGGCCTATGCAACACGCCACTTACCCCCTAGTCCAGCAGGCTTTTTATGTCATGCTTTACCCACATTTATTTAAAAGCTTACTAACCAAAAGCAAGGGTTTTATTCCCCAAAAACCAAAATTTTACACAAGCCCAGGCTAGAACCCAAGACTTCTCAGGCACTCCCAAACACACCCAAATCACTTGGCCACTAAAGCAGACAGGTATTTATGTTAAAAACATGCAAAAATAAATTCCTAAGTTTTGGTCTAACCTCGGATACATTTATAGGTGGTTTTCAGTCAATAACTGCAGAAATCTTGCTCGAATCAACTCGAATGCCATCCGCCGAGACAGTATGTCTCAAAAATCTGACTCCCCGGAGCCAAAACTCACACTTACTGAATTTAGCATACAATTGTTTATCTCTCAAGGTTTGCAACACAATCTTCAAATGCTCGGCATGCTCAGACTCATCTCGTGAATAGATCAGAATGTCATCAATGAATACAACAACAAATATGTCTAAATACGGTCTAAAATCTGATTCATCAAATCCATAAAAATGGTAGGAGCATTAGTTAGTCCAAAAGGCATAACAAGGAATTCATAGTGTCCGTACCTCGTTCTAAATGCAGTTTTTGGCACGTCTGAGTCTTTAACTCGCAACTGATAATAACCCGATCTCAAATCAATCTTAAAAAACACTGTTGCACCTTTCAATTGATCAAACAAATCATCTATTCTCGGCAACGGATACTTATTCTTTATCATAACTTTGTTGAGCTGACGATAATCAATACCCATTCTCATTAACCTATCTTTCTTCTTTACGAACAATACAGGCGCACCCCAGGGCGAAAAACTAGGTCGTTCAAAACCTCTATCCGTTAAATCTTGCAACTGAGCTTTCAACTCTCTCAACTCTATTGAAGCCATTATGTATGGAGCTATAGATATCGTTGAAGTTCCCGGTACTAATTCAATAGCAAATTCAACCTCTCTAATAGGTGGCAACCCCGGTAATTCTTTAGGAAATACATTCGGATATTCACAGAAAACTGGCACTGATTCAATCTTTGATTCAGACACTTTTGTATCCAAAACATAAGCTAGAAGCCTGACAACCTTTTCTCACACATATCTGAGTTGACATAGATGAAATAACAACAAGCAACTCATTCGATTCATCTGATTTAATCTGAAAAATTTCATTATTCTGACACTTCAATTCTATAATCTTTCGTCTGCAGTTCACAACGGCATCATGTAAAGTCAACCAATCCATACCAAGAATCACATCGAACTCATCAAATGGTAAAAGCATCAAGTCAGCCGGAAAATAGTAACCCCGAGTCATTAAAGGACAGTTCTTGCATACTTTGTCAACTAGAACATACTTGCCTGAGGGGTTCGATACTTTAATCACAAACTCAATAGACTCAATATGCAAACTCTTATTAGACACCAAATTTATACATATATACGAATGAGTCGATCCAGGATCAATCAATGCAATAACATTAGTGTCGTAAAGAGAAAATATACCGGTAATAACATTTGGTGATGGCGCATCTTCGCGGGCGCGAATAGCGTAAGCTCTAGCAGGTACTTTGGCCTCAGATCTCACTGTAGAATCTTTCGTTGTACCACGATTACCACTTGCATTTCCCGTATTCCTTGGTGGCCTCCCTCGAGTAGCTGTATTACTTGATCTTGCATTCTGAGATTTATCTTTTTCATTTAACTCAAGACAATCTCGGATAAAATGATCTCGTGAACCACAACTATAATAATCTCTATTATTATTTTTCACCCAACAATCTTCAAAATGCAGTCTTCCACACTGTTGACACTCAGGTTTAATGTCTTTCACGTTGTCAACACTCGATACCGATGTAGCTTGAGCTTTAGGACTGGTGTATTGCTTTCCACGATCTCTATTGGAATATCCCGTTGAAGTGGTCAATCGGTTAAAATAATCTCTTGATTTCTTTGACGAGTAATGATAAGGTTTACTCATCCATCTCTTCCTGGAATCTCTTGCCTCTGAATCAGCCTTTCTCTTTTCTTTGCTAAGTTCCTCGACTTTGCAAGCTTTGTCGACTAAAATGACAAATTCCTTCAGTTCTAAAATTTCGAATAGAAGTTTAATGTCTTCGTTCAACCCATCAACAAACCGCTTGCACATGATTTCTTCAGTAGAAACATACTCCCGAGCGTACTTGCTCAACCGTACAAATTCTCTTTCATATTCAATTACAGTCATGCAGCCTTGTTTCAGTTTTAAAAACTCTTTATGCTTTTGATCCAGAAATCGTTGACTTATGTATTTCTTTCGAAACTCGGTCTAAAAGAATTCCCAGGTGACTCTCTCCCTCGGTACCACGGATACTTATGTATTCCACCACTGATACGTGGTGTCCCTCAACAGTGATATAGCACATTTTAAACATTCAGCCGGTGTGCAAGAAAGCTCATCAAGTACTATAATAGTGTTTTCAAGCCAAAACTTGGCTCTTTCAGGATCATCGTCAACATTAGCTCTGAATTCTTCAACCTCGTGTTTATGAATCTTGTTAACTGGAGGCTTGTTCAATCTTAAAAGCTCGACTCCTTGAGGAGCTATGGGAACCAGTTGCGGATTAGGAGGGGGTGGTGGTTGATGAGCAGCTGGGTTCGTACGAATGTATTGAGTGAACCACTCGTTTATCGTTTGGAAGAAGGCTTCTCTAGCCTCCACTCCCTAGCTGCCCGTTACGGGTCTAGAATCAGCCGGCATTGTCCCTTGAGCTTGAGCGAGAGCGGGCGCATTACTCTCAACCTCATCAACTACAGCTCGATTGGGATCTATTTACTATATGAAAACACATTTTAAAATGTCAAGAGTCATCACATTATCACAGTTTATATATGGCATGTATAGCTAGACTCTCACACACGCTACGTTAGTCCTAGAATCGACTAAACTGTAGCTCTGATACCAATAAATGTAACACCCCTCACCCGTATTCAACTCCGGAATAGGGTTACGGAGCATTACCAAAGTTACAACACAATTACACAAACTTTTCACATACATTTAAATCAATTCATACAATCATTATTCAATTTCAATCAATTTGTCCCAAATACGAGCCTACGAGGCCCTAAACAAACATTAGGAGAGGTTCAGGACTGAACCGATATCTCAAAAAACCTTTCACAAACTTTGAATTTTTTTCTCAAAACAGGGGACACACACTCGTCTGGCCAGGCCGTGTGTCTCACACGGCCACAAGACACGCCTGTGTCACAGGCCGTGTGGACATTCAAAAATGGGAGCACATGGTCGTGTCCCAGCCCGTGTCCTACCCCGTGTAACTCTCTGACTTGGGTCACACGGCCAACACACACGCCTGTGTGGCTAGCCCGTGTGCCCTAAAAATGGTCACACACGTCTGTGTGCCAGGCCGAGCTAAACCTGTAGGGTATACTGACTTGTGCCACATGGCCAAGTCACACGCTCGTGTGTGCGGCCGTGTGGAGCTTACTGACTTGATTTAAATTTCAACACCAGGGGACACACGGCCGTGTAACATGACCGTGTGTTACACATGGCTGAGACACACCCGTGTCGACAAAAATAGGCTATTTACCAAGCCATTTTGCCACCCAATTTTTGTGCATACCTACACAATTCAAATGATACTCACTCATAGCATAAATGGTCATCCAATTCAACCAAAATCAAGACTAAAACATACCATTTCAATTTCAAAAAACTAGCATGCTTACTATCTCATGTTTTACTCATTCAAATCATACCAACTTTACATATCCAAATCATCTAATTAAACATTTTCCAAACATGCATCATCATACATCAATCCACAAGCACATAGCTTCTCAATTATCAACCATTTAACATCTATAATACCAACTATCAATAACATTGCAAACCAACCTCAATCACTCATTATAAACCATATGCACACTTATATATACATAACTAAACTAGCCATGGCTATATTTATATAAACAAAAACATAACCATTCATAAACCATCTCAAATGGTAAAACTCACCACCAAGATACATATCAAAATGACCATAATCCTATACATGCCCTATGACCAAACCATAAGCTCAAAAGTACCAAAGTGATGGTTGGATAGTGTGACGTAGTCTCCGATAATTCTTGAATCTGAGATAGCTTTGGAATCACTATAAAACATGGAAAAAATAAACAAAGTAAACTTTATAGCTTAGTAAGCTCGTATGAAATAAACTCAACTAATCATAACTACACAATTCATCTATTTGAACTTGTTAATTAGTAATTCATAAATACTAACAAACCTTCCACATGCTGAATCTTATGCTTATATGCATACTTCATAACTTCTTCAACTTAAAGCTCGTATGATTCATATACATGCCTGAACCAATTCGTAACAAACTCATACCCAAACGGAAAAATGTCGAATACTCGAATTCTCGTACACTAAGTGCCAATACATAGCCGAAGCTATTTTAATCTCGCATACTAAGTGCCATACATAGCCGAAGCTATCTTGAATTGCACACTAAGTGCAATACATAGCTAAAGCTATATTGAATCGCACACTAAGTGCCATACATAGCCGAATTGTCGTCAAACATGACTGTAGTCTCGTATACACAATTTATGCAATATCAAAGCATTTAAAGCATAATTATAACAATGCTTATTACATACGGACTTACCTCAGATATTAAAACAGTGAATCGAGTCGATTAGTCGATAACTTTATCTTTTCCCCGATCCAAATCTGTATTTCTCCTTTCTTAATCTAAATATATTCAAAATTGACTTATTCAATAATCTATTCATTTAATTTAGTCCAACATACTTTAAAACACATTTACAATTTTGCCCCACATATTTCAAATTTTTCACAATTTAATCCTTATTTCATAAAATCACAAATTAATGAAATTCACAATAAACCCATGCTAGTCGAATTACCATAATGCCCCTAACAGCCCATAATTTTCATTTATTTCACATTTTAACCACTAACTTTACACATTTCTCAATTTAATCCCTATTTTGCATTTTCACTAAAAATCACTTAACAAAACTTGTTTATCTAACATCAAATATTCATAATCTATCATCAAAAATCAAAATACTCATGTATTCATCAATGGCATCATTCAAAATCTTTAACAGTTTTGTAAATTAGTCCCTAGGCTAGTTAGTACTAGCTGCAATGATCTCAAAAACATTGAAATCATTAAAAACGGCACAAAAATCATACCTTAATGAGCAAAAATTCCCTAGCAGAATGGTAGCCCTAAAATGGTGTTTATTCTCTTCCAAAAATCAGTGGAGAAAATGATCCCAACCATTAATTTGGTTTTGTTTTATTTATTATTATGATAATAACAAAATTACCAAGTTGACCTTACTAATAAACCATTTAAACACCTAATAATGTGTCCATATAAGTCCACTCATACTAATATTGGTCTAATTACAACAGAAGGACCTTTAATTTATTAAACCATAGCTACTAGACACCTTTAGCTAATAGAACAACACTTTTTGCATTTTACGTGATTTAGTCCTTTTTATCAAATTAACTATTCAAACGATAAAATTTCTTCACGAAATTTTCACACATACATACTATCATGCTGTAAACACTTAAAATAATATTAAAATAATTTTACGATCTCAGATTTGTGGTCCCAAAACCACTATTTCGATTTGACTAAAAATAGGCTGTTACAATTTGAATCGGGGGACCCAGCATTTCATGCATATTAAAGTTTTCATTGATGTCAGATCACCTTTACAAAGAAAGAAGAATATTCACGTGGCTCCGAATTGTTATTCCTATGCTCGGTTTCAATATGAAATAACTTACATTGTTTTGTTTTTTGTGTGGCTACTTCGGGCATAGTGATAGTTTCTGTCCAATATAGTTTCTGTCCAATTAGGCTACGTATAGATGTTGATGGGATGGAAATGGAATGGGATATATCTTTAAGGGCCCTTCCAGCAAGGCGTGCAGTTGTAACATAAAGTATATGTTTGTGAAATAGTCGTTTGAAGTCCCTGAGTCTGAAAACTTTCAGTAGTATAAATCAGGTGTTGTGTGTGAATCTGGATGGTAAAACCAAGGTTGGTTTTGGATGTGTGGACAATTCTGATACGAGAGGGGTGCAAGACTCAACGATATGTGATTTGGAGGAAGATCTGTTAAGTGTAATTGATGGTAAAAAGAGGCAAAGATTGACAGTTTTCTCTGATAGAGTTCTTGAGGCTTCAAATTTTGAATAAAAAGGAGATGAGTGTTTTTTAGCTCACCAAATAGATTTATCGGGGACCACCAAGGGGTAGGTTAGGTGGCAACAATGAAGATCATGAGTTGGAATGTTCGTGAGTTGGGGAGCCTACGAGCTTTAAGGAGGTCACAACAAATGTTGAAACTTCATAATCCCCACGCTGTCTTCTTCATGTAGACAAAATTGGACTCATTAGGATGGAGAGAGTACGTAGAAGGGGTTGTTTTGTACATGGTATTGATGTATCAGCGGAGGGTACAAGGGGGGACTTAGCTTGGGATGGAGGCCTGATATCGATGTAAATTTAAAAAGTTTTTCCAGTAGCCATGTTGATGTCAAAATAAAAGGACACAAGAATGATACTAAATGGTGAATAACGGGGTTTTACGATTCGCTTGGTATGAGAAATCGAAATGAGTCTTGGCATTTTCTTCGAAGCCTTGGGACAAATCAGAGCTTGTCGTGGTTGGTCTATGGGAATTTCAATGAGATCCTTTATTCTTTTGAGAAGAAAGGAGGAGTTAGACGTGATGATATGTGGCGCCCCAAACCCAGGCAGGACGGTCCGACCCAAATTTTGAATGTCACATTAGCCACAGAAGTGACTCTCCATTTAAAACACTACAAAACACACCAACTGACCAATCACACCACACAATTAGTCTTGGAATATTTAATAAGAACATAATATCATGCTTCCGTTTTGCTACTCTGATCAACAATCAACAACAAGACTAAACTACTATTTAATATTTAACAAACAATTACCTCAAAAACTTTAGTTAAACATACATGCATGCAGTAAGGTATTTTTTACAAAAGCTATATTTGTAGGGACTTGAAAAACCGTTTAGTTTAAAAACATATAATTATATTTCAAACATAATATATAGTAATATGTTGGGAAAAAATCCATTTCACAAAGTTTAACAATAGTATTGTAGGATTAAACATATAAGTCTTATTTTGGAAATTTTATTAAATCATCTTGCATAACCTTATAACATTATTAATTAATTAGTTAGTAGACATTTAACAGTTTACATGACTTGACCAAATTCTGTGTTACATCTCATGCATACCAAGCACATGTTTGTATCCAAATCACACATAAAACATCTAAAGCTTACCTCAATGACCAACAACTCTTCAACCTGCACTTACAAGTTAGTGGAATAGTTATTCAAACCAATTGTCAAACAATCATAATCCATCATTTAATCATCTATCTAACGCAATTATAAAAGTTTTAAACCAAACAATTAAATAGTTAGTAGTGTCCAATTACAACCTGAAAATTATAAGTCTAATACTAAATGTCATAACTTGGTCCAACATTTCCTTCCTCGTTGGATTTGGGAACACAATGACATACCCAGATATAGCCTCAATTTGGATCACTTGGATGACTCACTCCCACAACTTTTCACAAGCTAAGTCATTACAATATTATAAATGAGTGGGTGAGCTTATGAAAGCTCAGTGAGTGCTCAAACATACTACAAATAAACACATTAGTTAGGTTAAAAGGTGACAAACAATAACGGTTCACATATTATTGCAGTCTACACAAAATAGTAACTCACACGACACAACAATTCTCATTCAACAAGAAATGCACATATAATAAGTAATTCGCATAAAATGGGCAGATCACATAAATTATCAATCCGCATAAAACATCTGTTCGTATGAAATAACCATACATACCAAATGATAGTTCATTCCAATTAACAGTTCATAACACATAACAGTTCATGCAAAATAATAGTTCATACTCCATCATAACGCATATATTTCAAATAATGATAATTTTGCATTTTTGTGATTGTGAAACTTATGGGGACTCTATCATCACCTATAAGTGGACTCTATCACTACACATTGGATAAACGGATCTCCAAAACACACCATATGACTCATAAAGCCGTACGTTATCTTCATGTAAGTGTAGGAAATATGTTCACACTTTCCAAACACACCACGCTATCTACGGTGAATGGAGCTATGCTCGACATTCCCTTATCTCTCCGACGCATCTCCAGGCCACAATGCCCATCGCAATAAAAAGGGTGAGTACTCATAATCCTATAGCATGTCAATCATATCCAATGGTTCCAAAAGGCCACAATGCCAAAATATCTATTTAACACATTCACAATATTTAGTATAATAGGGGTTGCAATTAAGCAAAGCTCGCAATTAAGTAGAGCTCGCACATCATAACACAGTTCGCAATTCACAATTCGCAATAGAGCATGGTTCACAAATAATATCACTCCCATGCAACATATTTTGTAACACCCCTTACCCGTATCTGACGCTGGAACAGGGTACGAGGTATTACCAAACTTAACAGACTTCTTCATACAAACTCGGGCCATAAATTTTCAATCATACTTAAAGACCATTTATTCGTACTCATAATATCACTATTATAGGTCTACTAGACCCTAAACATATATCTAGACTGGTTTGGGCCTGAACCGTTAACTTACAAACACTTAGAATTTTTTTGCTTAAGATAGGGCCAAACGCCCGTGTGAGAGAAGTGACACGCCCGTGTGACATATCACACGCCCGTGCTTCAGGTTGTGTCCAAAATAAGGGACATTCAGTTTATGACATCAGCAACCATTTAGGGCCACACGGCCAGGTCACACACCCGTGTGCTAGCCCGTGTGACGAACTGAATTTTTCGTAAATTAGTTGCAGACTTCACACGATCTGGCACACGCCAATGTCCTGAGGCCGTGGCCTTCACACGGCTGAGACACACGACCGTGTGCCCGTGTACTTACTACTAAGCATTCTGTTTTGCTAACTTTGGATGTAGGGGACACACGGCCTATCCACACGCCCACAGGGCTGACCGTGTGTCACACACGGCCTAGACACACGCCCGTGTATCTATCCATGTGGACAAATATAAGGCTATTTACCGAGCCATTTGCCACCCTGAAAAGCAACCACAATTATACCATTTCATGCAACACTTAACATAACCATATGCACCTTTAATATTTACAATAAAGACATCCACACCTTAACTTCACACTACGTTCATCATGCATATACTTCACACTATACTCATCCAATTGCACAAGCTTACACTTCATGAATTTCATCATAATTGAATAGATAGAACTTAACAAGTATTGGCCAATTCCAATGGCCAATTAAAAAATGAAATAAGTAACATTAATAGCCAACACTTTGGCTAACCAATATGACATATCACAAAATGACCAAGTTCCTATACATGCCATACCCAAAATAATCAAACTTTACTATACCAAAAGAATAGCTTGATAGTGTGAACCAAGCTCCGATGTCCTACGATCCCCGAGCTAGCTTGGCGATACTACAAGGAAAGGGATAATAGAGGGAGTAAGCATAGAGCTTAGTAAGTTTGCATGAAATAAATAGCAACATAAAGGCTTATGATAACATCCATACATTACATTGAGTTATAACACAAGTTCTCAAGCACATTGACATAACTTACTCATGCTTACTCTTACCAATCACTTATCACATATCGGACTCATTTCTCGTAAGTTACTCTTATGTACTTGTATCACTTCATCACATAACTTTAGCACTTTTATCATCTTGAACATAGACTTAGCTCTTTATCTCGTTGAACCACTTGGAATATCGAAGGATACTCGAACTCGTCATACACGTAATACGATTCTAATACCATATCCCAGATATGGTCTTACATGGGATCACATCTCGATGCCGATGCCATATCCCAGATATGGTCTTACACGGGATCTCATATCGATGTCGATGCCATATCCCAGGTATGGTCTTATACGAGATCGTATATCGACGCCATGTCCCAAACATGGTCTTACACGATTTCATACCGAAGCCAAGTCCCAGACGTGGTCTTACTCGGGATTACTACTCGATGCTGATGCCATATCCCAGAAATGGTCTTATACGGGATCTCCTTTTGGTGCCGAGGCCATGTCCCAAACATGGTCTTATACGGGACCTTCTTAATCTCATGTCGTGACAATGGTATCCTTTCTATTCCTAAGGTTCAACCGGGACTTTCACATAATATAATTTCATCATACTTTCATCAATACGTCATTAATCAATTTCATAGAGATAATATACATTTCTCATGATATCAAGCATATTAAAACATAATAATATTACGTTGATTTATTACACACAAACTTACCTCGGTAATAAAATATGTACAGTTGTTCAATTTAGTCCACCACCTTGTTCTTTCCTCGGTTTCGGTCCGAACTTCGTGTTTCTTGATCTATAATGAAAATTTCACTTATCTAATGATCACATTGACTAAAATAACTCATGAATCATACTTTGGAAAAATTATGATTTTGCCCCTAAACTTTCACATATTTATGAAATGGTCCCTAGGCTCGTATAATGAAATGTACTCATTTCCTTGGTTACCCAAGCCTAGTCGAACATTTATTGAGCTTATAACAGCTCACACTTTCCTTCAAAATTGATTTTTACCACACATTTTATCACTTTTACATCTAGGTCCTTTTTATGAATTTTCCATGAAAATCACTTAGAGAAAGATGTTTATCATACATAAAACTTCCATATTCCTCCATTAAACATCAAAATACATGCATGTCATACATGGGTAAATTTTTGAACATGAACCCTAGCTCAAAATATTGGTAGAAATAGCTAAATCGAGCTACGAGGATCTCAAAAATACGAAGAACATCAAAAACGGGGCTAGAAGGTACTTACAATCATGCTTGAAAGTTGAAGAAACCCTAGCTATGGAGTTCTTAAAATTTTCGGCCAAGCATGGAGAAGATGGACAAGATTTTTGACTTATTTTCCCTTTTAATTAACTTATTAACCAAATGACCAAAATGCCCTTAAGGTCCCTTTCTTGAGATTTTTCCTTCCCATGTCTATTTTTGTCCATCATCAAATATAATGGTCTAATTGCTAAATAAGGACCTCTAATAATTTTTCTAATACTATCTCATACTTGAAACTTCTAGAATATCATATTTTTCAATCTTTGCAATTTAGACCTAATGAATAAATTGATCACTAAATTATAAAATTTCTTCATGAAATTTTCACACAATCATGCAGACATGTCATAGACCTCATAAAAACCATAAAACACATATTTCTACTTTAGATTTGTGGTCTCACAACCACTATTCTGACTAGGCCCTAAATCGGGCTGTTACAATTCTCCCCTAGGGATTTTCATCCCCGAAAAATCTTACCGGTAAAAAGGTTTGGATATTGGTTTCTCATAGCCTCCTCGGGCTCCCATGTAGCCTCTTCTACCACATTTCTTTGCCACAAAACTTTCACAAGAGCTATACTCTTATTTCTTAACTGCTTGACTTCCCGTGCCAAAATCTTAACCGGCTCTTTGCCATATGTCATATCGGGTTGAATTTCAACCTCTGTCGGTACAATCACATGCGAAGGATCTGATCGGTAACGTCGCAACATAGACACGTGAAATACATCATGAATCTTTTCCAACTCAGATGGCAAAGCCAAACGATAGGCTACTGGCCCTATCTTCTCGATAATCTCATATGGTCCAATAAAGCGTGGACTCAATTTGTCTTTCTGACCAAACTTGAGAACCTTCTTCCATGGTGATACTTTCAGAAACACCTTATCACCAACTTGATACTTAATCTCTTTCTGTTTCAAATTTTCATAGGACTTTTGTCTGTCCGAAGTAGCTTTCAAACAATCACTTTCACTTTCACTTTCTCTTTGGTTTCTCTGACCAGATCGACCCCGTGAATCTGATTCTCTCTGAGTTCGGTCCAATACAAGGGCGTTCGGCACTTACGCCCATAAAATGCTTCATAAGGCGCCATTTTCAAACTCAACTGAAAACTGTTATTGTAGGCAAATTCCACTAACGGTAAGTACTTCTCCCAATTGCCTTGAAATTCCAAAACACAGCATCGGAGCATGTCTTCAAGTATTTGTATTACCCTCTCCGAATGCCCGTCGGTTTGCAGATGGAAAGTTGTACTAAAATTCAACTTTGTGCCCAAGGCTTCTTGCAACTTTATCCAAAACCGTGACGTAAATCTCAGATCTCTATCCGAAATAATCGACAACGGTACTCCATGTAGTCTTACAATTTCTGAAACATACAAATCAGCCAACTAATCAAGTGAATAATCAGTGCGTACCGGTATAAAATGAGCCGACTTCGTAATTCTATCGACCACAACCCACACGGCATCTTTCTTTTTTTGGTGTCAAAGGTAGACCCGTCACAAAATCCATAGTAATACGATCCCATTTCCACAAAATCGATCTGCTCCTGCAACTACAGGAATGCCAGATCTGCTATCTTCAATCTGCTCCACTGCAAACTCAGGGAGACAAGATCTGATATCTTCGATCTCCTCCTGCAACTTCAGGAATGCCACCAGATTTGCTATCTTCAATCTGCTCCACTGCAAACTCATGGAGACAAGATTTGATGTCTTTGATCTGCTCCTGCAACTTCAGCAAAGCCAGATCTGCTATTTTTAGTCTGCTCCACTGCAAACTCGGGGAGACCAGACTAATATCTTTAATCTACCTTGCTACACTGTCTCTTGAGGACATAACCATGCTTTCTCGTTCAGCTGGTATCTTTGACAAAAAACCCATAGAAACGATCATATCCTGCTCAGCAAACTTGCCCTACTGTAATTTCAGAGTCCCTTCCACTGTACCTTCTGGGACATAAAGTTTGTATCTCCCACTACAACTTCAGGAGAATAACATTTGGTTTCTTCCATCCATCCTGCTGCAACTCCGAGGTATAGGATCAATTTGGTCTGCTACACCATTCGCTGGGTGTAATGACTAGATGTATATGCCTGATATTTGCATGAATACAAAGTATCATTTTTCTTTTCCCGAGAATGATCCCCTTGTACACCTTAACCTGTAGAATGGGTTTTTTATGCCAAATGATTAGGATGCTATGATCGGAATGAATCTAATGCTCCTAATTAAATGTATTATGGACGACATTTGCATGAATGTAGAATGTCATGAGAATGATCCCTTTTTTTTAAAAAATGTACAATGATTAGGATGTAATGATCAGAATGAATCAAATACTCCTAATTTGATGTGTATGAATGATATTTACATGAATGCATGAGAATGATCCCTTTTAATGTTTGGGTTGTCATTGCTCGTAGTTCATCAGGGTTCTATCACTGATGCATTACCATGCTTTCTCGTTCAGCTGGTATCTTTGACAGAAAACCCACAGAAACGATCATATTCTACTCAGCAAGCTTGCCCTGCTGTAATTTCAGAGTCCCTTCCACTGTACCTTCTGGGACATAAAGTTTGTATCTCCCACTGCAACTTCAAGAGAATAACATTTGGTTTCTTCCATCCATCCTGCTGCAACTCCGTGGTATAGTGTAACACCCCATACCCGAGTCCGAGACCAAGACTGGATACGAGACATTACCATGCTTGAACTCACTTAAACATGTACTTACGGGCTATAAAATTTTGTTCCAAGTTAAAAACTTCTCTTTCTCAGCCTATTCATACCTTTCATGAGCCTACGAGGCCTTAAACACTTATCTAAAAAATTTCGGAACTTATTCAGAAACTTTTCTTTAGAGCAGGGGTTACACGCCCATGTTGTATGGGACACGCCCGTGCACCCCTAAAACATGCCCGTGTCTTTCACCCGTGGTGGATACTGGCAAAATACACACGTATTGGACACGCCCGTGGTCCCAAACCGTGCCTAAAACCCCAGCATTCTGCCAAATACCCCACGGCCAAGGCACACGCCCGTGCTTTTTCCCTTTCTAAGACATATACTCAAAATGAAATGTTTCCTATACATGCCATACTTAATATAAATTCAACTTGGCTATACCAAAATAAGGATTGATAGTGTGCTTCGAGCTCTGACTTCAACGATCCACAAGTTAGCTTGGCGGGACTACATAGAAAGAAATAATAAAAGACGTAAGCATTTAGCTTAGTAAGTTTGTATAATGCTCATAGCAACATACTTGCTTAATATAAACCATTTGACACAAACAATGGTATCATAAATTTTAGCTATAAAGCTTACTTACTCATACTTGATTCTTACAAATCTCATGATACTTACTAGTCTCATACTTGTGAGGTAAACAAGGTACTGTATCACTTGATCACATTGATCAAAGATACTTTAGCATAATAATCATAATCTCTAACTTATCATTCATAACATGAATAATACTCATTCTCAACTTGATGATAACTCTGCTTACTTACTTTCTTGTTATCTCATTTAAACTTTACTTGTTTGCCCAATGAATTTCTATGAATAACCGAGGATACTGAATCTCATCTCACACGCTCGATGCCAAAGCCATATCCTAGATACGGTCTTACATGGAATCTCTCATCTTGGTTTCGAGGCCATGTCTTAACATGGGCTTATACGAAGTCTTTCTTGTTCTCACCAATGCCATGCCTTGGCTTGGACTTACATGGGATCTCTTTCTCTTGATAGCTTTTCAATGCCAAGCTTGCCTTGGACTTACATGATATCTGTTCAATGCCAAGCTTGCCTTGGACTTACATGATAACTTGTTCAATGCCAAGCTTGCCTTGGACTTACATGATAACTTGTTCAATGCCAAGCTTACCTTGGACTTACATGATAACTTGTTTAATGCCAAGCTTGCCTTGGACTTACATGATATCTCTGCTTGATTGCCGATGCCATGCCTTGGCTTGGTCTTATACGTACTTTCTAATCTCATGTGGTAGATCGAGTATCTTGGGAAATTCCATCTTCAATCGGGACATGCTCGCATTTAATCTCATTGATTTCTTTGTTTAGCAAAACATTAAGCATTCCATGATAATAATGTACATTATACTAAGCAATTCAATGATAGAAATCATAAAGCTTAGAAATCACATAAACTTACCTCAATATAAAAAATGTATGTAGATATGCAATTTAGTCCTCGACTTTGTTCTTGCCTCGGTTTTGATCCAGGCTTCGTTTTTCTTGATCTATAATCATAAATAGACCATTTAATACTCACATCGACTAAATTGACTCTTTAATCATATTTTGGTAAAATTACTATTTTGCCCCTAAACTTTTTCATATTTGCACTTTTGCCCCTAGGCTCGTAAAAAATGATTTTCATTCAACTTTCTTAAACTTCATGCTTAGCTAATTCATTTTCTCAACTATAACAATCATCAATTCTCATTATTTCTAGTATGTATGACCAATTTTTATAACTATTACAAATTAGTCCATACTATCATTTTTCATGAAATTCATTAAGGAAAAGATGTTTATCTAACATCAAACTCTCATAATCTTCCATAAAACATCATTTAACAACCATGTCATTCATAGGTGAATTTTTAAACATGCATCTTAGCTCATTATATAGCTAAAAATAGCTAATTCATAATACGAGAACTTCAAAAATACGAAGAATGTTAAAAACGGGGCTAAGATGAACTTACTATCAAGCTTGAAAAAAATGAAGAACCCTAACTATGGAGTCTCCAAATTTTCGGCAATGAGAGGAAGAAGATGCATAGATATTTATCATTTTTTTCCTATTTTAATCATTTATTAACAAATGACCAAAATGCCCTTCTCTTTAAAATTTTCATAAATACTAACTCATGCCCAATTTTGTCCAAAAATTATATTTTGGGAAAATTGCTAATTAAAGACTTCTAATTGATATTCTAAAGCTATTTCATACAAAAAGCTTCTAGAAACTCATATTTTGCAACTTTTGCAATTTAGTCCTTTTTGATCATTCTATGTCAATTTCACAAAATTTCTACATGGAACTTTAGTACTATGATGCAAACATGTCATAAACCTTACGAACTCAATTTTACTGACTTGGGTTTGTGGTCTCGCACCATTATTCCGACTAGGCCCTGAATCGGGATGTTACAATTCTCCCCCTCTTAGGAATTTTCATCCTCGAAAATCTTACCAAAGAAACGGAGTTTCTGATCTTGGTTTCTCATGCTCTCTTACGGTTCCCACGTAGCTTCTTCTATTCCATGTCTTTGCCACAATACTTTTACCAGGGTAATACTTTTATTCCTTAGCTGTTTGACTTCCCGAGCTAAAATCTTAACTGGTTCTTCACCATAAGTCACGTCGGGATGAATCTCTATCTCTGATGGGGTAATTACATGTGAAGGATCTGATCGGTAGCGTCTCAACATTGACACGTGAAACACATCATGTATCTTTTCTAACTCTAATGGCAGAGCCAATCTGTAAGCTACCAATCCAACTTTCTCGGTAATCTCATACGGTCCAATAAATCGTGGACTCAACTTGCCTTTCCAGCCAAATCTGAGAACTTTTCTCCATGGTGACACTTTCAAGAAAACTTTATCTCCGACTTGATACTCTATCTCTTTTCTCTTTAAGTCCGAATAGGACTTACATCTGTCTCGATGCACTTTTAAACATTCTCGTATCACTTTCACTTTCTCTTCGGCTTCTCTAACCAAATCAACCCCATGAATTTGGTTTTCCTTGAGTTCAGTCCAAAATAAAGGCGTTCTGCACTTTCGCCCATATAGAGCCTCATAGGGCGCCATCTTTAAACTCGACTGAAAACTATTATTGTAGGCAAACTCTACCAATGGGAGAAAATTTTCCCAACTGCCTCGAAATTCAAGAATACAACATCTGAGCATATCCTCGAGTACTTGAATTAACCTCTCCGACTGACCGTCAGTTTGAGGATGAAAAGCGGTACTAAAGTTCAACTTTGTACCCAAGGCCTCTTGTAACTTCTTCCAAAATCTAGATGTAAACCTCGGATCTCTATCCGAGATGATTGACAACGGAACACCGTGAAGCCTTACTATTTTTGAAATGTACAAGTTTGCCAACTTGTCTAGTGAGAAATCAACTCGTACATGTATAAAATGAGCTGACTTTGTGAGTCTATCAACTATAACCCATACAACATCTTTCTTTCTCGGAGATAATGGTAGACCCGTTACAAAATCCATAGTAATACGGTCCCATTTTCACTCCAGAACCAAAATGGGTTGAAGCAAACCCGAAGGTACTTGATGTTCAGCCTTTACTTGCTGACAAATCAAGCATTTGGAAACAAACTCTGAAATATCTTTCTTCATTCTTGGCCACCAATACTGTTGCTTCAAATCATTATACATCTTGGTACCACCTGGATGTACAGACAAACATCCGTTATGGGCCTCACGCAAAATTCCCTGAATAAGCTCTTCCTTTCTCGGTACACAAACTCTATCTTTGAACATCAGACTTCCATTGGGAGTAATCTGAAAATCAGACTCAACATCTGTCTCGCACTGAGCTCTCTTAACTTGCAATCCACTATCTTCTTTTTGAGCTTCGATGATTTCTTGGAGGAAAGTTGGTCTAGCTCTCAACTCAGCTAGAATAGAACCATCGTCGGATAAAGTCATTCGTGAATTCATTGCCCTTAATGCAAATAGGGCCTTTCTGCTCAAAGCGTCGGCGACCACATTTGCCTTCCCGGGATGGTAGTCAATGACCAATTCATAGTCTTTTATCAACTCTAACCATCTCCACTGCCTTAATTTTAACTCTTTCTGCATCATCAAATACTTCAAACTTTTGTGATCGGTGAAGATCCGACATCTCTCACCATATAGGTGGTGTCTCCATATCTTCAATGCAAAGACTATGGCAGCCAGCTCTAGATCGTGGGTCGGATAATTCTTCTCATGTGGCTTCAACTGTCTTGAGGCGTAAGCAATCACTTTGCCTTCTTGCATAAGTACACAGCCTAATCCATTCAAGGATGCATCGCTGTAAATCACAAATTCTTTCCCTGTCTCAGGTTGTACCAGAACTGGAGCTTCATCAACATCGCTTTCGGCCGAAACTTTGTTGGCATTTTTCTCGCCCACTCAAACTTCACCTTTTTCT
The DNA here is from genome assembly GCA_025698515.1 of Gossypium sturtianum. NCBI lineage: Eukaryota > Viridiplantae > Streptophyta > Magnoliopsida > Malvales > Malvaceae > Gossypium > Gossypium sturtianum. The sequence goes on from CM046947.1 coordinate 54,127,804, forward strand.
CAGAACAATTTAGTCATCGGGGTTGCAATCATAGAAAACCCCTTGACGAATAGTCTATAATTGTAATATCCCGGGTTGGGGGGCTATTTTGTTGTTGCATGATATTGCATGTGTTGGTGTGCTATGTTGCTATTTCTATGTTTTAGGGGCTTAATTGTAGGCTAGGAGTGTGCACAGAGTAGGTAGGAAAATTTTTATTTTTAGGCTTTATAGGAGGAGCTGATGGAGCTGAGGATATGTATTTTATTTGGTGTTTTGTTGCACAAATGAGGAGCTGGCAAAGTGGCAAGGCATGTGCCACTTGGATCTTGAGGGTGGCGTCATCTACAAGGGGAGAGATCCTGTGTTCAAGTCACAGAGTCCCCATTTTGGTTCCCATTTTGACGGCATGGAGGGAGAGGTAGAAGGCAATTAGAATTCTACTTTGGACTTGGTCTTCCCATTCAAATGGAGGGTGATGAGGGATTTTAGGAGGAAGACTTGGTCAAACATGTTTGAAGGAGTGGTGGTGAGTGAATGGAGGGATATTGGCCGAATTTTTGGGTGTTTGGAGTGGGGAGTGGGCGGCTTAGTGTGGAAGAGGATGTGCCGAAATGCACTTTCTACTTTGTGCATTTTCGGCCAAAAGTAATTGGTAAGCAAAAGTTCTCTCATTTTGTCAAACAAGCCGATTTTCTCAAAGAGTTTTCTCTCATTCTTTTTGCTTTTGAAAACCGAAATACCACACTCCTAAAATCGCCAAATATCTTTGATCTTTGGTGTTCATTTGGTAGCCGAGTATCCTCCTCTTCATCTCCTTTTTCCTTGGTTCATTTGTGAGCCGAATTCTCCATTCATCTTCCCATTTCTTTGTGCCGAAACTATTTCTTCTTTTGTTCAATTGTGCAAGCCAAGCTCTCTCTTCTCAAACATTCTTTTTCTCTTCTTGAAACTTTGGTAGCCGAATCTTATCTTCCAAAACACTTTCTTCACCTATTTGCTTTCAAACTGAAAGTCCCCACTCTCTACTTATCTTTTATTCTTGTCTTTTGTTCAAAGCTCAAGCCGTTTGTCTCCATTTGTTCCTTCTATTCCTCTTGGCTGAAACTCTCCTCTCTCTTAGTAGTTCCTTGGTGGCCGAATATTAGAAGGGTGGTAATCGTGTTGGGTTCTTGTTTTCTTTCGATTGGAAGGGGGTAAGTGTTTGGCCAAATGGCCATGTCCATCTTCTCTAGTTCTATGTTGAATTCGGTTGGATTAAAAGCTCATGATTGGTTGTGGTTGAAAGGGTATTAACCTATTGTTAATCATCTTGTGATAGGGTCTTTGGATATTGAAAAGTAACCAAGAAGAGTTTTCGACTCTTTTAACCGATTGGTAAGCAGTGGTTGTGGGGTTGGCTGATTGTCAAGGGGAATCACTGCTTGATTCGAGATTTGGTGGGAAACCAAATCAAGTTTAAAGGAGCAAGATAATCAAGGGGGCTTAGATCTGTTCGAGGGGTTTAAGGCTGTTGTTTTCCAGGTGTGTAACTAACACACCCATACTTAGTAATATTATTAATAACTCTGATTGCTTTGTAAAACCAAAACAGTATGATGGATTAACTGGTACCCAAGTGGGGTATATGTACGGATCCGGGTAAGTCCGTAGCATTACGAGTTCTACTGATGTATACTCAATATTATGATCTATGTTATGTATGCTATGAGATATAATGCTTGGCATGTTGGCATGATATGCATGACTTGTATGAGATGCATGATCACATGAGTATGGCATGATGATGGGTGATATGAGTGGAGGGAGGATGATGATATCCGTGTCTTTGGGACACTTGTGTCTTTGGGACACCGGAGGTTTGGCACCTCCAGGTGGTTTGGTACCACAGCTTGATTTTGTGACTTGGTCACCAAAGATTTGGTATCACATTTGTGTCTTTGGGACACCAGAGGTTTGGCACCTCATTGCGACTCGTCCCCGTGGTTAACACCACCGTGGGTTGGCCCCACTTTGAGATATGGGATCGCCTGCTAGTGATTTGGTATCACACGATGGGTTGGCCCCATCATCGGATTTGTGATCATGCGGTCACCAAAGATTTGGTATCACACCGTGTCTTTGGGACACCGGAGGTTTGGCACCTCATTGCGACTCGCCCACGTGGTTAACACCACCGTGGGTTGGCCCCACTTTGAGATATGGGATCGTCTCGCTAGTGATTTGGTATCACACGATGGGTTGGCCCCATCATTGGATTATTCGTGACTTTGGGTCACCAAAGTGGTTTGGCACCACACTTATGGATATCGTGACTTTGGGTCACGGTGGTTTGGCACCACCAGTGGTTTGGTACCACACGGGGTAGAAAAGGGGATATGGATGGTTAGGATCGGGTTGCATTAATCATGTTGCTATGTATGATGTGTGTTAGCATGTTGTTTTATCGGAGCGGGATTTATGCACTGAGTCATTCGACTCACCCTCTCCTTTGACATTTCAGTGACACTTAGACGCGGACATGGAGCCGGATGGACTCGGGTGTGCTCATGCCACGCTTTAATAAAGTTTTACTCGGACTTTATAATTTGGGTACTTTAGCTTGCTTTTTATTATTTGGGTTTTGTTTTGGATTGTAAAAGGCCTTTAAATTATGCTTTATGATGTTTATGCTTTAAATAGACTTTAACATGCCTTAACAAAATAAGTGGGTTGAAATTTTACTAAAATTTGGAAAGACAATGATTTAAAAACTATAACGCAAAGTGTTTTAAACTATACCATCGGGTATCTCACCATGACTTGCATTAGAAACTCAAACGATTTCCAAATCAAAACTCGATTTTCTACCAAGTTAAAATGTCTTAAGTAACACTAAGAAACTATTTGAATAATGAAATGGAATAAACTCGTTTTAACTACATCTTTTGGTTAAGCTTTCAAATTTTTTTTTTTTGGGTTTTCTGAATACACCACCTGATTTCAAACAAGCCTACTCAAATTTTCTTCAAATACACTAGATAGTGAAGTGTTTACATCCTGCTTTTAAACGAAAAACCTAAACCTCTCAAGTACGTTTTCCCCGTAACATACCAGATTCGGTCGTGGTGTATTGACCGGGTTTGGGGTGTTACAATAATAGCCGGCTAGGCCTAAAAAACTTCTAATCTCAGCATATTCTTCGGTGGCTTCCAGTCCATTATGGCTGAGATCTTACTTGGATCTACTCGGACTCCATCTCTCGAGACAATATGTCCAAGAAATCCTACTTCCTTGAGCCAAAATTCACTTTTCTTGAATTTGGCATACAACCCGACTTTCTTGAAGAGTTCAGAAAACTATCCGTAGATGTTCAAACATGCTCATTCTCATCTCGAATAAATCAGTATGTCGTCAATAAAAACGACTACAAACTTGTCGAGGTATGGTCTAAAGATGCGGTTCATTAAGTCCATGAATACCGCAGGAGCATTGGTCAGACCAAAAGGCATGATTAAAAATTCATAATGCCCATACCTTGTTCAAAAAGTCATCTTGGACACATCCGATTCTCTTACTCTCCGTGGTAGTACCACGATCTCAAGTCTATTTTGGAGAACACAGCGGCTCCTTTCAATTGGTCGAACAAATCATCGATCCTTGGCAATGGGTACTTGTTCTTTACTGTCACTTTATTAAGTTGACGGTAATCTATGCATAATCTCATGGTGCCATCTTTCTTTTTCACAAATAAAACTGGAGCACCCCATGGAGAACAACTTGATCTCGCAAAACCTTTATCTGTCAACTCTTGCAACTGTGACTTCAACTCTCTCAACTCCGTTGGAGCCATTCTGTAAGGAGTAATAGATATTGGTACAGTACTAGGAGCTAACTAAATACTGAACTCAACTTCTCTAACTGGTGGTAGTCCTGGTAATTCTTTGGGAAAAACATCCACGTACTCACATACTATTGGTACTGACTCAATCTTTAACTCTGTTTCTTTATCATTCATCACAAAGGCCAAATATGCCTCATACCCCTTTCTTACGTATCTCTGTGCCGTCATGTGAAAAATCATTACCGGAGATTTACTTTGCTCATCTGATTCTATATGGAGAGTATCCCCATTCTCACATCTCATCTCAATATATTTCTTCCCACAATTAACTATTAAACTATGAGTGGTCAACCAGTCCATACCAAGAATGAGGTCGAACTCATCGAATGGTAGCAACATAAGATTTGCTTTAAAGCAATGACCTCTAATCATTAATGGGAAATCTTTACATACTTTATCGACTAACACACTCTTGCCTAAAGGATTAGACACTTTAATCATAAATTCTGTAGAATCTGTAGGCATATTCATACTGGATACTAGTTTCATACAAATGTAAGAGTGTGTGGATTCGGGGTCTATTAAAGCAATAACTTTGATATCATGAAGAGAAAAGGTACCCGTAATAACATCATGAGAAGATGCCTCTTCGCGAGCGCGAATGGCATAAGTCCTTGCAGGCACTCTACCCTCGGGTCTCGTGGCCTGCTCTCGAGGGTTACCTCTTCCACTTGCCCCACTTCCTGGGTTTCTCTGCGGTCTTCCTCGGACCATACTCCTGAATCTCGGGTTCTGAGTTCTCTCTTCTTTCATTATCTCTGGACAATCTTTTATATAGTGGTCTTGGGAACCACATCTAAAGCATGCATTTTTATCTGCTCGGCATTCTCCAAGATGACGTTTGCCACAATATGGGCATTCGGGTCTGTCAAATATAATGTTCCCAACACTTGAAACTGAAGTAGTCTGTGCTTTATTCCCTGAATATTGCTTACTCTTGTCTTTCCTTGAAAACCCAGTGGAAGTAGCCGATCGGGTAGAGAAATGTCTTGACTTCTTGGATGAGGATTGGGAAGACTTATTCCACTGTCTCTTTTTAGAGTCACGAGACTCCATTTCCTACTTTCTCTTCTCCTTTACTAGTTCTTCGGCTTTACAAGCCCTCTCTACTAACACAACGAATTCCTTCAGTTCTAGAACAGCAACAAAAAATTTGATGTCATCATTTAGCCCATCTTCAAATCTCTTGCTCATGATGGCCTCGGTGGATACACACTCTCGAGCGTATTTACTGAGTCACACAAACTCGCGCTTCATGTCGATCCACGACATTTTGCCTTGCTTGATTCTAGGAATTCCTTTCTTTTCTCGGTCCACAAACCTTTGGTGATATACTTTTTCTTGAACTCTTCTTGGAAAAATTCCCATGTGATCCTTTCCTCGTACACCGCAGACACAAGGTTGTTCCACCATTGGTAAGCGAATCTCTTAAAGAGAGACTACACACTTCATGCATTCCTCGGTGTGCATGACAACTCATTAAATACCCTGATAGTATTTTCTATCCAGAACTCAGCCTATTCCAGATCATCATCTTTTCTAGCCCGAAATTCCTCTACCCCATGTTTCCTGATTCTATCAACTGGAGGCTTCTCTCCTCTTACCACCTCTACTACTTGAGGGGCTACTGGGATAGGTTAAGGAATAGGTGGGGGTGGAGGGGGTTGTGCATTCGGGTTCGTACGAACGAACTCCGTATACCATGTATTCATCATATGGAGGAAGGCTTCTCTAGCCTCTTCTCCTCCTTCTTGACTCACCGTATTGGGTCTATTCTCATGCTCATTCGGCACCGTCCCTTCAGCGGGAGCCGGTGCGTTACTTTCTACGTCATCCGCCACAGCTCTATCGGGATCCATTTACTAAATGTATAAACATAATTTAAGTCGTCAGGAGTCGTCGCACTATCATTATAATAACATTCTTACGTATGGCACGTATGGCTAGACTCATGCTCGTGCTACGTTAGTCCTAGAACCGACTAAACCGTAGCTCTGATACCACTAAATGTAACACCCTATACCCGAGTCCGAGACCAAGACTGGATATGAGACATTACCATGCTTGAACTCACTTAAACATGTACTTACGGGCTATAAAATTTTGTTCCGAATTAAAAACTTCTCTTTCTCAGTCTATTCATACCTTTCATGAGCCTACGAGGCCTTAAACACTTATCTAAAAACTTTCGGAACTTATTCAAAAACTTTTCTTTAGAGCAAGGGTTACACGCCCATGTTGTATGGGACACGCCCGTGCACCTCTAAAACATGCCTGTGTCTTTCACCCGTGGTGGATACTGGCAAAATACACACGTCCTGGACACGCCCATGGTCCCAAACCGTGCCTAAAACCCCAGCATTCTGCCAAATGCCCCACAGCCAAGGCACACGCCCGTGCTTTTGCCCTTTCTAAGACATATACTCAAAATGAAATGTTTCCTATACATGCCATACTTAATATAAATTCAACTTGGCTATACCAAAATAAGGATTGATAGTGTGCTTCGAGCTCCGACTTCAATGATCCACAAGTTAGCCTGGCGGGACTACATAGGAAGAAATAATAAAAGACGTAAGCATTTAGCTTAGTAAGTTTGCATAATGCTCATAGCAACATACTTGCTTAATATAAACCATTTGACACAAACAATGGTATCATAAATTTCAGCTATAAAGCTTACTTACTCATACTTGATTCTTACAAATCTCATGATACTTACTAGTCTCATACTTGTGAGGTAAACAAGGTACCTGTATCACTTGATCACATTGATCAGCATACTTTAGCATAATAATCATAATCTCTAACTTATCATTCATAACATGAATAATACTCATTCTCAACTTGATGATAACTCTGCTTACTTACTTTCTTGTTATCTCATTTAAACTTTACTTGTTTGCCCAATGAATTTCTATGAATAACTGAGGATACTGAATCCCATCTCACACGCTCGATGCCAAAGCCATATCCTAGATACGGTCTTACATGGAATCTCTCATCTTGGTTTCGAGGCCATGTCTTGACATGGGCTTATACAAAGTCTTTCTTGTTCTCACCAATGCCATGCCTTGGCTTGGACTTACATGGGATCTCTTTCTCTTGATAGCTTTTCAATGCCAAGCTTGCCTTGGACTTACATGATAACTTGTTCAATGCCAAGCTTGCCTTGGGCTTACATGATATCTCTGCTTGATTGCCGATGCCATGCCTTGGCTTGGTCTTATACGGACTTTCTAATCTCATGTGGTAGATCGAGTATCCTGGGAAATTCCATCTTCAATCGGGACATGCTCGTATTTAATCTCATTGATTTCTTTGTTTAGCAAAACATTAAGCATTCCATGATAATAATGTACATTATACTAAGCAATTCAATGATAGAAATCAGAAAGCTTAGAAATCACACAAACTTACCTCAATATACAAAATGTATGTAGATATGCAATTTAGTCCTCGACTTTGTTCTTGCCTCGGTTTCGATCCGGGCTTCATTTTTCTTGATCTATATTCATAAATAGACCATTTAATACTCACATCGACTAAATTGACTCTTTAATCATATTTTGGCAAAATTACTATTTTACCCCTAAACTTTCTCATATTTGCACTTTTGCCCCTAGGCTCGTAAAAATGATTTTCATTCAACTTTCTTAAACTTCATGCTTAGCTAATTCATTTTCTCAACTATAACAATCATCAATTCTCATTATTTCTAGTATGTATGACCAATATTTATAACTATTACAAATTAGTCCATACTATCATTTTTCATGAAATTCATTAAGGAAAAGATGTTTATCTAACATCAAACTCTCATAATCTTCCATAAAACATCATTTAACAACCATGTCATTCATAGGTGAATTTTTAAACATGCATCTTAGCTCATTATATAGCTAAAAATAGCTAATTCATAATACGAGAACTTCAAAAATACGAAGAATGTTAAAAACGGGGCTAGGATGAACTTACTAGCAAGCTTGAAAAAATGAAGAACCCTAGCTATGTAGTCTCCAAATTTTTGGAAATGAGAGGAAGAAGATGAATAGATTTTTATCATCTTTTTCCTATTTTAATCATTTATTAACCAAATGACCAAAATGCCATTCTCTTTAAAATATTCATAAATACTAACTCATGCCCAATTTTGTCCAAAAATTATATTTTGGGCAGATTGCTAATTAAGGACTTCTAATTGATATTCTAAAGCTATTTCATACAAAAAGCTTCTAGAAACTCATATTTTGCAACTTTTGCAATTTAGTCCTTTTTGATCATTCTATGTCAATTTCACAAAATTTCTACATGGAACTTTAGTACTATGATGCAAACATGTCATAAACCTTAAGAACTCAATTTTACTGACTCGGGTTTGTGGTCTCGCACCACTATTCCGACTAGGCCCTGAATTGGGATGTTACATATAGGACCAATTTGGTCTGCTACACCATTCACTAGGTGTAATGACCAGAGGTATATGCCTGATATTTCCATGAATGCAAAGTATCATTTTTCTTTTCCCGAGAATGATCCCCTTATACACCTGGGTTGACATTGCTCGTTATTTGTCGAGGTTGTATCACCGACGAAATGTCTTGTCTTTTGTTCAACCAATAAAAGTTCAAAGAGATAATCATCTTTCTCCAATAGTTGACATTGCTCGTTATTTGTCGAGGTTGTATCACCGACGAAATGTCTTGTCTTTTGTTCAACCAATAAAATTCCAAAGAGATAATCATCTTTCTCCAATATTTCCAAATCCTTAAGCTGAGTGAGCTCTAAACAATAGTCATGTTTCAGGTCTTTGTATTATTCAGAAGCTTCCAGTGTAATATGCGAAACTCCTATTATGAAAGTATTATTAGTCTGCCAATCGTTATTTCAATGCAAAATGCCTGAAAAAGATTGTAACAATGGACAAGAAGGAAATTGATTGGGAGCATAGCTCAAAACAAACAAGTTAATCAAAGCTATCAAATGCAATCAAGAAGGAAATTTATTGGTAGTGTATTTTGAAAAGAATAAGATAATCACAAATAACAAATTTAAAATGGGTAAAATGGAAACTAGGTGCCCCAGATATTGCAGCCTGAGCTTCTCTGTTCAAACTTCTTGAGGACCATTTTTAGCTCAATATGTGTTTAGGGGATCCGGAGTACTTCATCGATGCCCCAAGACGTAACATTCTTCTTCATTGTTAATTCAAGCGTACCAAGACTACTGTATGCCCCACTTTCGAACAAAATTTGAGCCGCCCTTTTGGGTTTTCAACTCAAATCCCCTTTGGTCTCAAAGCGCCCTTTGCGGGTTTTCACCTTGGTCTCTCCTTTTTCTTTCTTCTTTTTCTGATGAAAATTTTTATTTCTTTATTTCTTTTTTGATTTTTTTCGTTTCTCAAGGCGCCCTTTGCGGGTTTTCACCTTGGCCTTTCCTTTTAGATGAAATCTGAACTCACCGGCTTGAACATGTCCTTGCCATCCATCTTGGCCAAAGTTAATGATCTTCAAGAACAAGTCTTCTTCATCACATAAGGTTTTTTTTTTCAAATTTGGCATTTGCTTTCCTCTGAAGTCCTTTTGTATGAGAAGAATCCTTCTTGATGCTAGGTTCCCATCATGAAATTCTCTTAAGCAAACCTTTTTATCATAAGCCCGTATCATCCGTTTTTGGTACATTCGACCATGCTGAATACTTTCAATCAAGCTTATTGGAGACATTCTGCTTCATCCAATTCAATCAAAGCTTGGAGAAAAGGAATATTAAGTTCCAACAATTGTTTCCCTTTCATAACCCAATAAGAAAGGTGCTGCCCCGGTGAAGGTCCTGGCCAACGTTCAAGAAGCATAGAGGGTAAATGGTAACTTCCCTATGCCAACCTTTACAAACCTCAGTCATTTTTCAAAGAATTTGAATGGTTTTTGGTTGCTTTTGCTGCATTGATATGGTGTCAGACTGTAAATCTTGGACATTGTGCAATTATGGATTGTTAAACATGATCCTTTCTGGTACTTTTTGTTGGCATCTGATTTTTAGCTTCCCCTTTTTCTTTTTTTTAGGCATTGAGAGTGGGATTTGATAACTGTTGACTTTGTAAGATTGGCATAGGAAGTGACCTTCACCCTCTAAGTGAACTAACCAACGACCATGAATATGAATCGATGTTGGCTAAAAGCTTTTGAGGAGATTGGTTTGATAATTTCTATGCCCCACATATAGGGAATCTGTGAAGAAATAGAGGAGGCGCATGAGTCCTGTATTCATCCATCTGGCACTGATGCCACCTCCCTTTTTTGGTGGACCAGCAGTACCTAAACCTCATGATTAGCCTGACTATTGTAGGTTTATTAGCATGTGATCTTCAAATACCCTTATGGACTTCTTCTAGGATTTCCTTAGCTTTGATGGCATACTCGCGCCTCAGTAGCCCAGGCGTGTCTTAATGTGATCATGCAAAAACATCTTTGAATTCTTGGAGATAACTCAATGATGCTTTGCCTTATTCCTGCGGTGAGCTAAACTTCCATCTTCATCTCCTTCGTTAGCTCGTAGTGTCCGCTGACACTTTGTAAGGTATGATCTACCATTCTTAACAAATTTGCAATCTCTGTCATCTTCAAAGTCCTTAGATCCCTCTAGACACATATCTCACTAAAAAGGGAGTCAGTAACAGCGTCGCTCATGTTATTGATATCTGGGGACCAATTGTGGGTATAAAGCTAAATTCCAGAGAATAAATGATTCCCAGAAAGATTATTTTTATGGTTTGATAATGAATAAATAATGAAAGAATATTTGAATAGAAATCCAAGGTACAGAAGCATCTATAAATAGAAAGAATGGAAAAATATTTGCTCAAAAAGATGCATTTTATTAAAATAGAGATTCTATACGCAAGCCTATTTCACTAAAGGACTCTTATTGCCTCTAGGCTTAAAGCAACAAGCGTGTTCCGAACATTACTCTGAGTAAGCTTTAAAAATACATGAATCTCTTCCACAATCCTATTGTTTAAAACACTCTCAAACATGCAAGGGCTTGGATTTTACAAATTTTAATGCATATGATGAGATGCAATGCAAATGCATGAAATGCAATGCAAATGCGTGGAATGAATGCAAAAAGAAAGAGAGGCGTTGATTCAGAATTCAATTCCATTAGAAGAACTTTTCTAGAAAATAAAGTTCTTTACATAAAATGGATTACATATACGGCCTTGCCCTCATATTCCAAGCGAAGATACCGATCCTTTTCTTCATATCTGGATGTTATGGTCAAATATTTCAGATTTTCCAAGGTGTCCCTATTATTTCCTTTCTGCTCGCTTCGGACTGCGGCCCATTGCTCATTTATCCCCGCGATGCTCGTTAGCTCCTTTAAGACATGATGGCTCTCGAATAATCTTTGCTGGCTTGAATCCTTGGGCAAAGTCTTGTATTCTTTTGCGGACTATCAGCCTTCTCTAGTTGTTTACTTGGTCTATATTCGAATGACCGTATTATAATCCACTTTATCAAGAAATCCATTTCCTTATGACAAACTCTTCTATTTAGCAATCGAAAATGAGTCAACACCTCCTTTCTATGCTGATGATGCAATGCAATCAAAACAAAAGAAAACATGTTAGCACAGGAGAAATAAACAAAATAGAGTACCTATCCCAGTGACCACTAGGGGTTCGGAGTAACTCTACCTAGGGTGGGTTCTTAAGGCTTATTATATGGGGGTTCGGTTCTAGAGTAAAGGTACCTAAACCAGCAGATTCCTCGATCCTCAACCATTATAGGCTCATATGGACCAAGTTCAGTCCAGGGGGATACATTTCCCTATGGCCATGCGAAGATGAAAATCTCACGAAGACATAGGTACGAATGTATGCCGGAAGCGGTCCACTAGCCCATGCGGAGGTGAAAACCTCACGAAGGCATAGCTTCTCGCTCCCACTTAAAGGTGCGACCACAACGGTCATGCAATGCAATGCCAAAGTATTTTATGAGACTTGACATTATTACAACTATAGCATCAAAAATGCATTAAAAGAAACATGAATTTTCAAGACAATTTTCCAAATTTTCAATCAAAAGGACAAAAATTAAATAATCTATGGCCTGACTCTCAACCAGTCCCCAGTGGAGTCGTCAAGATGTCATAACCATTTTTTTGTAAAAACGGGAATCGAATTTGGTTTGGAAAAAGCGAAAATAAAACAGGGAGTCGCCACCAATCTTTTTTGATGAGGTGTGATCGGGTCACCCCTTTATTCAATCATTTTAATAAAATTTAAATTTACTAAAACAACGATTTTTGGTCTACGTAGTTTTGAGAAATCGGGTTCAGGAGTCAGTTACGTGCGAGGAAGGGTTAGCACCCTCGTCACGCCCAAACTTGGTACCTAATTGATTATTAATGTCCTAACGTCAAAAATTGGAAAATATTTTAAAATACAAATCCTTTAGAAAATGTTTGGGTAATTCGAATTGGATACCGAAATTCCCTTGTTCCGAAAAGATGAAATACCGCATCCAGCACGTTAGGACACGATGTTTCAACCCTCGGTACCAAGATCATTTCATGATTTCCAAAATTCATACATTGTAATTTCAAAAGGGTATTCCACTATTCGGACAAACCAAAAACCGAAACCTAGCACGATTGTGCACGATTCCTCGAATTTCCAAACATGAAATATTACCTTACAGTCAAAATCTTAAAAGGTTATTTAGTCATTTGGACGAACAAAAAATCGAAACCCAGCACGATTGGGCACGATTCCTCGAACCTCCAAACACAAAACATTGCCTTGTTTAAAAATCCTTTAGATGAAATATAGTAATTTTACAAAATGTATTTTTATTTAATAATATAGTATTAAACTAAGAAAATAAATATAGATGCAAATATAGTAAATATAATAAACTAATAATAATAATAATATCAAATAATAGTAATAATAATAATAGTATGGTGTAATAATAATTATAAAACAATAATAATACTATATTAATGTGAACAATATATATAATATTAGTGATAAAATAGAACAATAAAAGCTATAATAATGAAAATAATAATAGTAATAACAATAATGAATAAGAAATATAATAATAATAACGTATAAAAAGCAGACATAATGCAATAATGATATTAGAAATAAAGTAAATAATAACAATGAGTATAATAATAACAATAGCAAAAATTAATAAAATAGTAAAAATAATGCTAAGAATAATATTTAAAATAATTCATGGCTATAATATAGTAACATTAAAATAATAATGGTATAAACTAAAATTAATGCCAATAATAATAAATATAATAGTAATAACATAAATAATACACATAATAAAAATAATAAGATTAAAAGTAGTTAATAAACGAAATAATAATAGTATGTATATATATATAAATAGTAATATAATAATAGTAATAATGGTAATAATAATAATAGTATAATAATAAAAATACTAAATAATAGTAATAAGAATAAAAATTGCAAAATAACTAAAAAAGGGATCAAATTGAATTTAAAACGAAATTTTGGGGTCAATTCAAAATAAAATAAGGGGGAAAGGGCCTATTTGAAGCGCGCGTGAAAGGAGAGGGACCAAAATGGAAATTATTCCCTTCTCCTAAACGCAGCGTCTTGACAAGGACCAAAATGAAAAAAAAAGAAACTGTCGAGCCAAATTTAAAAAAAAACAAAAGAACCTAATTGAAATAGGCCGAAAAAGCGGAAGGGCTAAAGGCGCAAATAGCCCTTCCGCAAGAAAACATGCGGATCCTGGCCTTGGGTCGGGTTCGGGTCGGCCGGGTTCCCCAAAATGAAGCCGTTTTGGCACTTGGGGAACCAACTGGAACGGCAGCGTTTCAGTGCTGCTATTTAAAGACAAATTTCCTTTTTTTTTTCTTATTAGCTACTGTAGTTAAAAAAAAAACAAAAGGGGGATACCCTTTTCTCTGCTAGGGTTTCACCCTTCTCGCGCCGCCGTTATTCGTCACCGACGATCGCCATATACGGCGGTCGGATCTCTCCAGGTGAGTTTTCCCCTTTTTTTGTATAGTTTTTTATATTCGAATATAAACTGTATTTTGTGGAAGAAAATAAAGATAAATGCACATATATAGGTATATTTTCGAAGATGAAAAAATAAAAATAAAAGGAGAAATAAATAAATGAAAACTATACAAAGATAATGACCTTAATCCTCGTATCTGTTTCAAAGCCCTTTTATTTCAAATTTTTCTGTATTTTTCTCTCTGTTTTTATTCAATTTAAAAAATCCCCCTGGTTACATTAGATTTTCGGCTTTTATAGCCGATTACAGATGTGTATACTACTGATCTTGTTTGCCTCTGTTGCTGTTGCGTGTTTGCCTCTCTTTGCAGGGTATGGATGGTGACAGAAGCATGTGGGGCGGTGGCCAGAAGGCAGGGCAAGTGGCCCTAGGTGCGGCGCACCTAGGGTTTGTATTTTTGTTTTTTTGTGTTATCTGTGGGCTAGGGTTAGATTGGGTATTGTAATTGGGCTGCTTGTATTGGGTTTAGCTTTTTGGGTTTGGTTTGGCAATTGGGTCTGATATTGGGCCACTCGGGTTTGGGTAATTAGGTTGTAAAATGGGCCTGGGCAATAATTGGGTTTCACACTGCAGACATAGAAAATAATATTAAAATATTTTTCTAACTTGGATCTGTGGTCCCAAAACTACTATTCCAACTAGGGTCTAAACCAAACTGTTACAATTCTCCCCCCTTAGGGATTTTCGTCCCCGAAAATCTTACCATTAAATAGATTTGGATATTGTTGTCTCATTGAATCTTCAGGCTCCCACGTAGCCTCTTCAACTCCGTGTCGATGCCACAGTACCTTAACTAACGGAATTTTCTTATTTCTCAATTCTTTCACTTCACGAGCTAAGATAGGGATCGGTTCTTTTTCAAAAGTCATATCGGATCGAATTTCAATCTCAGACGGAGTAATCACATGTGATGGATCAGAACTGTATCGACGAAGCATAGACACATGAAATACATTATGAATCTTTTCTAATTCCGGTGGCAATAACAATCGATATGCAACAGGTCCAATTCGTTCAATGATTTCATACGGTCCGATGAACCTCGAACTCAACTTGCCTTTATGTCCGAATCTGGGTACTTTCTTCCACGGAGATACTTTTAAAAATACTTTATCACCGATTTCGAATTCAATGTCTTTTCTTTTCAAGTCTGCATAGGACTTCTGACGATCAGACGTTGCTTTCAGGCCATCACGGATTACTTTCACATTCTGTTCAATGTCTTTTATCAAATCAACCCCGTGTATCTTAGTTTCACTGAGTTCTAACCAGTACAAATGTGTTCGACATTTGCGTCCATACAAAGCCTCATAGGGTGCCATTTTGATGCTCGAATGAAAACTGTTATTATAAGCAAATTCAATCAATGGAAAATATTGTTCCCACATACCTTTAAAGTCAAGGATGCAACATCTGAACATATCCTTGAGAATCTGAATAATCCGTTCGGACTAACCATCCGTCTGCGGGTGAAAAGTTGTACTGAAATGCAATTTAGTACCCAAAGCTTCTTGCAATTTCTTCCAGAATCGTGATGTAAATTGCGGATCTCTATCAGATACAATAGACAATGGCACTCCGTGCAATCTCACAATATCAAAAATATAAAGCTCAGCTAACTTATCAAGTGAGTAATCAGATCGTACCAAAATAAAATGGGCAGATTTCGTCAATCAATCAACTACGACCCAAATTGCATCTTTCTTTCTCGGAGTCAGTGGCAATCCGGAAACAAAGTCCATCGTCACTCTATCCCATTTCCACTCGGGAATTAGAATCAGTTGTAGCAAACCAGATGGAACCTGATGTTCAGCTTTAACTTGCTGACAGACTAAATATTTCGATACAAAATCAGAGATATCCCTTTTCATACCAAACCACCAATAGTGTTGCTTCAAATTATTATACATCTTTGTACTTCCCGGATGAACAGATAAGTGACTATTGTGAGCTTCATTCAAAATCAACTGAATCAACTCTGGGTTTCTCGGAACACATATTCGATCTTGAAATCTCAAGAAATCATCATAATCAATTCGAAATTCAGAATCAGAGTTCAAATCACACTGAGCTTTTTTCGCTAGTAACTCGTTATCAACTTTCTGAGCATCACATTATTGTTGTAAGAACAATGGTTTAGCTTTTAATTCTGCCAAAACTGAACCATCATCAGACAGGTCCAAATGAGCATTCATAGCACATAATGCAAACAGTGACTTCCGGCTCAATGCATTAGCAACAACATTTGCTTTACGCGGATGATAATCTATCACAAGTTCGTAGTCTTTCAACAGCTATAACCATATTCTCTGTCGCAGATTCAAGTCTTTCTGAGTCATCAGATACTTTAAACTTTTATGATCTGAAAACACGTGGCATCTCTCACTGAAAAGATAATGGCGCCAAATTTTTAACGCAAACACAATCGCAGCTAATTCAAGATCATGTGTAGGATAGTTCTTTTCATGAGGCTTTAATTGTCTCGAGGCATAAGCTATAACTTTGCCTTCCTGCATCAGAACACATCCCAGACCATTCAATGAAGCATCACTGTAAATCACAAATTCTTTACCCGATTTTGGTTGTACCAAAACTGGAGCTTCGGTTAACAGAGTTTTCAACTGATCAATGCTTTTCTGACATTTATCGGACCATTCAAATCTCACATATTTCTGAAGCAATCTAGTCAACGGAGTAGCTATCATCGAAAATCCTTTTACAAACCGTCGATAATAACCAGCAAGTCCCAAAAAACTGCAAACTTTAGACACATTCTTTGAAGGTTTCCATTCCAGAATAGCAGAAATCATACTCGGATCAACTCGTATTCCAGGGGCTGATACAATATGTCCCAAAAAACAAACTTCTCGCAACCAAAATTCACATTTGTTGAATTTCACATACAATTGCTTATCTCGCAGAGTTTGCGACACAATTCTCAGATGTTCAGCATGTTCAGTTTCATCTCGAGAATAAATCAAAATGTCATCAATAAATACAACAACAAATCAATTTAGGTACGGTCTGAAAATCCTGTTCATCAGATCCATAAAAACAGCAAGAGCGTTTGTTAGTCCAAAAGTCATAACTAAAAACTCATAATGCCCGTACCTCATTCTGAAAGCAGTTTTCGGAATGTCTGAATCTTTTACTCTCAACTGGTAGTATCCTGATCTCAGATCTATCTTTGAGAACACAGTGGCTCCTTTAAGCTGATCAAACAAATCATCGATCCTGGGCAAAGGATATTTATTCTTTATAGTCATTTTGTTCAACTGAAGGTAATCAATGCACATTCTCATCGTGCCATCTTTCTTTTTCACAAACAGAACAGGAGCACCTTAAGGTGAGAAACTCAGTCTTGCGAATCCTCTGTCAGTCAACTCTTACAACTGTTACTTTAACTCTTTCAACTCCGTTGGTGCCATTCTATACGGAGCTATCGAAATAGGAGTCGTTCCCGGCAACAAATCAATACCAAATTCTGTTTCACATATCGGAGGTAATCCCGGTAATTCTTTAGGAAATACATCAGGGAATTCATAGACAACTGGCACTAATTCAACTTTCTTTTCAGTTACTTTCGAGTCAATCACATAAGCAAAATAAGCTTCATAACCCTTTCTCAAGTAATACTGAGCTTTTAACACAGATATCACAGTAGGTAACCCATTCAAATCATTAGACTCAACCCGAACTATTTCATCATTCTGACATCTCAAATCAATGGTCTTTCTTTTGCAATTCACTACAGCATCATGTAGTGTCAACCAGTCCATACCCAAAATGATATCAAACTCATCAAATGGTAATAGCATCAAATCAGCCGAAAAACAAACATCTCTAAACATCAACGGACAGTTCTTGCATACTTTATCAACCAGGACACTTTTACCTAAGGGGTTTGATACTCTAATAACGAATTCAGTAGACTCTACAGGAAAAGTCTTACTGGATACTAATTTCATGCATATATACGAATGAGTAGAACCAGGGTCTATCAATGCAATCACAGAAGTATCATAAAGAGTAAATGTACCCGTTATAACATCTGGAGATGAAGCTTCCTCACGAGCTCGGATGGCATATGCTCTAGCAGGCGCTCTAGCTTCAAACCTCGCAACTGAGTCTTTTGTAGTCCTTTGACTACCACTAGCATTCCTCAAATTTCGGGAAGGCTTACCTCTCGCTGAAACATTGTCAGATCTCGGATTCTGAATAATCTCTTGCTCGACAGACTCTGGGCAATCTCGGATGAAATGATCTAACGACCCACATCTGAAACACGCTCGATCATTCAATCTACAGCTACCTGGATGTCTTTTCCGACAGTGCTCACATTCAGGTCGTTCGGATCAAACATTTCCCACACTGGTCATTGAAGTAGCGGGAGCTTTGAAATTTGACTATGATCTAGCTCGATCTCTCGAATTCGAATGTCTCACATTAGTCTTGGAACGGCTATATTCATCTCTGAATTTCTTTGATGCAGACTGAAATGATTTACTCAAAAATCTCTTTCTCACATCTCTAGCTTCAGACTCAGCTTTCCTTTTATCTTTCCCAAGTGCCTCAGCCTTCCATGCTCGATCAGCAAGCACAACAAACTCTTTTATCCCCATAAACCCTACTAGTAACCGGATATCTTCATTTAGGCCGTCTTTAAATCTGTTGCACATTATTGCCTCGGTTGATACACATTCTCGAGCATACTGACTTAATCTCATGAACTCTTGTTCATACTCGGTCACGGTCATCTGACCCTGTTTCAACTCCAGAAATTCCTTTCGTTTCTGATCAATAAACCTCTGACTAATGTATTTCTTTCTGAACTCAGACTGAAAGAAATCCCATGTGACCCGTTCTTTCGGAACAACGGAAATCAAGGTCTTCCACCATTGATAGGTTGCGTCTCGTAGCAAGGAAACAACACATTTTATGCATTCTTCATGACTCAGCAACATCTCATTAAATACTCGAATAGTGTTCTCTAACCAAAACTCGGCTTTCTCAGCATCATCATCACTGGTGGCCCTAAACTCTTAAGCCCCATATTTAAAAATTTTGTCAACCAGAGGCTTATTCAACAAATTCAGATTCATGGCCAGAGGTATAGCAGAAGTCTGAGGAGGATTAAGCAGGGGCAGAGGTTGTGAAACAGCCGGATTATTCCTTACAAACTGAGTGAATCACTCACTCATCATTTGAAAGAAAGCTTGTTTAGCTTCTCCCTCTTGACCGCTAGTAGCCGGTCTCGAATCAGATGGCGCTGTCCCTTGAGTGGAAGCAGGCGCATTGCTTTCTACATCGTTAGCTACGACTCTTTCGGGATCCATTACTATACGGAAAACACATTTTACCCGTCAGGATTCATCACACTATCACATTTCATATATATGGCATGTATGGCTAGACTCTCATGCGCTACGTTAGTCCAAGAATAGACTAAACCGTAGCTCTGATACCAACCAAATGTAACACCCCTAACCCGTATCCATCGCTAATTTAGGGTTAAGAGGCATTAACGAACAATCGGAAACTTTTACAGACATTTCATAACATAATTAGACAAATCACATCAAAGTGTCCCTTAAATAGGTCAACGAGACCTTAATCATGCTTAAGAATAGGGCCGGGACTAAACTGGACACATATGGAAATTCTCAGAAATTTAAAAATTTTTTAAAGGTACAGAGGTCACACGCCCGTGTGCCTTCCAGGGCCTCAGACACGCCCGTGTGTCTAAGCCGTGTCAAAATAGGGCATACATACTGACTTGTCCACACGGCCGTGGATACGCCCGTGGTCGAGCCTGACTTGCACCACCACGGCCCGATCCTGCACGGTGTGTCGATCCGTGGTCGATCGACTTTTTTGAAATACAACCATGAGGGACACGGTCGAGCCACATGCCCGTGTGCTCAACCGTGTGGGCAATTATAGGCCATTTGCAAGGAGAAATTGCCACCCACACATTGGGTCATCCCTACAACCACACATGAGCATCTTTCCATACATCAATGGCAATCAAAAACATACCAAATGATCATCATATCATCTCATTCAATCTCTTTTCTAAGTATACCAACTTATAAACCAATTAGCTCAACTAATTCACAATTAAACCAAGCATGATTCATCCACAACTTACCACTTCATCATAACCATCATTCATCCAACACATATACTCACTTTGCATCAGACCATTTCATAACCATGAAATCATACCAAAACCAAACATCATATAGCATGACTCTTCATTCATTACACAACCATTTAACTAGCCAAATCACATGGCTATACACATATTTCAAACATAACTCAAGGTAACTAGCCTATACATGCCATACTTTAGTATATACATTTTCAAAAGGGTACCAAAATAAGTTTGAGTAGTGTGATGACGATCCTTGACGATCCCCGAGCCCTCAGTAGCTTTGACGATCTATATAACAGAGCAAACACACACAAAGTAAGCTTTCAAAAGCTTAGTAAGCCATATACAAATAAACTTAACATATAATGCACATAGTCATAATGATACAATGTCATTAATGTTTCTCATCTGCAAAATTCATATACTTTTCTTTGGCCCTTTTGTTTGACCATTGCTTACCCATATTTCATAGCTCAAAGTATCACATTTGCTCATAGCACATTCAAGCATATATCACATATTATCTCATCAAATTATACACATATTCATCTTGGTAAGTTCATATATATACTTACCTTTCATACACTTAGTTAGTGTACAATTCAAACATACTTGACATGTTTATACATTTCACGTAATCTTTCATTTCTCAGACTTGCCCGTTGAACTGTTCGAAATCAAATAGGATACTCAGAATTCTCGGAATTGTCGTACAATGCAAACATCCCAAACGTGGTCTTACATGTACTCAGATATCGATGCCATTGTCCCAGACAGGGTCTTACACGAATCAAATACGATGCCAATGTCCCAGACATGGTCTTACACGTAAATTTCACATCGATGCCAACGTCCCAGACGTGGTCTTACACGAGATCTCGAATCAACGCCAACGTCCCAGACGTGGTCTTACATGATCTCACATATCGAAAACCTATGTCATGACATATGTAATCCTATCTATTCTTAGGTTCGTACGGGACTTTTTCGGATGTTGACACCATGTCGATACTATCTCGGATTTCATGTACTCATCATCTCTTATACATTCATCATTATAAATTTTCATATGAACATACATATATCAAGGTAAAAACACTTATTTGTATATAGACTTACCTCGGATTCGGATAAACGGAAACGAACTCGGTTACTCAATTACTTTCGATTTCCCACGATCTAAGTCTGTTTTCTTCGGTTCTTGATCTATATATATTCAGATTTAACTCATTTATTCACTAATTCATTCAATTCAATCCAAAAACACATATTTAGGGCAATTTACAAATTAGCCCCCATATTTTCACATTTTGACATTTTAGTCCTTATTTCACAAAATCACAAAATACACATAATTTGCTTATACCCATGCTTAGCCGGATTTTACACATACTCATCTAAGTCCATATATTTCATTTATTTCACAATTTAGTCCCTCAAAATATTATTTTCTCAATTTAGTCCAAATTATTCAAAATCACCAAAACTCCAAAGACAAAACATGTTAATCTAACACATATATTTCATATTTCATCATCAAACATTTCAAAGCTCATAGATTCATCAATGGCACTTTTTAAAATCTTTATCAATTCACAAATTTGAGGCATGGGTTTTGAGGAACACGAAGCAACGGTTACAAAAACGTAGAAATCATCAAAAACCGAAGCAAAACATACCTTGAATCAAGCTCAACAACGGCCGAACCTAGCTTAGGTTTTCTTCTTTTCTTTCTCTTTAATTTTTGGCACAAGAAGATAATATGGCCACTTTTTTTTTGTTGTTTTATTATAATATCATATAATATGTTATTTATTATTTAACCATTATAATTAATATAATAAACTATATAACATACACATAATGTCGCCCATCACTTATTAAATGGTTAAATTGCAGCATAAATCCTCCATATTAAAAAGACAACAACAATTGGGCACTTTCACATTTAACCATCAAAATTTCATTTTACGCGATTAAGCCCTTTTTTTTAAATTCAGCATACAAACGGCAAAATTAATTCACAGAAATTTCACACATGCTTAATCATATACTGTAGACACAGAAAATAATATTAAAATATTTTTTTGACTAGGATCTGTGGTCCCAAAACCACTATTTCGACTAGGGTCTAAACCGGACTGTTACAATTCTCCCCCCTTTGGGATTTTCGTCCCCGAAAATCTTACCATTAAACAGATTTGGATATTGTTGTCTCATTGAATCTTCAGGCTCCCACGTATCCTCTTCAACTCTGTGTCGATGCCACAGTACCTTAACTAACAGAATTTTCTTATTTCTCAATTCTTTTATTTCACGAGCTAAGATACGGATCGGTTCTTCTTCAAAAGTCATATCGGATCGAATTTCAATCTCAGACGGAGTAATCACATGTGATTGATCGGATCTGTATCGACGAAGCATAGACACATGAAATACATTATGAATCTTTCCTAATTCCGGTGGCAACAACAATCGATATGCAACAGGTCCAATTCATTCAATGATTTCATACGGTCCGATGAACCTCGAACTCAACTTGCCTTTACGTCCAAATCTGAGTACTTTCTTCCACAGTGATACTTTTAATAATACTTTATCACCGATTTCGAATTCAATGTCTTTTCTTTTCAAGTCTGCATAGGACTTCTGACGATCGATCGACGCTTTGAAGCTATCACGAATTACTTTCACTTTACTGTTCAAAGGCCTTTTATCAAATCAACCCCGTGTATCTTAGTTTCACTGAGGTCTGACCAGTACAAAGGTGTTCGACATTTGCGTCCATACAAAGCCTCATAAGGTGCCATTTTGATGCTCGACTGAAAACTGTTATTATAAGCAAATTCAATCAATGGCAAATACTGTTCCCACATACCTTTAAACTCAAGGATGCAACATCTCAACATATCCTCGAGAATCTGAATAATTCGTTCGACCTGACCATCCGTCTGCGGGTGAAAAGCTGTACTGAAATGCAATTTAGTACCCAAAGCTTCTTGCAATTTCTTCCAGAATTGTGATGTAAATCGCGGATCTCTATCAGATACAATAGATAATGGCACTCTGTGTAATCTCACAATATCAAAAATATAAAGCTCAGCTAACTTATCAAGTGAGTAATCAGATCGTACCAAAATAAAATGGGTAAATTTCGTCAATCGATCAACTACAACCCAAATTGCATCTTTCTTTCTCGAAGTCAATGGCAATCCGGAAACAAAGTCCATCGTCACTCTATCCCATTTCCACTCGGGAATCAGAATCGGTTGTAGCAAACCATATGGAACCTGATGTTCAGCTTTAACTTGCTGACAGACTAAATATTTTGATACAAAATCAGAGATATCCCTTTTGCATACCAAACCACCAATAGTGTTGCTTCAAATCATGATACATCTTTATACTTCCCGGATGAACAGATAAGCGACTATTGTGAGCTTCATTCAAAATCAACTGAATCAACTCTGGGTTTCTCGAAACACATATTCGATCTTGAAATCTCAAGCAATCATCATCATCAATTCAAAATTCAGAATCAGAGTTCAAATTACACTGAGCTCTTTTCGCTAGTAACTCGTTATTAACTTTTTGACCATCACATAATTGTTGTAAGAACAATGGTTTAGCTTTTAATTTCGCCAAAACTGAACCATCATCAGATAGGTCCAAATGAGCATTCATAGCACATAATGCAAACAGTGACTTCCGGCTCAATGCATCAGCAACAACATTTGCTTTACACGGATGATAATCTATCACAAGTTCGTAGTCTTTCAACAGCTCTAACCATCTTCTCTGTCGTAGATTCAAGTCTTTCTGAGTCATCAGATACTTTAAACTTTTATAATTTGAAAACACGTGGCATCTCTCACCGAAAAGATAATGGCGCCAAATTTTTAACGCAAACACAATCGCAGCTAATTCAAGATCATGTGTCGGATAGTTCTTTTCATGAGGCTTTAATTGTCTCGAGGCATAAGCTATAACTTTGCCTTCCTGCATTAGAACACATCCCAGACCATTCAATGAAGCATCACTGTAAATCACGAATTCTTTACCCGATTCTAGCTGTACCAAAACTGGAGCTTCGGTTAACAGAGTTTTCAACTGATCAAAGCTTTGCTAACATTTATCGGACCATTCAAATCTCACATATTTTTGAAGCAATCTAGTCAACGGAGTAGCTATCATCGAAAATCCTTTTACAAACCGTCGATAATAACCAGCAAGTCCCAGAAAACTGCAAACTTCAGACACATTCTTCGGAGGTTTCCATTCTAGAATTGCAGAAATCTTACTCGGATCAACTCGTATACCAAAGGCTGATACAATATGACCCAGAAAACAAACTTCTCGCAACCAAATTCATATTTGCTGAATTTCACATACAATTACTTATCTCGCAGAGTTTGCAACACAATTCTCAGATGTTCAGCATGTTCAGTTTCATCTCGAGAATAAATCAAAATGTCATCAATAAATACAACAACAAATCGATCTAGGTATGGTCTGAAAATCCTGTTCATCAGATCCATAAAAATAGCAGGAGCGTTTGTTAGTCCAAAAGGCATAACTAAAAACTCATAAAGCCCGTACCTCATTCTAAAAGTAGTTTTCAGAATGTCTGAATCTTTTACTCTCAACTGGTAGTATCCCGATCTCAGATCTATCTTTGAGAACACTGTGGCTCCTTTAAGCTGATCAAACAAATCGTCGATCCTGGACAAAGGATATTTATTCTTTATAGTCACTTTGTTCAACTGACGGTAATCAATGCACATTCTCATCGTGCCATCTTTCTTTTCACAAATGTAAGTGTGCACCTAAGGTGAGAAACTCGGTCTTGCGAATCCTCTGTCAGTCAACTCTTGCAACTGTGACTTTAACTCTTTCAACTCCGTTGGTGCCATTCTGTACGGAGCTATCAAAATAGGAGTCGTTCCCAGCAACAAATCAATACCAAATTCCACTTCACGTATCGGAGTTAATCCCGGTAATTCTTCAGGAAATACATCAGGGAATTCATAGACAACTGGCACTAATTCAACTTTCTTTTCAGTTACTTTCGAGTCAATCACATAAGCAAAATAAGCTTCATAACCCTTTCTCAAGTAATACTGAGCTTTTAACACAGATATCACAGTAGGTAACCCATTCAAATCATTAGACTCAACCCGAACTATTTCATCATTCTGACATCTCAAATCAATGGTCTTTCTTTTGCAATTCACTACAGCATCATGTAGTGTCAACCAGTCCATACCCAAAATGATATCAAACTCATCAAATGGTAATAGCATCAAATCAGCTGAAAAACAAACATCTCTAAACATCAATGGACAGTTCTTGCATACTTTATCAACCAGGACACTTTTACCTAAGGGGTTTGATACTCTAATAACATATTAAGTAGACTCTACATGAAAAGTCTTACTAGATACTAATTTCATGCATATATACGAATGAGTAGAACCAGGGTCTATCAATGCAATCACATAAGTATCATAAAGAGTAAATGTACCCGTTATAACATCCGGAGATGAAGCTTCCTCACGAGCTCGAATGGCATATGCTCTAGCAGGCGCTCTAGCTCCAAATCTCGCAACTGAGTCTTTTGTAGTCCTCTGACTACCACTAGCATTCCTCAAATTTTGGGAAGGTTTACCTCTCACTGAAACATTGTCAGATCTCGGATTCTGAATAATCTCTTGCTCAACAGACTCTGGGCAATCTCGGATGAAATGATCTAACGACCCACATTTGAAACAAGCTTGATCATTCAATCTACAGCTACCTAGATGTCTTTTCCCACAGTGCTTACATTCAGGTCGTTCGGATCAGACATTTCCCACACTGGTCATTGAAGTAGCGGGAGCTTTGAAATTTGACTGTGATCTAGCTCGATCTCTCGAATTCGAATGTCTCACATTAGTCATGGAACGACTATATTCATCTCTGAATTTCTTTGATGCAGACTGAAATGATTTACTCGGAAATCTCTTTCTCACATCTCTAGCTTCAGACTCAGCTTTCCTTTTTATCTTTCCCAAGTGCCTCAGACATCCATGCTCGATCAACAAGCATAACAAACTCTTTTATCTCTAGAATCCTTACTAGTAACCGGATATCTTCATTTAGGCCGTCTTCAAATCTTTTGCATATTATTGCCTCGATTGATACACATTCTCGAGCATACTGACTTAATGTCACGAACTCTCGTTCATACTTGATCACGGTTATTCGACCCTATTTCAACTCCAGAAATTCCTTTCGTTTCTGATCGATAAACCTCTAACTAATGTATTTCTTTCTGTACTCAGACTGAAAGAAATCCCATGTGACCCGTTCTTTCGAAACAACGGAAATCAAGGTCTTCCACCATTGATAGGCTACGTCTCGTAGCAAGGAAACAACACATTTTATGCATTCTTCATGACTCAGCAACATCTCATGAAATACTCGGATAGTGTTCTCTAACCAAAACTCGGCTTTCTCAGCATCATCATCACTGGTGGCCCTGAACTCTTCAGCCCCATATTTACAAATTTTTTCAAGCGGAGGCTTATTCAATAAATTCAGATTCATGGCCGGAGGTACAGCAGAAGTCTGAGGAGGATTAAGCGGGGGCGGAGGTTGTGAAATAGCCAGATTATTCCTTACAAACTGAGTGAACCACTCACTCATCATTTAGAAGAAAGCTTGTTTAGCTTCTCCGTCTTGACCGCTAGTAACCAGTCTCGAATCAGATGGCACTGTCCCTTGAGTGGGAGCAGGCGCATTGCTTTCTACATCATCAGCTACGACTCTTTCGGGATCCATTACTATACGGAAAACACATTTTACTCGTCACGATTCATCACACTATCACATTTCATATATATGGCATGTATGGCTAGACTCTCATACGCTACGTTAGTCCGAGAATCGACTAAACTGTAGCTCTGATACCAACCAAATGTAACACCCCTAACCCATATCCATCGCCGATTTAGGGTTAAGAGGCATTACCGGACAATCAAAAACTTTTACATACATTTCATAACATAATTAGACAAACCACATCAAAGTGTCCCTTAAATAGGTTAACGAGACCTTAATCATGCTTAAGAATAGGGCCGAGACTAAACCGAACACATATGGAAATTCTTAGAAATTTAAATTTTTTTTTTAAGTTACAGAGGTCACACGCCCGCGTGGGCAGGCCGTGTGCCTTCCACGGCCTCAGACACGCCCGTGTAACTAAGCCGTGTCAAAACAGGGCATACATACTGACTTGTCCACACGGCCGTGGACACGCCCGTGTGCCTCACCCGTGGTCGAGCCTGACTTGCACCACACGGCCAGTCACATGCCCGTGTGTCCAGCCCGTTGCCGAGTCTGACTTGTTTTGAAATACAACCACGAGGGACACGGTCGAGCCACACGCCCGTGTGCTCAACCGTGTGGGCAATTATAGGCCATTTACAAGGAGAAATTGCCACCCACACATTGGGTCATCCCTACAACCACACATGAGCATCTTTCCATACATCAATGGCAATAAAAAACATACCAAATGATCATCATATCATCTCATTCAATCTCTTTTCTAAGCATACCAAATTATAAACCAATTAGCTCAACTAATTCACAATTAAACCAAGCATGATTCATCCACAACTTACCACTTCATCATAACCATCATTCATCAAACACATATACTCACTTTGCATCAATAAGCTTACCATTACCTTGACCATTTCATAACCATGAAATCATACCAAAACCAAACATCATATAGCATGACTCTTCATTCATTACACAACCATTTAACTAGCCAAATCACATGGCTATACACATATTTCAAACATAACTCAAGGTAACTAGCCTATACATGCCATACTTTAGTATATACATTTTCAAAAGGGTACCAAAATAAGTTTGAGTAGTGTGATGACGATCCTTGATGATCCCCGAGCCCTCAGTAGCTTTGACGATCTATATAACAGAGCAAATACACACAAAGTAAGCTTTCAAAAGCTTAGTAAGCCATATACAAATAAACTTAACATATAATGCACATAGTCATAATGATACAATGTCATTAATGTTTCTCATTTGCAAAATTCATATACTTTTCTTTGGCCCTTTTGTTTGACCATTGCTTACCCACATTTCATAGCTCAAAGTATCACATTTGCTCATAGCACATTCAAGAATATATCACATATTATCTCATCAAATTATACACATATTCATCTTGGTAAGTTCATATATATACTTACCTTTCATACACTTAGTTAGTGTACAATTCAAACATACTTGACTTGTTTATACATTTCACGTAATCTTTCATTTCTTAGACTTGCCCGCTGAACTGTTCGGAATCAAATAGGATACTCAGAATGCTCGGAATAGTCGTACAATGCCAACATCCCATGCGTGGTCTTACATGTACTCAGATATTTATGCCACTGTCCCAGACAGGGTCTTATACGAATCACATACGATGCCAATGTCCCAGACATGGTCTTACACGTAAATTTCACATCGATGCCAACGTCCCAGACGTGGTCTTACACGAGATCTCGAATCAACGCCAACGTCCCAGACGTGGTCTTACATGATCTCACATATCGAAAACCTATGTCATGACATATGTAATCCTATCTATTCCTAGGTTCATACGGGACTTTTTTGAATGTTGACACCATGTCGATACTATCTCGGATTTCATGTACTCATCATCTCTTATACATTCATCATTATAAATTTTCATATGAACATACATATATCAAGGTAAAAACATTTATTTGTATATAGACTTACCTCGGATTCGGATAAACGGAAACGAACTCGGTTACTCAATTACTTTTGATTTCCCATGATCTAAGTATGTTTTCTTCGGTTCTTGATCTATACATATTCAGATTTAACTCATTTATTCACTAATTCATTCAATTCAATCCAAAAACACATATTTAGGGCAATTTACAAATTAGCCCCCATATTTTCACATTTTGACATTTTAGTCTTTATTTCACAAAATCACAAAATACACATAATTTGCTTATACCCATTCTTAGCGAAATTTTACTCATACTCATCTAAGTCCATATATTTCATTTATTTCACAATTTAGTCCCTCAAAATATTATTTTCTCAATTTAGTCCAAATTACTCAAAATCACCAAAACTCTAAAGACAGAACATGTTAATCTAACACATATATTTCATATTTCATCATCAAACATTTCAAAGCTCATAGATTCATCAATGGAACTTTTCAAAATCTTCATCAATTCACAATATTGAAGCATGGGTTTTGAAGAACACGAAGCAACGATTACAAAAACGTAGAAATCATCAAAAACCGAAGCAAAACATACCTTGAATCAAGCTCAACAATGGCCGAACCTAGCTTAGGTTTTCTTCTTTTCTTTCTCTTTAATTTTCGGCACAACAAGATGATATGGCCACTTTCTTTTTTTGTTTTTTTATTATAATATCATATAATATGTTATTTATTATTTAACCATTATAATTAATATAATAAACAATATAACATACACATAATGCCGTCCATCACTTATTAAATGGTTAAATTGCAACATAAATCCTCCATATTAAAAAGACAACAATAATTGGGCACTTTCACATTTAACCATCAAAATTTCATTTTACGTGATTAAGCCTTTTTTTTAAAATTAAGGACACAAACGGCAAAATTAATTCACAGAAATTTCACACATGCTTAATCATATACTGTAGACACAGAAAATAATATTAAAATATTTTTCTGACTCAGATCTGTGGTCCTGAAACCACTATTCCGACTAGGGTCTAAACCAGACTGTTACAATAACAGTATCCCAACCCCATGCAGTACGCCATGTCATAAATATCTAATGTGTGCAGTATGTCCTACTCAGTACAGTCATACAATAATATGCATTCATCAGTCGACTTACCTCTAGGGGTAAAATGGTAATTTCCATCTATTAGGGGAAAAATAGAAATTTTACCCTTTAGGGGTATTTTGGTTATTTTACCTGCTTTAGGGTTTCATTGCAGATAACGACATTTCCATAGGTCCATAGTCGCCTCGAGCGACACAGATAACCTATATGATCAAAATTATGTAAATGGGCCCAAGGTCCAATATTTGGCCCAAGTGGGCCCACACGCTCGTGTGGCCCATTTAGCCCAAATTCAGTCACGGCTATGCGAACGATATAGCCCAATCCAGTATTTGCCACTTATCGTGGATTTATTCAGTGTGGGGCCCACGAGCCCATTGGGCCCACACGACCCATTTCAGCCAAACGAGGCCCATAACGGCCTAAGAGCACGAGAATGCTCGTGGTGGCCTCTACAGTCTATCGCCCATGATTGTGGGCTCGGTTTACCACACGAGCGATCGCACGCTCGTGAGGCCTCATATGCCGAGGTTTTGGCTTTTCAGCTTTTACCGATTCGCAGAGGAGATGGAGTGATTACACACTTATTTACGAAATTGCTCCAAATTTCACGAGCACCCAACCTAGATCCAAACGAGATCCAATGTTAGTCCTTTTCATCGTTAGGGCAAAGCACCCTCTTATTGACGCTTAATCCGAAACACCCTTCTTACCTTGTTTGAATAAGGGTGACCTTAGTCCCTCTACGATCGCTGTTCAGAAATGATTACACGCCCTTGTTGATTTCCTAAAATACAATCAAAATCTGTTTAGTGAATGATAGGGCACATTCGTCCTAACCCCAAAGAAAATAAGGTAACACTTTTACCTTAACTGAACGTTGAGAACGAAGGTGTAACTCCTCCAAGACCGTTCACACTCCACCACTCCTTGTGGAAGACCCTAGAATCGCAACGAGTAAAGTACATGAAGGAGGAAATAACAATCAGTTAGTAAAAGGGTATTCGGTTTTGGAAAAAGAAAAGAACGGCATAGGTGTATTCGGTTTTAAAAAGGAAAGCAGAGGATAGATTTAATCCAAAGGTGAGGAGTATGAACACTTACCGATAGTCAGAACCTTTGCAGTAGATCGACGCAGAGAGGGATTAACAATAGTGATATTTGGCCAGACTAGAATAGAAGACGAACAGAAGTTAAGGGGGCAAAAGGGAAGGTTCGACTATGAGAGAAACCGATTGATGAAGAAAAAGGGCAGGGGAGAGTAGGTGCTAGGTTCGGCCAAAAAGAGAAAGAGGGTAGCAAAGATGAAGAGAAAAATGACACAAACGGTTAGAAGGGAATGACACGAGTGGTCAGTTTTGTAGCACAAGAAAACTAGAGAGAACCCGAAATGCAAAAAGTAAAAACCCCAAATTGTCAGTAAGGAAATTCGGCAACTCTCCTATCAACACCCCAAAAGCCGAAACCAAGAAATGACTACAGTCGAAATTGCTCCCTATTTCTCCCTTGCCGAATTCCAATAGAGCCTTAGAGTCCCAATCAGCCACAACACCCTACCAACCTCCCATTTCGAAATTCCTTGATTTTCTCCCCAATCTCCTCCTTGACTTGCTCCACAAATCCCTCCATGACCAGTTCAAACTCCTCTCAACAGTGTTCCAGTCCAACTCTTCTACCTACACAGCTCAAGCAGCAAAATAAACACTCCATTGCGTAACCCAGAACTTGAACCTTAGACCTCTCAGTTACACTACACGCCACATTGCCACTACACCACAGGCTCTTTTTGTGTCATAAAACAAGCATTATTACTAATAAGGCCTAAGTGCCAGTGTCCAGGTTCATTTAAGAGAAAAATTAAAAATTCTGCAAAAGTCAAGACTTGAACCCAGGCATCTCACACTCCCCCATACACACCCAAATCACTTAGCCATTAAAGCAAACAAGCTTTTTGTGTCTGAACATGCAAAATTAAAGTCCCTATATTTTTGGGGCGTTACAAGCACATTGACATAACTTACTCATGCTTACTCTTACCAATCACTTATCACATATCAGACTCATTTCTCGTAAGTTACTCTTATGTACCTGTATCACTTCATCACATGACTTTAGCACTTTTATCATCTTGATCATAGACTTAGCTCTTTATCCCGTTGAACCACTTAGAATATCGAAGGATACTCGAACTTGTCATACACGTAATACGATGCCAATGCCATATCCCAGATATGGTCTTACGTGGGATCACATCTCAATGTCGGTGCCATATCCCAGATATGGTCTTACACGGGATCTCATATCAATGTCGATGCCATATCCCAGATATGGTCTTATACGAGATCGTATATCGACGCCATGTCCCAGACATGGTCTTACACAATTTCATACCGAAGCTAGGTCCCAAACATGGTCTTACACGGGATTACTACTCGATGCCGATGCCATATCCCAGATATGGTCTTATAAGGGATCTCCTTCCGGTGTCGAGGCCATGTCCCAGACATGGTCTTATACGGGACCTTCTTAATCTCATGTCGTGACAATGGTATCCTTTCTATTCCTAAAGTTCAACCGGGACTTTCACATAATATAATGTCATCATACTTTCATTGATACCTCACTAATAAATTTCATAGAGATAATATACATTTCTCATGATATTAAGCATATTAAAACATAATAATATTACGTTGATTTATTACACACAAACTTACCTCGGTAACAAAATATGTACAATTGTTCAATTTAGTCCACCACCTTGTTCTTTCCTCGGTTTCGGTCCAGACTTCGTGTTTCTTGATCTATAATGACAATTTCACTTATTTAATGATCACATTGACTAAAATAACTCATGAATCATACTTTGGCAAAATTACAATTTTGCCCTAAACTTTCACATATTTATGAAATGGTCTCTATTCTTGTATAATGAAATGTACTCATTTCCTTGGTTGCCCAAGCCTAGCCGAACATTTATTGAGCTTATAAAAGCTCACACTTTCCTTCAAAACTGATTTTTACCACACATTTTATCACTTTTACATCTAGGTCCTTTTTATGAATTTTCCATGAAAATCACTTAGAAAAAGATGTTTATCATACATAAAACTTCCATATTCTTCCATTAAACATCAAAATACATGCATGTAATACATGGGTAAATTTTTGAACATGAACTCTAGCTTAAAATATTGGTAGGAATAGGTAAATCGAGCTACGAAGAACATCAAAAACGGGGCTAGGAGGTACTTACAATCAAGCTTGAAAGTTGAAGAAACCCTAGCTATGGAGTTCTTGAAATTTTCAGCCAAGCATGGAGAAGATGGACAAGATTTTTTACTTATTTTCCCTTTTAATTAACTTATTAACCAAATGACCAAAATGCCCTTAAGGTCCCTTTCTTGAGATTTTTCCTTCCCATGTCTATTTTTGTCCATCATCAAATATAGTGGTCTAATTGCTAAATAAGGACCTCTAATAATTTTTCTAATACTATTGTAACAGTCTGGTTTAGACCCTAGTCAGAATAGTGGTTTCGGGACCACAAATTCTAGTCATAAAAATATTTTAATATTATTTTCTGTGCCTATGATATGTGATTAAGCATGTGTTAAAATTTTGTAAATTAATTTTTTTGTTTGTGTGCTTAATTTGAGAAAATGACTTAATTGCATAAAATGAAAATTTGATGGTTAAATGTATAAGTGTTAATTTGTTAATGTCTTTATAATGTGAAGTCCTTAATAGACAATTAGCCCATTAATGAAGTTAGTGGATGATAAAGGACAAGTATGCTCTTAATGTTTATATGTTCATATGTTTAGTAACAAGGTTAATTTAGTAAATAGATTAATAATATGTTAGTTAATAAAACAAATGAAAATGCTAGTGGATGTGTTCATCCATTTTAGCCAAATTTGAAGAAAAGAAAAGAAAGAAAAATAAGCTAGGGCATTCGGCCATTTGTGAGATTGATTCAAGGTATGTTTTGCTTTGGTTTTTGATAATTTCTACGTTTTTGTAATCGTTGCTTCGTGTTCTTTGAAACCCATGTCTTAATTTTGTGAATTGATGAAAGTTTTGAAATATTCCATTGATGAACACATGAGTTTTGTGATGTTTGATGGTGAAAAATGAATTATATGTGTTTGATTAGCATATTTTATCTTTGGAGTTTTGATGATTTTTAGTAATTTGGATTTAATTGAGAAAATAATATTTTGAAGGGCTAAATTGTGAAATAAATGAAATGTAGGGACTTGTATGAGATACATGAACATTCGGCTAAGCATGGGTGTATTGAGATTTCGTGTATTTTGTGATTTTGTGAAATAAGGACTAAAATGTCAAAATGTGAAAATATGAGGGCTAATTTTTAAATTGCCCTAAATATGTGTTTTTGGATTGAATTGAATAAGTTGATGAATAAATGGAATAAATTTGAATATGTATTTGATTTGAGCTATTTATGTATTTATGAAATTTAGATGGCTATGAATAATGCTCAAGATGGAATGTATGTGAAATCTGAGGATATATCGACAAGTTATAAATGTCCAAGAAGTACCGTACGAACCTAGGAATAGATAGGATAACGTATGTCATGACGTAGGTGTCCGATATGTGATATCATGTAAGACCACGTCTGGGACGTTGGCATTGATTTGAGATTTCGTGTAAGACCACGTCTGGGACGTTGGCATCGATATGAGAGTTACGTGTAAGACCATGTTTGGGACATTGGCATCGTATTTGATTCGTGTAAGACCCTGTCTGGGATAGTGGCATCGATATCTGAGTACATGTAAGACTTCATCTGGGACATTGGCATTGTACGACTATTCCGAGCATTCTGAGTATCCTATTAGATTTCGAACGGTTCAACGGGCAAGTCTGAGATGCGAATGACTACAAGAAATATATAATGATTTCAGGTACGTTTGATGTATATGCTTTGAATAGGCATGAAAGGTGAGTAAATATGCATATAGATCCAATGAGCTAAAATGAGATATATGAGTTGTGGAATATGAGTAAGTAATGGCTAAGTAATGAGCCAAGGATGATGTTATGAATTTGCAAATGAGAAATATTAATGTTATTGTGTCTATGTGGCTATGTGCATTTTGTTTTAAGTTTATTTGTATATGGCTTACCAAGCTTTTGGAAAGCTTACTCTGGGTGTGTGTTTACTCTATTTTATAGGTCGTTAAAGCTACGAAAGGCTCGGGGAATCGTCAAGGATTATCACCACACTATCAAACTCTAATTTTGTACTTTTGAATGTGAATATAGATAGACATGGCATGTATAAGCTAGTGGTTTGGAATATGATTGAGATATGAAATAGCCATGTGTTTTGGCTAGATATATGCTTGTGATATGAATGACTAGTTATGTTCTATGATGCTAGTTTTGATATAGCTTAATGGTAAATGAAATGGTTATATGAATGGTAAGTTCATTAATGAATAACTAGCACATTAATTATGGTAATTTGTGATGGTTTTGGTCTTGAAATGTATGTGATTAATTTGAACCAAATGCCTTATAAGTAGGTGTGATTGTTATGCTCATAATTGAGTAGAAATGTTGCACAATTTGATGTGTTTTTAGTTGCTAATTGTTCTTGTAGGTATGACCCATGTGTGGGTGGCATTTTGGCCTTGAAAATGGCCTATATTTGCCCACACGGTTGAGTACACGGGCGTGTGGCTCGGCCGTGTCCCTCGTGGTTGCATTTCAAAAACAAGTCAGGCTCGACCACGGGCTAGTCACATAGGCGTGTGACTGGCCGTGTGATGCAAGTTAGGCTCGACCACGGGTGAGGCACACGGGCGTGTCCATGACCGTGTGGACAAGTCAATATGTATGCCCTGTTTTGACACGGCTTAGACACACGGGCGTGTCTAAGGCCGTGGGAGGCACACGGCCTACCCATACGGGCGTGTGACCTCTGTAACTTAGAAAAAAATTTAAAATTTTTGAGAATTTCTGTATGTGTTCAGTTTAATCCCGGCCCCTTTTTAAAGCATGATTAAGGTCTCATAGACCTATTTCAGGGACACTTGGAATGGATTCTTTGAACTATATTATGATATGTCTGTAAAATGTTTTGATTCATCCGGTAATGCCTTTAACCCTAAACTGGCGATGGTTACGGTTTAGGGGTGTTACATTTGGTTGGTATCAGAGCTACGATTTAGTCGATTCTTGGACTAACGTAGCGTGTGAGAGTCTAGCTATACATGCCATATGTATGAAATGTGATAGTGTGATGAATCCTGACGAGTAAAATGTGTTTTTCGTATAGTAATGGATCCCGAAAGAGCCGTAGCTGACGATGTAGAAAGCAATGCACCTACTCCCGCTCAAGGGACAATGCCATCTAATTTGAGACCGGCTACAAACGGTCAAGAGGGAGAGGCTAAACAAGCTTTCTTCCAAATGATGAGTGAGTGGTTCACTCAGTTTGTAAGGAATAATCCGGCTATTTCACAACATCCGCCCCCGCTTAATCCTCCTCAAACTTCTGCTATACCTCCAGCTATGAATCTGAATTTGTTAAATAAGCCTCCGGTCGACAAAATCTGTAAATATGGGGCTGAAGAGTTCAGGGCCACCAGTGATGACGATGCCGAGAAAGCTGAATTTTGGCTCGAGAACACACTCCGGGTATTTGATGAAATGTCACTAAATCCTGAAGAATGCATAAAATGTGTTGTTTCTTTGTTACGAGGTGCAGCCTATCAATGATGGAAGACTTTGATTTCTATGGTTCCAAAGGAACTGGTTACTTAGGATTTCTTCCAGTCTGAGTTTCGGAAGAAATACATTAGTCAGAGATTCATAGACCAGAAACGGAAAGAATTTCTAGAATTGAGGCAAGGTCGCATGTCTGTCACCGAGTATGAAAGAGAGTTCGTAAGATTAAGTCAGTATGTTTGGGAATGTGTATCAACCGAGGCAATAATGTGCAAAAGATTTGAAGATGGCCTAAATGAAGATATTTGGTTTCTAGTAGGGATTTTGGAAATAAAAGAGTTTGTTGTGCTTGTTGGTCGAGCATGCAAAGCTGAAGCACTCGGGAAAGATAAAAGAAAAGCTGAGTTTGAAGCAAGAGACGTGAGAAAGAGATTTTCGAATAAATCATTTCAGTCTGCTTCGAAGAAATTCAGAGATGAGCATAGTCGTTCCAAAGCTAATGTGGGACAATTGAATAGAGATCGAGCTAGATCACAGTTGACTTCCAAAGCTCCAGCAACTTCGATGGCTAGTGTTGGAAATGTCCGATCCGAGTGACCTGAATGTAAGCATTGTGGTAAAAGACATCCGGGAAGTTGTAGGCTGAATGACCGAGCCTATTTCAGATGTGGATCGTTAGATCATTTCATCCGAGACTGTCCAGAGTCTGTTGAGCAAGAGATTGTTCAGAATCTGAGATCTGATAATGTTTCAACTAGAGGTAGACCTTCTAGAAATGCAAGGAATGTTAGTAATAGTCAGAGAGCTACGAAAGACTCAGTTGTGAGATCTGAAGCTAGAGCGCCTGCCAGAGCATATGCCATCCGAGCTCGTGAGAAAGCTTCATCTCCGAATGTTATAACGGGTACATTTACTCTTTATGATACTTTTGTGATTGCATTGATAGACCTAGGTTCTACACATTCGTATATATGCATGAACTTAGTATCAAGTAAGACTTTGCCTGTAGAGTCTACTGAATTTGTTATTAGAGTATCGAACCCCTTAGGTAAAAGTGTTCTGGTTGATAAAGTATGCAAGAACTTTCCGTTGATGTTTAGAGATGTTTATTTTTCGGCTGATTTGATGCTATTACCATTTGATGAGTTTGATATAATTTTGGGTATGGACTGGTTGACGTTACATGATGTTGTTGTGAATTGGAAAAGAAAGACTATTGATTTGAGATGTCAGGATGATGAAATAGTTCAAATTGAGTCTAATGATTTGAATGGATTACTGGCTGTGATATCAGTGATAAAAGCTCAGAGTTTTGTGAAAAAGGGGTATGAAGCTTATTTTTCTTATGTAATTGACTCGAAAGTAACTGAAAAGAAAGTTGAATCAGTGCCAGTGGTTTGTGAATTCCCTGATGTTTTTCCTGAAGAATTACCTGGATTACCTCCGATACGTGAAGTTGAATTTGAAATTGATTTGTTGTCGAGAACGACTCCTATTTTGATAGCTCCGTATAGAATGGCACCAACAGAATTGAAAGAGTTAAAGTCATAGTTGCAAGAGTTGACTGACAGAGGGTTTGCAAGATCGAGTTTTTCACCTTGGGGTGCTCCTGTTCTATTTGTGAAAAAGAAAGATGGCACAATGAGAATGTGTATTGATTACCGTCAGATGAACAAGGTGACTATAAAGAACAAATATCATTTACCCAGAATTGATGATTTGTTTGATCAGCTTAAAGGAGCTACCATGTTTTCAAAGATAGATCTGAGATCGGGGTATTACCAGTTACGAGTAAAAGATTCAGATATTCCGAAGACTGCTTTCAGAACGAGGTATGGGCATTATGAGTTTTTAGTTATGCCTTTTGGACTAACGAATGCTCCTACTATTTTTATGGATCTGATGAATAGAATTTTTAGACCGTACCTAGATCAATTTGTTGTCGTATTCATTGATGACATCTTAATTTATTCACGTGATGAGATTGAGCATGCTGAACATCTGAGAATTGTGTTGCAAACTCTGTGAGATAAGTAATTGTATGCAAAGTTCAGTAAATGTGAATTTTGGTTGCGAGAAGTCTATTTTCTGGGACATATTGTGTCAGCATATGGTATACGAGTTGATCCGAGCAAGATTTCTACTATTCTGGAATGGAAACCTCCGAAGAATGTGTCTGAAGTTCGCAGTTTTCTATGACTTGCTGGTTATTATCGAAGGTTCGTAAAAGGCTTTTCGATGATTGCTACTCCATTGGCTAAATTTCTTCAGAAAGATGTGAGATTTGAATGGTCCGATAAATGTCAGAAAAGCTTTGATCAGTTGAAAACTCTGCTAACCGAATCTCCAGTTTTGGTACAACCAGAATCGGGTAAAGAATTCATGATATAGAGTGATGCTTCATTGAATGGTCTGGGATGTGTTCTGATGCAAGAAGGTAAAGTTATAGCTTATGCCTCAAGACAACTAAAGCCGCATGAAAAGAACTATCCGACACACGATCTTGAGCTAGCTGCGATTGTGTTCGCATTGAAAATCTGGCGCCATTATCTTTTTGGTGAGAGATGCCACGTGTTTTCAGATCATAAAAGTTTGAAGTATCTAATGACTCAGAAAGACTTGAATCTGCGACAGAGAAGATGGTTAGAGCTATTGAAAGATTACAAGCTTGTAATAGATTATCATCCGTTTAAAGCAAATGTTGTTGCTGATGCACTGAGCTAGAAATCACTGTTTGTGTTGTGTGCTATGAATGCTCATTTAGACTTTTCTGATGATGGTTCAGTTTCGGCTGAGTTGAAAGCAAAACCGTTGTTTTTACAGCAAATATGTGATGCTCAGAAATTTGATAAGGAAATGCTAGTAAAACGAGCTCAGTGTGATTTGAACTCCGAATCTGAATTTAGAGTTGATGATAATGATTGCTTGAGATTTCGAGATCGATTATGTGTTTTGAGAAATCCAGAGTTAATTCAGTTGATTTTGAATGAAGCACATAATAGTCGCCTATCTGTTCATCCGAGAAGTACAAAGATGTATCATGATCTGAAGCAACACTATTGGTGGTCTGGTATGAAACGAGACATCTCTGATTTTGTTTCGAAATGTTTAGTCTGTCAGCAAGTTAAAGCTGAACATCAGGTTCCATCTGGTTTGCTACAACTGATTCTGATTCCCGAGTGGAAATGGGATAGAGTAACGATGGACTTTGTTTCTGGATTGCCATTGACTCTGAGAAAGAAAGATGCAATTTGGGTCGTAGTTGATCGATTGACAAAATCTGCCCATTTTGTTCCGGTACGATCCAATTTCTCACTTGATAAGTTAGCTGAGCTTTATATTTCTGATATTGTGAGATTGCACGGAGTGCCATTGTTTATTGTATCTGATAGAGATCCGAGATTTACATCACGATTTTGGAAGAAATTACAAGAAGCTTTAGGTACAAAATTACATTTCAGTACAGCTTTTCACCCGCAAACGGATGGTCAATCTGAGCGAATCATTCAGATACTTGAAGATATGTTGAGATGTTGCATCCTTGAATTTAATGGTACGTGGGAACAATATTTGCCATTGATTGAATTTGCGTACAATAACAGTTTTCAGTCGAGCATTAAAATGGCACCTTATGAAGCTTTGTACGGACGTAAGTGTCGAACACCTTTGTACTAGTCAGAGCTTAGTGAAAATAAGATACGCGGGGTCGATTTGATAAAAGACACTGGACAGAAAGTGAAAGTAATCCGTGATAGTCTGAAAGCAACGTCTGATCGTCGGAAGTCCTATGTAGACTTGAAAAGAAAAGACATTGAATTCGAAATCGGTGATAAAGTATTTTTAAAAGTATCTCCGTGGAAGAAAGTACTCCGATTCGGACGTAAAGGCAAGTTGAGTCCGAGATTCATCGGGCCGTATGAGATCATTGAACGAATTGGACTTATTGCATATCGATTATTATTGCCACCGGAATTAGAAAAGATTCACAATGTATTTCACGTGTCAATGCTTCGTCGATACAGATCTGATCCATCACATATGATTACTCCGTCTGAGATTGAAATGCAATCTGATATGTCTTATGAGGAAGAACTAATCCGTATCTTAGCTCGTGAAGTGAAAGAATTGCGAAATAAAAAAACTCTGTTAGTTAAAGTACTGTGGCATCGACACGGAGTTGAAGAGGCTACATGGGAGCCTGAAGATATAATGAGACAACAATATCCGAATCTGTTTAACGGTAAGATTTTCGGGGACGAAAATCCCTAAGGGGGGAGAATTATAATAGTCCGGTTTAGACCCTAGTCAAAATAGTGGTTTCGGGACCAAAAATTCGAGTCATAAAATTATTTTAATATTATTTTCTATGCCTATGATATGTGATTAAGCATGTGTTAAAATTTCGTGAATTAATTTGTCTGTTTGTGTGCTTAATTTGAGGAAAGGACTTAATCGCATAAAATGAAAATTTTATGGTTAAATGTGTAAGTGTTAATTTGTTAATGTCTTTATAATGTGAAGTCCTTAATAGACAATTAGCCCATTAATAAAGTTAGTGGATGACAAAGGACAAGTATGCCCTTAATGTTTATATGTTCATATGTTTAATAACAAGGTTAATTTAGTAAATAGATTAATAATATGTTAGTTAATAAAACAAATGAAAATGCTAGTGGATGTGTTCATCCATTTTAGCCGAATTTGAAGAAAAGAAAAGAAAGAAAAATAAGCTAGGGCATTCGGCCATTTGTGAGATTGATTCAAGGTATGTTTTGCTTCGGTTTTTGATAATTTCTACGTTTTTGTAATCGTTGCTTCGTGTTCTTTGAAACCCATGTCTTAATTTTGTGAATTTATGAAAGTTTTTAAATATGCCATTGATGAACACATGAGTTTTGTGATGTTTGATGGTGAAAAATGAATTATATGTGTTTGATTAGCATATTTTATCTTTAGAGTTTTGATGATTTTTAGTAATTTGGATTTAATTGACAAAATAATATTTTGAAGGACTAAATTGTGAAATAAATGAAATGTAGGGACTTGTATGAGATACATGAACATTCGGCTAAGCATGGGTGTATTGAGATTTTGTGTATTTTGTGATTTTGTGAAATAAGGACTAAAATGTCAAAATGTGAAAATATGAGGGCTAATTTGTAAATTGCCCTAAATATGTGTTTTTGGATTGAATTGAATTAGTTGATGAATAAATGGATTAAATTTGAATATGTATAGATCAAGAACCGAAGAAAACGGACTTAGATCGCGGGAAATCAAAAGTTATTGAATAGCCGTTTATCTCCGTTCTTCCCATCCGAGGTAAGTCGATATACAAATAAATGTATTTGATTTGAGCTATTTATGTATTTATGAAATTTAGATGGCTATGAATAATGCTCAAGATGGAATGTATGTGAAATCCGAGGATATATCGACAAGTTATAAATGTCCAAGAAGTCCCGTACGAACCTAGGAATAGATAGAATAACGTATGTCATGACGTAGGTGTCCGATATGTGATATCATGTAAGACCACGTCTGGGGCGTTGGCATTGATTTGAGATTTCGTGTAAGACCACGTCTGGGATGTTGTCATCGATATGAGATTTACGTGTAAGACCATGTCTGGGACATTGGCATCATATTTGATTCGTGTAAGACCTTGTCTGGGACAGTGGCATCGATATCTGAGTACATGTAAGACCTCGTCTGGGACGTTGGCATTGTACGACTATTCCAAGCATTCTGAGTATCCTATTAGATTCTGAACGGTTCAACGAGGAAGTCTGAGATGCGAATGACTACGAGAAATATATAATGATTCAGGTACGTTTGATGTATATGCTTTGAATAGGCATGAAAGGTGAGTAAATATGCATATAGATGCAATGAGCTAAAATGAGATATATGAGTTGTGGAATATGAGTAAGTAATGGCTAAGTAATGAGCCAAGGATGATGTTATGAATTTGCAAATGAGAAATATTAATGTTATTGTTTCTATGTGGCTATGTGTATTTTGTTTTAAGTTTATTTGTATATGGCTTACCAAGCTTTTGGAAAGCATACTCTGGGTGTGTGTTTACTCTGTTTTATAGGTCGTTAAAGCTACGAAAGGCTCGGGGAATCGTCCAGGATTATCACCACACTATCAAACTCTATTTTGGTACTTTTGAATGTGAATATAGATAGACATGGCATGTACAAGCTAGTGGTTTGGAATATGATTGAGATATGAAATAGCCATGTGTTTTGGCTAGATATATGCTTGTGATATGAATGACTAGTTATGTTCTATGATGTTAGTTTTGATATAGCTTAATGGTAAATGAAATGGTTATATGAATGGTAAGTTCATTGATGAATAACTAGCACATTAATGATTGTAATTTGTGATGGATTTGGTCTTGAAATGTATGTGATTAATTTGAACCAAATGCCTTATAAGTAGGTGTGATTGTTAAGCTCATAATTGAGTAGAAATGTTGCACAATTTGATGTGTTTTTAGTTGCTAATTGTTCTTGTAGGTATGACCCATGTGTGGGTGGCATTTTGGCCTTGAAAATGGCCTATATTTGCCCACACGATTGATTACACGGGTGTAACACCCCAAACCCGGCCCAGACGTTATGGCCGAATTCAGAAATGTCACATCAAAGGCACAATCTCAAACAATTTTGCTAAGTTAAAATTTAAGGCCTAAAAGCCCAAAATCCTTGAATCTTGTTAAGTAGTGATAAAAGCCCATTTAATTATTTTAATTATCCCGAAAATCGTGTTTAAACATAAGAAGTTACTCAGGTTTAAAAATTAAGTAAACAATTGAAACAACAAAACTCAAAATCCAAAGTCAAAATGGAGTTCAAGGCCTTATTACATCCAATGAAAATAAAGCAATTAAAATCATGTCTTTTGAGACAAATAAATGAAACTTCTAAGTATCTTGTAGTGTGGCCGTCTCCGAGTCCTCTCCCATGTCGAGCCATTTACTGAGGATCGCCTGAAACATTTAATAAAAAGGGGTGAGTTTCGAAACTCAGTGTGTACGACCCTTGGTAATCCAATCAACATACAATTATCACATTGGGCCTAAGCTCTATCAAAATCAGTGGTCTGGGGCCTTAGCCCATAACGACCTCATATCACATCAGTATCACATGAATGCAATGCACCCATCCCAAATCCAACCCTGCACACCATTTCCCTTCCAACCCTACACACCTGTGGGGATATAAATATCAACCCACCCATCCCTACACACCTGTGGGGATATAAATATCAACCCACCCATCCCTACACACCAAATGTAGCACCAGTAGCGGCACTACTCAAACGTTGCAGCAAAGTTGCTATAATGGGCTTAAAGCCACCGGTGGATCCACAGTCGTCAAGCGACTATGCGATCCTCAAATCTTCCTCCGTATCATCAAAACCCACCCAAGTGCAACATATATTTCATGAATGCAACATACACATTTTCACACATTCGGCACTTAGGGGTATTTTAGTCATTTCACTACCCAAGGGTATTTCCTTAAATCTACTCTACAGGGGTATTTAGTTAACTTTGTAAATCAGGGATATTTTGGTGATTCCGCAAGTCAAGGGTATTCTGGTAATTTTACAATCAGGGGTATTTTAGTAACTTTTCAAATCTAAGGATATTTTGGTAAATTTCAAATCAGGGGTATTTGGTCCCTCTCGGGTTTTAGTTATGAACTTTGGCCCATAAACAAGTCCTCACGGCTAAAGTGAACAGACACTATGCACCAGATAGGATTTCAGAGAAAAGGAGGTGGGCCACTAGGACCGCTTAAGTACCAAGCTCTCCTAGATCCACTCCTAGACATGCATATGTCCGTTGCCACACTCTAACCCAAAATGACTTGTCCACGGACATGTTTAATTATTAGAATTAAGTTTTATGCAGTTTGAGAGTTGTTCAGAATTAGGCCTA
Organism: Gossypium sturtianum; assembly: GCA_025698515.1. Taxonomy (NCBI): domain Eukaryota; kingdom Viridiplantae; phylum Streptophyta; class Magnoliopsida; order Malvales; family Malvaceae; genus Gossypium; species Gossypium sturtianum. Next base: position 54,172,472 of record CM046947.1, read on the forward strand.
AAGTCCATTAAACCCTAGCATACTTGTCTACGTCTTCATAAAGCCCATCAAGCCCATTTCACGTTCATATAACCCATTATGCCCAACTCACATCCTTATGGCCCATTAGACCCAAATCTCATTCGATGGCCCGTTAGGCCCAAAACAATTCGAGATCATGTAACATGCATGCCTAACTCAATTCATATAATCAAATCAATCAATTTCATCCAACTTAGCCTCAGGGCCCACTGGGCCCATTTAGCCACTTTCAGCTTTTCGGCTTTCCGGCATTGCCGATATCATGTGTGTGTAGTGTTTGTACACACACGGTTCTTTGCGACGTGCTATACTATCCTTGGTCTTGAACCTACAACCAACCAACCTTCAATCAATCACCCATACTTAAACAAGATATCTACCAAAAGCGAAACCTTCAGAACCTTACCGTGTGCCACCGAGTTCTAATAGCCCTTCCTTAGCTACTAATCAGAAGTATCCCCTAGATCTGCACTCACACACACACCATCAAGATTCGAGTGACTCATAATCCACACAAGTCACCCTTATAAATCAAACTCACATTCGGCCATTCACTTAAACCACAATCGAGTTGAGTACACTTACCCTTGCTAACGATCCTACCACACTTGTGATCTTTGAACCTTATCCTTGTTATCACAGAGTTAACGACAGGACAGTTAGATAGCCTTTCAGCTTTTATCAAAACGTACAAAAGAGGTTAACCGAATACTTACCAAATCCCCTTTCGATCCTGCAGCCTCGATAGCTATTAACTAGATTCGGCTTTCAACACTTGACTGAGAGTAGGTAACAATCGATTTGTGATGGAGGAACAACCACCAAGATTCGGCACTATTAGGAATTTCGGCAAGAGAAAAGATGATGGTAATTCGGCTATAGAAGAGTTTGGCTATGAGAGAATTTGGCACAAATGAATTCAGCTTTAGGAGATTTCGGTAATGGGAGAGTTTGGCTATGGGAGGAACCAACTGAGGGGAAGAAAAGGAAGAAAAAGAATGGAAAATTCGGCATTACCTAGGACCCCAGATTCAGAACACACACATTTATATAGCCTATAGCTGAAACTTAGCCACTCTTAAAGCCCAATTCGGCACCACTTCATCCACTGCTCATCTCCTAATTTTTCTCCATGATATCTCCCTTATCCTTCTCCTAAATTCTCTCTACTGATCACTTCTCCTTAGAGTCCCTCTACATGCCACTTCCAACCTTCTAGAAGCCTAAAATTAAATTCCAAAATAAAACTAAGCTAGCACTCGAACATCTGACCTCCCTGCATGCATATGTCGCCACCTCTCTACACCCTAGTGGCGTCACTTAGCCACTTCACCACAGGCTTTTTGTGCCATTTTTCACTTATTTTTATTTAAAAGCCCACTACTCACAACCCTGATTCCTTAATTAATTAAATTAAGAATCCTCCACCACAAAACTCGAACCCAGAGCTTCTCCAACATACCTACAAACTCCAAATTCATTAAACCTTTAAAGCCGTCATGTCATTTTTCATTTTCTTGCTCACTTAAAAAAATTTTATGAAACCCAAAGCCTAATGGGCCCAACTCTACTAGGCCCAAAATTTGGGGCGTTACAACGGGCGTGTGGCTCGACCATGTCCCTCGTGGTTGCATTTCAAAAATAAGTCAGGCTCGACCACGGGCTGGTCACACGGGCGTGTGACTGGCCGTGTGATGCAAGTCAGGCTCGACCACGGGTGAGGCACACGGGCGTGTCCATGTCTGTGTGGACAAGTCAGTATGTATGCCCTGTTTTGACACGGCTTAGACACACGGGCGTGTCTAAGGCCGTGGGAGGCACACGGCCTGTCCACACGGGCGTGTGACCTCTGTAACTTAGAAAAAAATTTAAAATTTTTTGAGAATTTTCGCATGTGTTCGGTTTAGTCCCGGCCCCTTTCTAAAGCATGATTAAGGTCTCGTAGACCTATTTCAGGGACACTTGGTATGGATTCTTTGAATTATATTATGATATGTCTGTAAAATGTTCTGATTCGTCCGGTAACACCTTTAACCCTAAACCGGTGATGGTTACGGGTTAGGGGTGTTACAACTATTTCATACATGAAACTTCTAGAATATCATATTTTTCAATCTTTGCAATTTAGTCCTAATGAATAAATTGATCACTAAATTATAAAATTTCTTCATGAAATTTTCACACAATCATGCAGACATGTCATAGACCTCATAAAAACCATAAAACACATATTTCTACTTCGGATTTGTGGTCTCGCAACCACTATTCTGATTAGACCCTAAATCGGGTTGTTACATATATTGCACTCATAATCACAGTTCACATATCATTCATGACATAGCTCACATAAATCATTGTTCACATATTTTATTTAGCATAGGGAACACAATAACTTAGCTTACATACAATACAACTCCAAATCTCACAATATACAGTTTGGCAAATTAATAGAATTCGCCATATTTATACAGACCACCAAATTAACACAGTTTGCCATAATAATATAATTCACCAAGTTAACATGGTTCACAATATGACACAGTAAACAAATATAATTGGCTTGCACTACAGTTGAGCTTGCACTTAGCATTTCATGACAATATAATTTTTCACTAATCAAAGCTCTCAATATCGTAAAACTCATAATTCACTTACGGGTTTACGCATGCATAAATGTGCATTATCAATAAAATTCAAATGTTATAAAAATCCATGTTATAATATTTATTTTTATATTCGTTCGCAAGCATTACATAACCATATACGAATATATATTACATATATACATACCTATTTAGTGGCCTTTGTCTTGTCAAATTTTAGCATACATTAAAAGTCTCATATACATTTATATATATTAGATAATACAAAACCTATAAACACATATATATTATATATAATAAAACCCAAACATATATATTATATATAACACCAAAGCTCATATATATTATATACATATAACAAAACTCCTATACGTATCTATTATATATACACATACCTTCTAGTACTTCAACTCACCTTTAATATTTAGCTCACACAAAAACACAATAATTAGATGCACAATTCACACACATTTATCACGTCAACTACATGGTTTACAGCTACGGCCTACCTATTTTATTCTTATAACTACATGCACATTTTTTAAATTCATGCATTTGGCTCATTAAAATCGCATAGCATGCATACCCAACACACAACAAAATTGCAATGGTTTGCACTAGGAGAAATCAAGGTTCGCATACTAATTACATAGGGGATTCGTATATGTTACCTTAGCCTGTGTACTGAAGTTTAAATGTAGTATATCAAACCACTCACCTTAGCAACTATTGCTTTAACTATCATGCTCAAGTAAGCTTCTATTTGCCTTTGTCCATGGTTGTAGAGGCTCCCAAATAAAATTGACACATTTCATACACATCAAACACATTACAAAGGCATTAAATTAAGTAGGATTTAGTCTACAAAGGTGGCTTGGGACCTTGTTAGTCATATCAATGGATGGAAGGTGTGCAAGTTATACAGGACTAAGATAAGGAAAGAGTCTGCTACGGACTAAAGAGGTTGAGAATACTCACCAAGAGCCCTTAGGAAGGTAAGTCGAAAGGCTGCATTAATAGGGCATAATGATGGAAAAAAGAAATCCATATTGGGGTTAAGTGAAAGAAAGAGTTTAAGTAAAGGATAAAGTATAACTAGGGCTCTTTACTTAAACTCTTTATCCTTTACTTAAACTCTTTATCCTTTACTTAAACTCTTTCTTTCACTTAACCCCAATATGGATTTCTTTTTTCCATCATTATGCCCTATTAATGCAGCCTTTCGACTTACCTTCCTAAGGGCTCTTGGTGAGTATTCTCAACCTCTTTGGTCTGTAGCAGACTCTTTCCTTATCTTAGTCATGTATAACTTGCACACCTTCCATCCATTGATATGACTAACAAGGTCCCAAGCCACCTTTGTAGACTAAATCCTACTTAATTTAATCAAAAGTCGGATTACTTATTTGTAATCCACTATACCTATGATTAAAATGGTGATATTTAAGCCTATTAACCTCTATACCTAAAATTAAACTAGTTTTATCAAAATAGGTGTTTAACCACTCAAATCTCACTTCTAAGCTTAGATTTCAACTTCATACATCCTAAATATCATTTAATTACAAATCTAAACCATTTTATCCAATTTCACCGATATAATTTTTTTTTGAAAAATCAAGCTTATGTAATCTTTTAAAAGGGGGAAACATTTAATTTGCTTAAATTCATTAAGGATTTGTTAAATTAAGATCAAATACCTTTTAATTAGATAAAAATGAGTTAAAAATCACTTTAAAACCAATGCCTAGCCAAGAAATACGAGATCTACCATTTTCAAGCCAAAAATCAACTTAAAATCAAGTGATATATTGAGATCTTGATTAAATCATTTAAATTTTGAATTAAAATAACAACTCACTTAGTTTAATCATAAAAAGTTAGAATCTCACCTTAATTTTGCAAAATCGATGAGCTAGGAGCTAATTCGAGCTAAAATGTGTGAAGATCTCTTGAGAATTTGAAGGATGAAAACATGAGTGTTCTTCAAAATTGAACAAAGATTTTTTGCTTATAGAGCTTAGAAATAAAAAAGGATGAACTAATTTCGGGAGAAAAGCTTTGATTTTGTGTTTGGCAAATTTCTGAAGAAAATGAAGAATAGGAGGGAATGAGACGTGGGGGTTTTTAAATAGGCAACCCATTTTTAAAAATTGGGCCATTGCCCATTTAACCATCCCTAGTTTCTTCCTTTTTTTCAAATAGGTCCTTTCTTTTCAATTAAAACCAATTTCAAAATTATTTTCAAATCAAACCTCATTTTTAAAATCTGTTTTAACCAAATTAGTTCTCGGACACCTTATTTTAATATCCTAATATTTTATTTAATTATATAGCCTAATTACGATTTCTAGTTCACTAACCCCCGATTTGCTTACCTGATTCTCCTAACCCGATTTTCAAGATGTGACATGATAAGGGTGCTTTGGGATTATCTTTTAGAGGATTTAGGTTATGAAGGCCTTTGGTTCATGTGGGAGCGGGGAAATTTTACGAACAATAATATCAGGGAAAGGTTGGATAGAGGTGTTGCAAACTCGGCATGGTGGGAGAAATTTCCTAATTTTATTGTGCGGCATCTGCCTCATTCTTTTTCAAATCATTGTCCTTTATTAATATCAATAGATAAGGGTGAATGACGTTTTCAAAGGATTGGCTTTCGGTTTGAGGCCTTATGGACGATGGAAGATTCCTATAAGGATGAGGTTTGTCGACTTTAGGAACTTAGCAGGGGAATTGTACCTTAGCGTATTAAGTTCTTGGGTTGGGGTTTGAAGGAATGGGTAGATAGGATACGGAAGGAGAAGGGCGAAAGGAGGAGATTTTTGAGTAGAAAAATAGAGGAGTTTAACTTAGGGGAAAGAAATGATGAAAATATTTTCAATCTTCTTGCAAGTAAGGTTGACTTGAATTTGGAGCTGGAAAATGAATAAATGTATAGGGAACAAAGGGCGCATGTAAATTGGCTTAAGCAAAGGGATCGAAACACAAGTTTTCTCCATAGAATTGCGTCTAAAAAAAATAGACGAACAAAGTAAAGGAGTTTTTTCAATAACCTTGCAATGGAGTATTTCATGGAGCTTTTTACTTCGAAGGGAGTTAGTACTTCTACCAATATATTGGAAAGGGTAAATAGGTGCATTTCAGATGAGATGAATAAGTTCCTCATAGACCGTTATGAGAGTGATGAGATCGATTTTGCTTCGAAATCAATGGCGCCCACTAAAGCTTCTGTTCTAATGGTTTTCCTACGTTATTTTTCCAGTCCTACTGGCATATTGTGGGACACAATGTGGGAAATTTTTATCTTAATGTGCTTAATAAAGGTATGGAATTAAAGGATATTAACCATACTCGTGTTAATTCCGAAAACCTCCAACCTCACTAGCATGAAGTTTTTTCACCCTATTAGTCTTTACTCAATTTTGTATAAGATTATCTCTAAAACTATGGTTACTTATTTTCAAAAGGTGTTAAACTGTTGTATTGATGAAACGCAAAGCGCTTTTGTTCCTGGTAGGCTAATCACAGATAATATGTTACTTGCTTATGTAATTTTAGAGGTTTTCAAGAGGAAAAGATATGGTATGAAGGGGCAATTCACCCTCAAGCTTGATATGAGTAAGGCATACAACAGGGTGGAACGGGACTTCTTAAAGAAGATGCTCTTGAATATGGGCTTTGCGGCGAGTTGGGTGGACTTTATTTATCACTATGTTAGTATAGTGTCTTATTCTTTAATTCTTAATGGAGAGGCAGAAAGTAAGTTCTACCCAGGGTGGGGACTTAGATAGGGTGACCCGCTCAGTCTGTACTTATTTTTTATTTGTAGTAAGGGTCTTTCTTTTTTGATGCGCATGGCCAGTCAAAATAGAGTGATAAAGGATGCAAAAATTTGTAGGAGAGCGCCTAAGGCTTCTCATCTCTTATTTGCAGATGATTGCATACTTTTCGAGGGGCGACAATAAGGGGAAGCTATGACCCTCAAACGGATCCTCAAGGAGTATGAGGAGGCATCAGGCCAATGTGTAAATTTTGAAAAGTTTGCCATTTATTTCAGTGCTAATGTAAATGAGGGAGTAAGGTAAGGGATTTCGCGATGTCTAGGGGTTCGGGTTTCTACAGATCCTGAGCGCTATTTGGGTTTTGCCGGATATGGTAGGCCAGAGTAGGAAAAGGCCTTTTTAGGGATTGAAGGATCGAATGAGATACTGCACTAATAACTAATGTGTAAGATCACTGTCCCAAGGGGGTCAGAAGGTATTCATTAAAAGTGTTTTACAAGCTATTCCCACTTTTACAATGTCTTGTTTCTTATTACCAGTTTCTTTTTGTATGGAATTAGAGCATATTATCTCTCGTTTTTTGTGGCATAAATTTGGGAGGAAACATGGGATTCACTAGTGTGAGTGGTTAAAAATGTGCAAATCTAAGGACTATGGTGGTATGGGCTTTCGCAATCTTAGTTAGTTTAATACTTGCCCTTCTGGCCAAGTAGGGATGGTACCTTGCTAATATCATTTTTCATTATTAGCTAAGTCACTTAAGGCAAAGTATTATCCTAATTTGTATTTCTTGCAAGCTAATTTAGGAGCTTACCCTTCATATACCTAGAAAAGTATCTAGTCCGCGAAGGGATTGCTTTTGGAAGGATTGGGATGGCAAGTAGGAACAGGGTCTAAAATTAACATATGGGATGATTCTTGGGTCATTGGGTTGCAAACATGAAAAATTCAGGTTCCTGATTCTATTGTGCCTTACAGAACAATTTCAGAATTAATATTACAGCATGACAGAAGGTGGGATGTAGAGAAAGTTACCAGTTGTTTTGATCCATTGGTGGCAAGGAAAATTCATTGTATTCCTTTGCTTCGCAAGCACAGTCAGATATGGTTGTTTGGCAAGCAGAGCCCTTAGGAGTTTATACCGTTCGGAGTGGGTGTAGAATATTACAAGAAATTAAGGGAGCAAATACAAATTATATGGCTAATCGCTATACACTTTTTTACAAGAAAATGTGGAAACTAAATTTGCCAGAGAAGGTAAAAATTACAGTCTGGTGTATTTTTAATAATCTAATTACTAATATGTACAATCTTTACAATAGAAGATTGGTTGGTTCTGCGACTTGCCCAAAATGTTTGAGGGGAGTTGAGAATCTAGAACATGGGTTCGCGATTTCCCTTTTGTTGTCAGGGTATGGAATCTGTTAGACATCAAATGGAAGGGTGAGAGGGATGATCAAAGTTTTCAAGCATGGATCCACGATATGTTTAATGTTTTTCCGAATGCTACCTGTAGAATGTCGCATGTGTGATTCCCTCTGGTCCGCGAGAAATAAATGGGTTCACAACAGATTGTTTACCTCACCACGACAAATCTCTAGTCAAATTACAGCTTACTTGAATGAACTAAATGAGATAGAAAAGAGGTTACTTGTATCGAAGGTGGGGTGCGAAAGGTGGAGACCACCAGAGGTTCCTTCCATAGAGATTAATTTTGACGCAGCGTTCCATGCTTAAACTTTAAAATCTTATTCAGGGTTAATTGTCAGGGATGATAGATTTATATGAACCAAAGTAGTTACAAACGAGTGTGTAACTTCTGTCTTTGCGGGTGAAGCCCTTGCATGTCTCCAAGCTCTCAAGTTGGGGGCAGATCTGGGATAAAGAGAGGTGGTGGTCGAAAGGGATTCTCTAACTGTGATAAAGAAAGCAAGTTCAATACAGTTGGAGAGATCGGTCATTGGTGCATATATTTTGGACATAAAAGCTTAAACAAAGAGATGTAGGGAGGTTTGCTTTGCCTATGTTCCCCCCGATTAGCGAATAGATTCATGCATTTTCTAGCAAAGGAAGGACAGAATTTTGAGCAAAGTTCTTAGGCATTGTTAGTGGATCTGGTGAGTCGAGATGTTTACACAGGCACCGAAGAAGAATATGAGGAGGTGCTTGCTTAAAGGATTTCATCTCTGGTGCACGATGGAAAATGGAAAGGTTTTTTTGATACGAATGGGTTCTGTCTTGGGGCAGGGATAAAAGGAAAGTTTAATTTCCAAGGTTTGTTGTTGACATGCTCTTGTCTGTTGGAGTTGTAATAGCCCGTTCTTCAGTAGTGTCAAAAATAGTGGTTTCGAGGCCACAAATCTGACGAGTAAGTTTGTAAATATTATTATTTAATATTTACAATTCAAATATGGAATTAAAATAAATTTTGAATTGACAATTTATGCTATTCGAATGAACAATTAGGTTCAAGTGGTAAGACCCTAAAGTCAAGTGGTTTTAAAAAATGAGGTATCAAAACCTCATTTCTATAAACCGAGCCATAAATATTTTTATAAATATTTATGGAATGTTATTAAGGTTGTATTAAAGTTTAGTTAAGAAATTTTAATGTTTAGATAGTTAATTAATTAAAAAGGACTAAATCGTAAAGGATGTAAATTTGATCACTATTAGATTTGAGTGATTAAATGGATTAATAAATAAAGGTAAATGGACTTAAATGATAAATAAATCATTTAAGGAGTTAGTGAACAAATATGGACATGGATTTGGTGTTTTATTTAATTATTAACCAAGGTTAAAATAGTAATTTGATAAATTAAATTAAAACATAAGCAAAAGATGAATGGTTGTCATCTTCTTTCCAACTTTTACAACCTATTCTTCCATAGAAACTAAGCTAGGTTTAAGCCAATTTCAAAAGTTTTGCATGGTATGTAAATTTAATTCCGTTTTTAATGATTTTTATGTTTTTGAAATCGTTGCAATTAGGTACAGCTAGCTCGTACCTTCATTTTTGAAACTATTAAAGATTTTGAATTTTACTATTGATGAATCTTTGTGATTTTAGATGTTAAATGATGAATTTGAAGTATTAGTTGTTATTTATGAGTATTTTGTTAATTGATTTTTGATGATTCTAATGATTAGGGATTAAATTGTTGAAATAGTAAAAGTACAAGGATTTAATGTGTAATAACAGCAAATATCGGCTATAGTAAGGTCCCAATAAATTTAGCTAAGCTTAAATTTGAGAAAAAAATGGTTAATTTGCATGTTTTAGGCTCAGGGACTACATTGAATAAAAGTAAAATGTTGGGGGTAATTTTGTAAAAATGTCAAAAAAGACTAAATTCAATAAAATGAATTGTCTTTGCTGTCTAAATTAATGAATTGAATGAAATTGTTAATTTACATCAAGAACGAATGGAAAATCGAGGAGAAGAAAAAATTACCAAATAGCCCCTGTACTTAGTCATTACCGCAATTTAGCCAGGTAAGTTCGTATGAACTGTACTCGATATAATGTTGTTTAAATTGAATGTTTATTATGTTGTTTTGAATGTAAATGAATCAATATATATATATATATATATGAATGTATCCACATTATGATGAATTGGCGGTTATCGAGTCCCGATTGAACCTTAGGAATTCATAAGATACAAATGACATGTCATTAGGGTTACCATGTTTCGGGTGCTGGTCTTGAATGTTCTACCGATGGCTGAGGTCCTGCATTTGTTCTGGATACTCAACAGCTTGTGTGAGCAGTATCGCATAGCTTACATTCTGACCGTCAGCTTGTGTGAGCAGACCCATTTCATAGCTCGTGGGAGCAATAATGTAAAGGAAAAGGAAAGGAAAGGCTATATGTTTAGCACACTTTTTGTGAGCTTTGCCGCGTATTCGATGTTATTCTAAGTGGTTCAACGGGAATGAAAAGGAAAGGAATGGTAAGTGTTCAAATGAACTATGTCATGAAACTATGAAAAGGATTGAAAAGGAAATGCTCAATAAAAGTATACCTATGTTCATGAAAATGATTATTTCAAATGAAGTTGTTCATGTATAATGACTTACCTTATGCTAATTCAAGTGAATTATGAGTTGACGCACTAACATATGTTGTTGATGGTGCTTAGGCTTGTGTCAAGCTTAGGGTTGGATTATATCATGCTTATTTTTAATGATATACGTTGAAATGGTAAGTGACCAAATGTAAAATATGCTTATTTTCATGAAAAGGTTGCATGAATCAAAAGATATATTTTCTTATGAAATGACTTATCATGTGGTTGATCCCAAAATATTTATGTACAAATTCACTAACCTGTGTATTGATGATGGTATTTAGGTTTGTGTCAAGCTTGTGTAATTGATTGATGTTTATGTTTATATCTTGTATTATGCAAATGATACAGGTAAGAAAAGGTAATGAAATGGTAAGTTTATAATTGAGATGTAATATGATGATATAAAAGATTGATGAGTTAAAGGACTTACTTATATGTGAGAAATTTACTTATGATATGGATGAATTTATCTATGTCATGAATAAACACACTAATTCGTGAATTGATAATGTCATTTAAGCTTATGCTAAGTAAATGAAATGGAAAGTAAGTAAATGGAATGGTAAGTAAGTAAATGGAGTGGTTCATAATCTTATGAAAAGGTTAATGAATGTGCAATACGTCTTATAAATCCTATTATGTTAGGAATGAAAGATATATGTGATGTTGATGGACTTACTCATTTTTGAGTTGATGGTTATATAGTTTGATAAATCTTGTGGCATTGGTATAGGTTTATATTTATACTATAAAGTTCATCATTGAAATGGAATATGATGTTTAAAGTTTTTACGAACTTACTAAGCATTATGTGCTTACGAAGTTTTCTTTCCTATATTTTATAGATAATCGGAAGCTCGATCGATTTGGAAGTTCATCGGAGATCTATCACACTATACAGCGATTATATCGATAGTTTTGATGTGTTGTTCAAGGTTACAATGGCATGTATAGGTGGACTTGTGTTTGAATATTATTTGATGAATTTGGCATGTATATGTTATTTTGGATTGATGTATTTTTGGTACTTTTGATGCCTTGTTGGAATGTTTTAATATGGCTAAGTTTTGATGCATATTTTAAGGGCCAATATGCTATGTGATGGAATAGTTGCAAAATGGTTAAGATAGGTTATGTTTTGGAAAGGTATTGGACTTGATGTGCATGAATGAAATGTGGTATGTTTACATGTTTAAGTAAAATATGAATGAATGCATTTGTGGTGCCTTGTATGGCATATTGATTGTATGGATTTGGTCTTTTGAATTGGTCATTTCATGCATGTTTTGGTAAGGTTTTGAAGCTTTGAAGTGGTGTACAAAATGCTTGTAGGTACATGTTTGGGTTGGTGATTGATGTAACACCCCTAACCCGTATCCGTCGTCAGAACAGGGTTACAGAGCATTACCAGAATTTACAGAACAATTACAGATAATTCATGTCATTTACTATTCATATCTGAAAATAGTCATATTGTTCCTTGAATGGACCTTCGAGGCCCAATTTAAGGATTAGAAACAAGTCGGGTCTAAACCGGGATCTCAGGGAATTTTTCGCAAAATTTTAATTTTTTTCTTTTATACAGGGGTCACACACCCGTGTGAGTAGGCCGTGTGGCTCACACGGCCAGGTGACATGCCCATGTCTCAGGCTGTGTGGGCATTAGATGTGAGACACACGGCCGTGTCCCAGTCCGTGTCCTTACTTGTGTAACTCTCTGACTTGTGCCACACGGCCTGCCACACACTCGTGTGCTAAGCCGTGTGGTCAATTTAATTTTCAAAACTTACGTGCAGGATTCACACAGCCAAGACACACGCCCGTGTTCTAAGCCATGTGTCACACACAGTTGAGACACACACCCGTGTCTCTGCCCGTGTGCCTAATTCAAAGCATTCTATTTCTAAATTTTAAGATGCAGGGACACACGGCCAAACCACACACCCATGTGCCAGGCCGTGTGTCACACACGGTCAAGACACATGCCTGTGTGTCTACTCGTGTGGACAAAATAAGGCCATTTCCTAGCCTTATTTTGTCACCTAAATTTGCCAACAACCTACACCAATACTTGCAATCATATTCCAACCAATTCAAGCATTATAACCAAGCCAACTCTATTATCTAGCATATTATATCATCACATGCATTCATGTTTATAATCTTACCTTTTATAAACATACATGTTTAACATAACTCAATTAAACATACTAAACACAAATGTATTTATCATGATTTAACCTTATAAATATACCAAAAACAACTATCACTAGCCATTCCAATGGCTAGATTACATATTACAAGCCAACAATTGGCCAAGTTAAGCTATACATGCCATGATACCAAAATAAGTTTACTATTTATACCAAAACGAGCTGGTGGATAGTGTGATGATACTCTGACCGTTCTCCAACTTTTGTGAGCTTTCACGCACTATAAAATAGAGAAAAGAAAACCTAGTAAGCATTAAATGCTTAGTAAGTTCGTATAACAGGAATTAAACTTACCAATAACAATCATTAAAATAAGCATTCAATAATATGTTCTCCAGCAATTTGGCAATTTTCCTAATTACATACACTCAATTAAGCAAGTTAGTCACATAATTCACATGTACATCAAATAATCATGGTTGAGCTCATCATACTACAAACTTTTGAGTATTTCAGAAGTATTCGAGACATAATTATTTTAATTTCATAATTTCTCATGTCAAGAGTTTTATCAGTTGAATTATTAAAATATCGATGGATATTCAAATAATATACTCAAGGTATACAAATCAGTGATCCATCAATTCATATTCAGGGGTACCTGTTAGGGCACATAATCAGGGAGCACATTCTCGAGCCACATATCAGGATGCTCAAATGAGCCATGTAACAAGACGCTTATCCGGACTAAAAAGGAAACTCATAAGAGTTTTAATCAGGGAGCTCATAGAGCTTAACAGGTAACTCTGAAGAGTCATTATTAGGGAGCTTCGGATAGTGTAACAGGGAGTTCAAGCGAGCCATGTCAGAAAGCTCATAAGAGACTATATCAGGACGCTCACATAGAGCTGCGTTTGTGTCCGCAATAAATGTTGGATCACAACCGATCGAATCGTGTAACAAGATGCTCACAAAGAGCTGCGATAGTGCGTAACACATGCAGGATCACTACCGATCAGGATGCTCGCAAGAACCATGTAACAGGAATGCTCGAGAAGGCTTTCCACAGGATGCTCGTCGGAGCTATAATGTCCGCAACATATGCAGGACTATAATCAATATGGAAAAATCATGTATCCATCGAATTTATTTTATTCAAACGGGACTTAACACTTGTTAGACATTTTCGGATATGTGATTTATGTTTATTCATGACAATCATACATTTCACAATCATTACATTCAATTTAAACATATAAACATACATTTTAGTTACACGAACTTACCTCGACACTTGTTCGTATTTAAAAGTCTACTAATCCGGCACCTTCTCTTTTCCTCGATCTAACTCTTTATTTGATCTTTTCGAATCTATATAAATGAATTTAACATCAATTTAATCCATTTCATACTCAATTTAATTCAATTCATGTCCCAGGCAAAATTACCATTTTACCTCTATACTTTCCATAAATGACGATTTCTTCCCTAGGCTCGGAAAATAAAATTCATTCAATTTAATCCTTATTCCAAGCCTAACTGATTTTTACATATAACATTTACAGCACATATATTTCATAAAAATCAAAAATTTTCCATGAATTTTACATCTTTACAATTTAGTCCCTAAATTACAATTTCATGAAAATTCACTTTACAAAAGTTGTTTATCTATCAACAAGCTTTCATTTTCTACCATAAATTTCAAAATTTCAGCATATTCTTCCATGGAAAAACTTTGATACTTTGATAAATTTACAAATTAATCCCCAAAATAGATAGATTAAGCTATTCTGATCTCAAAAATATAAAAATTACTAAAAACGGGACAAGAATACTTACCCAATTAAGCCAAGAAAGCTTGCTTGGACACTTTTCTCTTTCCTAGGGTTTCCATGTCTATTTGATACTTATAGCTACTAGAATTCAACTTTTGCATTTTATGCAATTTGGTCCTTTCCATAATTAAACACATAACCGGTAAAATTTTCTTATCAGAATTTTCATATAACATCCCTATCATAATGCAGACTATGCAATAATATTAAAATAAATTTTCTTTCTAACTCGGATTTGTGGTCCCAAAACCACTGTTCCAATTTCACTGAAAATAAGCTGTTACAACTCTCCCCCCTTTAAGCATTTTCATCCTCGAAAATCTTACCAGTAAAGAGATTTGGATATTGCTTTCTCATGGTATCCTCCGATTCCCAGGTAGCTTCTTCTATTCCATGTCGTTGCCAAAGAACCTTTACCAAAGCTACCTTTTTTTTTCTTAACTCTTTTGTCTTACGTGCCAATATTTTGATTGGTTCCTCACTGTATGTCATGTCAGGCTGAATCTCAACTTCTGTCGAAGAAATAACATGTGGAGGATCTGACCGATATCGTCGTAACATAGACACGTGGAAAACATTATGAATTCTGTCAAGCTCTGGTGGTAATGCCAACTGATATGCAACATGTCTGATTCTTTCAATAATCTCATATGGCCCGATGAACCGTGGACTCAATTTTCCTTTTCAACCAAATTGGAGAACTTTCTTCCAAGATGATACTTTTAAGAGTACCTTGTCGCTGACCTGAAATTCTATTTCTTTTCGTTTAAGATCGGCATAAGACTTTTGGCAATCAGAGGCTGCATTCAAACTATCTTGAATTTACTTTCACCTTTTCTTCAGTTTCACGGACTAAGTCAATTCCTTGTATCTTTTTCTCACTGAGCTCTGTCCAATACAATGGAGTTCTACATTTACGACCATACAGAGCCTCATATGGTGCCATTTTAATACTGGACTGGTAACTGTTATTATAGGAAAATTCAACTAAATGCAGATACTTTTCCTAGTTACCTTTAAATTCTAACAGACAACATCGAAGCATATCTTCCAAAATCTGTATAACACGTTCAGATTATCCATTAGTTTGAGGATGGAATGCAGTGATGAAATGTAACTGTGTACCCAAAGCTTCTTGTAACTTTTTCCAAAATCAGGATGTAAATCGAGGATCTCTGTCTGAAATAATAGAGACTGGTACTCCATGCAGTCTGACAATCTCAGAAATATATAATTTAGCCAATCTATCCAGAGAAAAATCCATACGTACTGGAATAAAGTGTGCAGACTTTGTTAACCGGTTTACAATTACCCAAATAGCATCTTTCCTCTTCGAAGACAAGGGTAATCCCGATACAAGTCCATGGTAACTCTTTCCCATTTCCATTCCGGTATTGTAACTGGTTGTAATAATCCTGAAGGCAACTGATGTTCAGTTTTTACTTGTTGACATATCAAGCATTTAGATACAAATTCAGAAATATCCCGTTTCATTCTCGGCCACCAGTACATCTTTTTCAAATCATTGTACATTTTGTTACTACCAGGATGAATAGACATGGTACCATTATGAGCTTCATGTAAAATCTTCTGTACCAATTCCGAGTTCTTCGGTACATATATTCTGCCTCTGAATAACAAACAACCATCAAGCCTTATCTGAAATTCTAAATCAGAATTCAACTCACACTGTTCTCGTTTAGCTTGTAATTCTTTATCATCCTTCTGAGTTTCACAGATCTATTGCGGAAATGTCGATTTAGCTTTTAACTCAACTATAATTGAACCATTATCTGACAATGAAAACCGAGTATTCATTGCTTGCAAGGCAAATAAAGACTTTCTACTTAGGGCACCAGCAACCACATTAGCTTTTCCCGGATGATAGTCAATAACAAGATCATAATCTTTCAATAATTCAAGCCACCTGCGCTATCTTAAGTTCAAGTATTTTTGCGACATCAGATACTTCAAACTTTTATGATCGATGAATATGTAACACTTTTCACCAAATAGGTAATGCCGCCACATTTTCAATGCAAAAACAATGGCTGCCAACTCCAAATCATGTATCGGATAATTTCTTTCATGTGATTTAGCTATCTAGAAGCATAGGCTATTACTTTACCTTCTTGCATCAATACACAGCCTAAACCATTTAATGACGCATCACTGTAAATTATAAATTCTTTACCTGATTCAAGTTGAACTAACACAGGTACTTCGGTCAACAAGGCTTTTAATCTGTCAAAACTCTACTGACATTTATTAGACCACTCGAATTTTACATCTTTTTGTAACAATCGAGTCATCGGAGATGCTATCATTGAGAACCCTTTAACAAACCTTCGATAATATCCTGCTAATCCCAGAAAACTTCTGACTTCAGACACATTTTTCGATGGTTTCCAATTAACAATTGCTAAAATTTTATTCGGATCCACCCTAATACCTTCAGCAAATACTTCCCAAAGCCAAAATTCACATTTACTGAATTTTGCATACAATTGTTTCTCACGCAATGTTTGCTGCACTATTCTCAAAGGATCAGCATGTTCATTTTCATCTCGAAAGTAAACTAGAATATCATCAATAAATACCACTACAAACCTGTCTAGATATGGTCTAAAGATTCTGTTCATTAAATCAATGAATACTATAGGTGCATTCATTAACCCAAATGGCATCACAAGAAACTCATAATTCCCGTACCTGGTTCTGAAAGCTATCTTTGGCACATCTGAATCTTTTACCCGTAGTTGATAGTATCCAAAACGGAGATCTATTTTAGAGAACACAGTGGCACCTTTCAGCTGATCAAACAGATCATCAATTCGAGGCAATGGATACTTGTTCTTTATTGTGACTTTGTTCAGTTGTCTGTAATCTATACATAATTTCAATGATCCATTTTTCTTCTTTACAAACAGAACCGGTGCACCCTAAGGTGAAAAACTGGGTCGAGCAAATCCTCTGTCAATCAATTCTTGCAACTGTGCTTTCAACTCTTTTAACTCCGTTGGGGACATTCTGTAAGGTGATATAGATATAGGAGTTGTCCCCAGTACAAGATCTATAGAAAATTCTACTTCTCTAACCGGTGGTAACCCAAGTAATTCATACGGAAACACATCAGGAAACTCACAAACAACCGGTACTGATTTAATCTTTGACCTAGATACCTTAGTGTCTAACACATAAGCAAGGTAAGCATCATACCCTTTTCTGATATATTTCTGTGTTGATATTGCTGAGATCACATTAGATAATTCATCCAGTTTATCAGATTCAACATGGAGTAATTCTCCATTCTGACATTTCAACCCAATGTATTTCTGTGTACAATTTACCACTGCATCATGTTAAGTTAGCCAGTCCATTCCCAAAATTACATCAAATTCATCAAAGGGCAATAGCATCAAATCAGCCGAAAAATAATAACCCTTTACCATCAACCGGAAGTTTTTACAAACTTTATCCACCATAACATACTGGCCCAGGGGGTTTGAAACTTTAACCACAAATTCAGTGAATTCAATAGGTAAATTTTTAACAGACACTAAATTTGTGCATATGTATGAGTGTGTTGAACCAGGATCAATCAAAGCAGTAATATCAGTGTCAAGAAGAGAAAATGTACCAGAAATAACATCAGGTGCAGAAGCATCCTCTCGTGCACGTATAGCATATGTTCTCGCCGGTGCTCGTGCTTCAGATTTAACTGTGGAATCTTTTGTTACACCTCGGCTACCACTAACATTGCCAAGGTGTCGGGGTGGTCTGTCTCTCAAGGCGGGATTGCTCAGCCTAGAGGTCTGAACAGTATCTTTTATAGGCTTTTCTGGACAATCTCTAAGTTAGTGGTCAAAAGAACCACATCTAAAGCAAGCTCCGCTTTTTATGCGGCATTCACCGAAATACAATTTATTACAATGTTTGCATCTTGGTTTAGGACTTCCAACACTTTTCATAGATGGAGACGAAGATCTTGGATTTCAGCATTGAAAGCCTGGTTCTTTTCCGGAATACCCCATAAATACCGTAGAACGATCATAGTGTTTCTTTGATTTCTTTGAAATAGATGCTTGTGACTTCCCCATAGATCTCTTACTAGAAATTTGGGCTTCTCTTTCTGCTTGTCTCTTCTCTTTGCTTAATTCCTCAGCTTTGTGTGTTTGATCAGCCAATACTACAGATTCCTTTAATTCAAGAATTCCAATCAATAGCTTGATATCTTCATTTAATCCTTCTTCAAAACATTTACACATATCAACCTCAGTTGGAACCCATTCTCTGGCATACTTGCTCAATCTAACGAATTCTCGTTCATACTCAGATACAGTCATGTTTCCCTATTTGAGCTCTAAAAATTCTTTCTTTTTCTGATCCAGAAATCTCTGACTAATGTACTTCTTTCAAAATTCTATCTGGAAGAATTCCCAAGTAACATTTTCTCTCGGTACAACAGAAGTTATAGTATTCCACCACTAATAAGCTACGTCTTTCAGTAAAGATACTGCACATTTCAAACATTCGGCTAATGTACATGATAACTCATCTAAAACCCTGATGGTATTTTCCAACCAAAATTTAGCTCTTTCCGGATCATCATTGGCAGTAGCCCTAAATTCTTCTGCCCCATACTTACGAATTTTATCTACCGGAGGCTTACCAGTTCTAACAGGTTCAGCACCTTGCGACATATCGGGAACAAGTTGAGGAGCAGGAGGGGGAGGTTGTTGTACAGTAGGATTTATTCTTATGAATTCTATGAACCACTCATTCATCATTTGGAAGAAGGCTTTTTTTTCCTCCTCACCTCGACCTTCAGATTCGGGCCTTCTACTACTAGGTACAGCTCTTTGAACTGAAGTTTGAGCATTGCTCTCAGCTTCCTCAGACTCAGCTCTAGCTCGATTGGACGACATTACTATATGAAAAACACATTTCAAATGGTCAGGAGATATCACACTATCACAAATTATATAATGGCATGTATAGCTAAACTCGTACTTGCTACATTAATCCGAGAATCAACTCTACCGTAGCTTTGATACCAATAAATGTAACACCCCTAACCAGTATCCGTCATCAAAATAGGGTTATAGAGCATTACCGAAATTTACAGAACAATTACAGATAATTCATGTCATTTACTATTCATATCTGAAAATACTCATATTGTTCCTTGAATGGACCCTCGAGGCCCAATATAAGGATTAGAAACAAGTCGGGACTAAATCAGGATCTCAGAGAATTTTTCGCAAAATTTCAATTTTTTTCTTATATATAAGGGTCACACGCCCGTGTGAGTAGGCCGTGTGGCTCACACGGCTAGGTGACATGCCCATGTCTCAGGTCGTCAGTGTTGCCCACATTTTTCATTTATTCACACTTTTCTACTCATTTTATAGACTTTTAAAAATAAGTCCCTATTTGATGTTTTTACCAAAAATCACTTTACAAAAGTCGTTTAACAAACAACAAACATGCATTTTCTACCATCAAGCATCAAAATACATACATGTTCAAAATGGGTAAAATTTTAAACTTCACCTTTCTTTCAAATTAGTCCTTGATATAGCTAAATCAAGTTACAACGATCTCAAAAATATAAAAATCGTTAAAAACGAAACAAGAACGGACTTACAATCGAGCTTGAAAGTGGCCAAAACCCTAGCTATGTCTTCTCCTTGTGAAATTCAACCATGGGGGACTAATTTGAAGAAGATGACATATTTCATTTGTTAAATTTTGTCTTTATTTACCAAATGACTAAAATGCCCTTAATGAAAAAACTTTAAAATTTCACCTAACCATGTCCATTTTTGTCCACCCTAGAGTATAATGGTCTAATTACCATTTAAGGACCTCTAATTTAAGGATTCATAGCAATTTGACACTTTTAACATAGAGAACTCAAGTTTTGCACCTATTGCAATTTAATCCTTCTAGTCAAATTGGACACTCAATCGATAAAATTTCTTAACGAAATTTTCACACAATCATTCAATCATACTGTAGAACTTAAAATAATAACAAAATAAATATTTCTACTTCGAATTTGTGGTCCTGAAACCACTGTTCTGATTTGACCCAAAAACGGGTTGTTACAACTCTCCCCCCTTTAGGGATTTTCGTCCCCAAAAATCTTACAAGAAAAGAGGTTAGGGTACTGTTTTCTCATAGCTTCCTCAGGTTCCCACGTAGCCTCTTCGACCCTATGTCGTCGCCACAAAACTTTCACTAGAGCTATGCTTTTATTTTTCAACTATTTAACTTCCCGAGCTAAAATCTTGATAGGTTCTTCACCATAAGTCATATCGGGTCGAATCTCAATCTCTATTAGCGAAATTACATGTGAAGGATCTAATCGATAATGGTGCAACATCGACACATGAAATACATTATGGATTCTTTCCAACTCTGACGGCAAAGCTAGTCGATATGCCACTGGCCATATTCTTTCAATAATCTTATACGGCCCAATGAATCGTGGACTCAACTTGCCTTTGCGACCAAATCTAAGAATTTTCCTCCACGGTGATACTTTCAGAAACAATTTATCACCAACCTGAAATTCAATATCCTTTCGTTTTAAATCTGCGTATGATTTCTGTCGATCCGAAGCTGCTTTCAAACAATCACGAATTACTTTCACCTTTTCTTCTGTTCCTCTGACCAAATCAACCCCGTATCAGTTTCTCAATAAGCTCGGTCCAGTATAACGGAGTTCAACATTTGCAGCCATACAATGCTTCATACAGTACCATCTTTATACTCGACTGATAACTGTTGTTATAAGCAAATTCGACCAACGGTGGGTATTTCTCCCAACTACCTTCGAACTCTAAAACACAACAGCGAATCATATCTTCGAGAATTTGAATCACTCTCTCAAATTGACCGTCGGTTTGCGAATGGAACGCAGTACTAAAATTTAACTTTGTACCCAATGCTTCTTGCAATTTCTTCAAAAATCACGACGTAAACCTTGGATCTCTATCCGAAATAATAGAAGTAGGCACCCCGTGCAATCTAACAATCTCAGCAATGTATAATTCAGCTAGCTTATCAAGTGAATAATCAGTACGTACTAGAATAAAATAAGTCAATTTCGTCAATCTATCAACAACGGCCCATATGGCATCTTTCTTCTTCGGAGTTAAAGGTAACCCCGATACAAAATCCATCGTAACCCTATCCCATTTCCACTCGGGTATAGTCACAGGCTAAAGTAAACCCGAAGGTACTTGATGTTCGGCCTTTACTTATTAACAAATCAAACATCTCGATACGAATTCAGAAATATCTCGTTTCATACCCGACCACCAATACAATTTCTTTAAATCATTATACATCTTCGTACTTCCTGGATGAACAGACAGACAACCACTGTGTGCCTCATGAAGAATTTTTTGAATCAACTCAGTATCTTTCGGTACACAAATCCTACCTTGGAACATCAAACAATCATCGGCCCCAATCTGAAAGTCTGAATCTTTAACACTCCTTACACGTGTTCAAAGCCGGAACCGGATACGAGGCATTACCGAACTCAACTTGCTTAAACATACAACATAGGGCCATAAAATTTTGTTTCAACTTAAGGCATTTCATTCATACTCATAATGTCCCTATTATGGGCCTACGAGACCCAAAACTTACATACTGAATGGTTCGAGACTAAACCGAAATCTTTCGCACGCTTAAATTTTTTTTGCTTAAAATAGAGCCACACACCGGTGTGGAGGAAGGGACACGCCCGTGTGGCATATCACATACCCGTGTTCCAAACCCATGTGGAATTATTTCTCAATTCAAACCTACAGGGGTTTTCACACGGCCGGACACACGCCCATGTCCCTGGCCCGTGTCCCTCACATAGCCTCGACACGCTCGTATCTTAGCCCGTGTGCCAAGAACCATGGCATTCTGTTTATGACGTCATCACCTCACTATGGTCACACGGCCAAGGCACACGCTCGTGTCCTTAGTCCGTGTGTCCAATTAAATTTTTAATTTCAGGTGCAGACTTCACACGGCCTGAGCACACGCCCATGTCCGTGGCCGTGCCTCCCACACGGCTGAGACACACGGCCGTGTCTCTGCCCATGTGTTTACTACTGAGCATACTGACTTGCAAACCTAGCATGCAATGGGACACACGGCCAATCAACACGCCCATGGGGCTGACCGTGTGTCACACATGGCCTAGACACACGCCCGTGTGTCTACCCGTGTGGACATTTGAAAGGCTATCTACCAAGCCAAATGCCACCCTACACAGCAACCATACTTACACCCATTTAATCCAACATGTATCGGAACTATAAAGCACTTCTAAAGACTCAAAATCAAGACATCCATACAAGCATACACTAAATGAATTCCATCATCATTGAATATATATAAACTTGTCAAATATTGGCCCAATTCAAAACGACCACTTACAAAAGGAATTTGATAACATAAATAGCCAACATTTTGGCTAACAAATATGACATAACAAAATGACTAAGTCCTATACATGCCATACTCAAAATGAATCTAACTTGACTATACCAAAAAGTAGTCGATAGTGTGATTTCCAAACTCTGACGTTCCACGAATTCTTGAGCTAACTTGGCAATGCTACAAGGAAAAGGGAAATGAGAGGGGTAAGCATAAAGCTTAGTAAGTTTGCATGAAATAAATAGCAACATAAAGCTGTATTGAATAAAAACACAAGTCTTAAGCTCATTTCCATAACTTACTCATACTTACTATTACCGATTACATATCATGCCACATATCGTAAACTATTCTCGTGAATTAGTCGCAAATACCTGTATTACTTCATCACATAATCTTAGCATTAATCTCATCTCTATCATAAGCTTAACTATTTACCCCATTGAATCACTTGGGATATTCAAGGATACATGATCATCCTCATTCACATAATTACGACGCCAATGCCACATCCCAGAGGTGGTCTTACGTGGGGTCACTTCTAGATGTCGATGCCATATCCCAGATATGGTCTTATACGGGATCTTATATCGATTGTCGATGCCATATCCCAGATATGGTCTTATACGGGATTTCAATTTGGTGCCGAGGCCATGTCCCGGACATGGTCTTATACAGGACCTTACCCATCTCAAGTCTTGATGATATTGTTCTCTCATTTATTTAAGTCCAACCGGGACTTCAACATCACAATTCTCATCATTTTCTCACACAACACCATTATTCAAATTCATAGACATATCATACATCTTCACAAATATCAAATATTTAGTGTCATACTAGCATGGCGTTGAACTTATTACACGCAAACTTACCTCGATTTCAAAATAGGCTAAATTACCGATCTAGTCCGATACTTTGCCCTTTCCTCGGTCGAGGTTAATTCTTCACTCTTCTTGATCTATAATAACAATTTAGCTCATTTAATCGTCACATTAATAAATACATTTCAATAATCATAATTTTGGAAAAATTGCCATTTTGCCCTTAAGCTTTCTCAAAATGACCATTTTACCCCTAGGCTCGGAAATCAATTCTAATCAAATTTCTTTCTTTAACGAGCCTAGGTGAACATTTATTACTCTTATGGCAGCCCTCAATACTCATTATTTCACACATTTACCAAAAAGGTCATTTTAGGTGTTTTCATGGTAACACCTTTCACAAAAAGTTGTTTATTTAACAACTATGACTCATTTTCTTCCATAAAAATGCAGCAAACAACTTAAAAGCTCACATGGAAAAACTCTAAACTTTCAACCATTTTGCAAGATAGTCCCATCTTTAGCTAGCTTAAGCTTTAGGGGTTCCAAAAGTACAAATATTATCAAGAAATGATCACTAAAACACTTACTTGTAAGGAGAAGAGTTTGCTGAAATTTTTTGAGCTTTCAAACCCTTATTTGCTGCTAATTTTCAGTGGAGGAGTGAAGGAGAAAAGATGATATCTTTTCTTTCTTTATTTTAATATATCTAGTCAATTAAGTCACCTAATTTCCATCCACTTGACCAAATTTCTAATTCTTTGTCCCTATGGCCGGCCACCACCCTATACAAGGCCTAGTTGCACATTAGGGACCTCCAATTAATATTCTATAGCTATTAGACACCTTTAGCTTGTAAAATAGAACTTTCACACTTTATGCGATTTAGTCCTTTTTCGCAATTAAGCATGAAATCGCTAGAATTAAAGCACCAAAATTTTCATGCACCTATATAATCATTCTCTAACTCATAAAATAACACAAAAATAATTTTCTTCATCTTCGAATTAGTGGTTCCGAAACCACTATTCCGACTAGCCCCTAAATCGAGCTGTTACAATTCTCCCCCTTAAGGATTTTCGTCCCCAAAAATCTTACCGGTGAAAAAATTGGGATATTGGTTTCTCATAGCCTCCTCGGGCTCCCAAGTAGCCTCTTCTACTCCATGTCTTTTCCATAATACTTTAACAAGGGCTATACTTTTGTTTCTCAACTGTTTGACTTCTCGTGCCAAAATCTTGACCGGCTCTTCGCCATAAGTCATGTTAGGTTGAATTTCCACCTCTGATGGTACAATCACATGTGAAGGGTCCAAACGGTATTGGCGTAACATGGACACGTGGAAGACATCATGAATATTTTCCAGCTCAGGTGGCAAGGTCAAACGATAAGCTACCAGCCCTATCCTCTCGGTAATCTCATATGGTCCGATAAAACACGGACTCAATTTGCCTTTCTGACCAAATCTGAGGATTTTTCTCCATGGTGATACTTTCAGAAACACTTTATCACCTACTTGGAAATCAATCTCTTTCCTTTACAAATCTAAGTAGGACTTTTGTCTATCTGAGGCAGCTTTCAGACATTCACGTATCACTTTTACCTTCTCTTCAGTTTCTCTAACTAAATCGACCCCGTGAATCTGATTCTCTCTCGAGTTACATCCCAATACTGAGCGTTCGGCACTTACGCCCATCTGATTGCCTCATAAGGCGCCATCTTCAAACTCGATTGAAAGTTTGTTATTGTGGCGAATTCCACCAACGGTAAGTATTTCTCCCAATTACCACGAATTCCAAAACACAACATCGAAGCATGTCCTCAAGTATTTGTATTACTCTCTCCGACTGCCCGTCGGTTTGCGGATGGAAAGCTGTACTGAAGCTCAATTTTGTGCCTAAGGCCTCTTGCAACTTTTTCCAAAACCGTGACGTAAATCTCGGATCTCTATCCAAAATAATCGACAACGGTACTCCGTAAAGTCTTACTATTTCTGTCATGTACAAATCCACCAACTTATCGAGCGAGTAGTTAACCCGTACTGGTATGAAATGGGCTAACTTCGTGAGTCTATCCACTACGACCCATACGGCATCTTTCTTTTTCGGTGTCAACGGTAAACCCGTCACGAAGTCCATAGTAATACGGTCCCATTTCCACTCGGGAACCATAATAGGCTGAAGTAGATCTGAAGGTACTTGATGTTCAGCCTTCACTTGTTGACAAATTAGGCATCTCGGAAATGTTTTCTTCATACACGGCCACCAATACCATTTCCTCAAATCATTATCGTCTTCGTGCTGCCTGGATGTACAATCAAACATCCACTATGAGCTTCATGCAGAATCTTCTGAATAAGTTCAACATCTTTGGGTACATAGACCCTATCGCGGAACATCAAACATCCATCAGGACTTATCCGAAAGTCCGACTCAATGTTTGACTCACATTGAACTCTTTTAGCTTGTAAATCATTGTCGCCTTTCTGGGCTTCATAAATCTCTTGGAGAAACATTGGTCTAGCCCTCAACTCTGCTAGAATAGAACCATCATCTGACAAAGCTATCCATGTATTTATGGTTCTCAGCGCAAACAAAAATTTCCTACTCAAGGCATCGGCGACTACGTTCGCCTTTCCCGGATGGTAGTCAATTACTAACTCGTAATATTTTATCAACTCTAACCATCTCCGTTGCCTAAGGTTCAACTCTTTTTGAGTCATCAAGTACTTTAGGCTCTTATGATCAGTGAACACCCAACATCTCTCACCATACAAATGGTGTCTCCAAATCTTTAGTGCAAAAACAATTACAGCTAACTCCAAATCGTGATTCGGGTAATTCTTCTCGTGCGGTTTTAATTGTCTAGAGGCATATGCTATCACCTTGCCCTCTTGCATGAGTACACAACCTAACCCATTCAGGGATGCATCGCTGTAAACCACGAATTCCTTTCCTGGCTCGGGTTGTACTAGGACTAGAGCCTCTGTCAACAATGCCTTCAATCTCTCGAAACTCCGTTGGCACTTTTCTGTCCATTCAAACTTTACATCTTTTTGTAGTAACCTCGTCATCGAAGTAGCTATCATGGAAAATCCCTTGAAAAAACATCTATAGTAGTCGGCTAGGCCCAGAAAACTCCTAACCTCTGTTACATTCATTGGTGGTTTCCATTCTACAATTGCTGAGATCTTACTCGGGTCGACTCTGATTCCATCTCCGGAGATAATGTGCCCCCAAAAACCCGACTCCCTGAAGCCAAAATTCACTTTTACTAAACTTGGCATATAATTGTTTATCCCTCAAAATTTGCAGAACCGTTCTCAAATGCACAACGTGCTCGTTCTCATCCCGAGAGTAGATCAATATATTATCGATAAAGACTACCACAAATTTATCCAAATACGGTCGAAAGATAATATTCATCAAATCCATGAAAACTGCAGGGGCATTTGTTAAACCAAAAGGCATTACCAAAAATTCATAGTGGCCATACCTTGTCCGAAATGCAGTTTTCGGTACATCCGAGTCCTTGACTCTCAACTGATAATATCCAGACCTTAAGTCTATCTTGGAAAACACCATGGCTCCCTTCAATTGGTCAAATAAATCATCGATTCTTGGCAACGGGTACTTGTTCTTCACAGTTACCTTATTAAGTTGCCGATAATCTATACATAACCTCATGGAACCATCTTTCTTCTTCACAAATAATACGGGAGCACCCTACGGAGAATAACTCGGTCTTGCGAAGCCTTTATCCATTAACTCTTGCAACTGTACCTTCAATTCTTTTAGCTCGGCAGGAGCCATTCTGTATGGAGCAATAGAAATGGGGGCAGTACCAGGAGCTAGCTCAATCCCAAATCCAATCTCTCTAATCGGAGGTAGCCCTGGCAATTCCTCTGGGAAAACATCTGGATATTCACATACTATGGGCACCGATTCAATTCTTAACTCAGTCTCTCTAGCATTCATCACAAAGGCAAGGTAAGATTCGTACCCCTTTCTTAGATATTTCTGAGTCAACAAGGAATATATCACTACTGGCAATCCGTCACGCTCATCTGATTCAACACGGATAAGATCTCCACTTTCACATTTTAACTCAATAAACTTCCTTCCACAGTTCACTATCACATCATGAATAGTTAACCAATCCATCCCAAGGATGAGATCAAATTCATCAAACGGCAATAGCATGAGATTAGCAGGAAAACAATGACCCTAATCATCAAAGGGCAACCTTTGCATACTCTATCGACCAACACACATTTGCCTAGGGGATTTGACACTCTTATCACAATTTCAATAGACTCTACAGGCATACTCATGCTAGAGACTAATTTCATACAAATATACGAGTGGGTAGACCCCGGATCAATTAAAGCTACAACATGAGTATCATAGAGAGAAAATGTACCCGTGATCATGTCGGGGAAGGACGCCTCTTCGCGAGCACGAATGGCATATGTTCTCGCCGGTGCTCTACCCTCAACTCTTGCAGTCTGCTCTCTTGATGAATTCTTGCTACTCATTTCATTTCTCGGGTTTCTCTGTGGTCTTCCCCTAGCAATACTTCCTAGTTTTGCATTCCAAGGCTTCTCTTTCTCACCCGCCTCGGGGCAATCTCTGATAAAATGGTCTAGAGATCCACACTTGAAACAGGCCTTCTCGTTTTCTTGACACTCACCGGGATGACGTCTGCCACACTACGGGCATTCAGGTTTACTCGATCGAGTGTTGCCAACACTAGCGATCGAAGTAGTCTGAGCCTTAGACCGCGGGTACTGTCTACATTTACTTCTGTTTGAAAACCCAGCTGAAGTAGCTGACCGAATAGTAAACTCTCTTGACTTCTTGGATGAGGATTGGAATGACTTGCCTAACTGTCTCTTCTTCAAGTCGCGATACTCAATTTTAGCTTTTTTTTTCTCTTTGACTAGTTCCTCAGCCTTACAGGCTCGATCTACTAGCACCACAAACTCTTTTAGTTCGAGGACACCAACAAACAAATGGACATCCTCATTTAACCCATCCTCGAAACTTTTGCACATGATGGCTTCCGTCGATACGCACTCTCGAGCGTATTTGCTGAGCCTTACGAACTCACGCTCATATTCAGCCACCGTCATTCGACCTTGCTTTAGCTCCAAGAACTCCTTTCTTTTCTAGTTGATGAACCTCTGACTAATGTACTTCTTTCGGAATTCCTCTTGGAAGAATTCCCAGTTAACTCTCTCCATTGGTACCACCGACATAAAGGTGTTCCACCACTGATAGGTCGAATCTCTCAAGAGAGATACCGCACACTTTATGCACTCTTCAGGCATGCATGACAACTCATCGAATACCCTGATGGTATTCTCAAGCCAGAATTCTTCCCTCTCCGGATCATCATCCTTACTAGCCCGAAATTCCTCGGCTCCTTGTTTCTGGATCTTATCAACCGAAGGCCTTTCTTTTCTTACTACCTCTACCACCGGAGGAGCTACAGGAGCGGGCTGAGGAATAGGTGGGGTAGAGGGGGTTGAGCATTAGGATTTGCTCGAATATACTCGGTGTACCAATTGCACATCATATGGAGAAAGGCTTCTCGAGCCTCTTCTCTCTAACCCAAAGTCTCGGGTCAACTCTCTACCGGCGCGGTCCCTTGCTCGGGAGCTGGCACATTACTTGCACCATCATCAGCTGCCGTTCGATCGGGATCCATTTAATATATAAAAACACAATTCAAATCGTTAGGAGTCGTCACACAATCATTATATAAATACTCATACATATGGCATGTATAGCTAAACTCATACTTACGCTACGTTAGTCGAGAATCGACTAAACCGTAGCTCCTATACCACTAAATGTAACACCCCTTACCCGTGTTCAAAGCCAGAACCGGATACGAGGCATTATTGAACTGAACTTCCTTAAACATACAACATCGGGCCATAAAATTTTATTTCAACTTAAGACTTTTCATTCGTACTCATAATGTCCCTATTATGGGCCTACGAGACCCAAAACTTACATACTGAATGGTTCAGGACTAAACCGGAAACTTTCGCACGCTTAGAAAATTTCTGCTTAAAACAGGGCCACACACTTGTGTGGAGGAAGGGACCTACAGGGGTTTTCACACGGCCGGACACACGCCCGTGTCCCTGGCCCGTGTCCCTCACACAGCCTCGACACGCCCTTATCTTAGCCCGTGTGCCAAGAACCATGGCATTCTATTTATGACATCATCGCCTCACTATGGTCACACGGCCAAGGCACACGCCCGTGTCCTTAGTCCGTGTGTCCAATTAAATTCCTAATTTCAGGTACAGACCTCACACGGCCTGAGCACATGCCCATGTCCGTGGCCGTGCCTCCCACACGGCTGAGACATACGGCCGTATCTCTGCCCGTGTGTTTACTACTGAGCATACTAACTTGCAAACCTAGCATGCAAGGGGACACACGGCCAATCAACATGCCCATGGGGCTGACCGTGTGTCCCACACGGCCTAGACACACGCCCGTGTGTTTACCCGTGTGGACATTTGAAAGGCTATCTACCAAGCCAAATGCCACCCTACACAGCAACCATACTTACACCAATTTAATCCAACATGTATCGCAACTATAAAGCACTTCTAAAGACTCAAAATCAAGACATCCATACAAGCATACACTAAATGAATTCCATCATCATTTAATATATATAAACTTGTCAAATATTGGCCCAATTCAAAACGACCACTTACAAAAGGAATTTGATAACATAAATAGCCAACGTTTTGGCTAAAAAATATGACATAACAAAATGACTAAGTCCTATACATGCCATACTCAAAATGAATCTAACTTGACTATACCAAAAAGTAGTCGATAGTGTGATTTTCGAACTCTGACGTTCCACGAATTCTCGAGCTAACTTGGCAATGCTACAAGGAAAAGGGAAATGAGAGGGGTAAGCATAAAGCTTAGTAAGTTTGCATGAAATAAATAGCAACATAAAGCTCGTAATGTCATCCATCCATTGCATTGAATAAAAACACAAGTCTTAAGCTCATTTCCATAACTTACTCATACTTACTCTTATCGATTACATATCATGCCACATATCGTAAACCATTCTCGTGAATTAGTCGCATATACTTGTATTACTTCATCACATAGTCTTAGCATTAATCTCATCTCTATCATAAGCTTAACTATTTACCCCATTGAATCACTTGGGGTATTCAAGGATACATGATCATCCTCATTCGCATAATTACGATGCCAATGCCACATCCCAGAGGTGGTCTTACGTGGGGTCACTTCTAGATGCCGATCCCATATCCCAGATATGGTCTTATACGGGATCTTGTATCGATTGTCGATGCCATATCCCAGATATGGTCTTATACGTTTCTCATATTCAATGTCGATGCCATATCCCAGATATGGTCTTATACGGAGATTTCAATTTGGTGCGAGGCCATGTCCGGACATGGTCTTATCACGGACCTTACCCATCTCAAGTCTTGATGATATTGTTCTTTCATTTATTTAAGTCTAACCGGGACTTCAACATCACAATTCTCATCATTTTCTCACACAACACCATTATTCAAATTCATAGACATATCATACATCTTCACAAATATCAAATATTTAAAGTCATACTAGCATGGCGTTGAACTTATTACATGCAAACTTACCTCAATTTCAAAATAGGCTAGATTGTCGATCTAGTCCGATACTTTGCCCTTTCCTCGATCGAGGTTAATTCTTTGCTCTTCTTGATCTATAATAAAAATTTAGCTCATTTAATCCCCACATTAATAAATACGTTTCAATAATCATAATTTTGGCAAAATTACCATTTTGCCCTTAAGCTTTCTCAAAATGACCATTTTACCCCTAGGCTCGAAAATCAATTCTAATCAAATTTATTTCTTTAACAAACATAGGTGAACATTTATTACTCTTATGGCAGCCCTCAATACTCATTATTTCACACATTTACCACATATTTTACAACCTTTACAAAAAGGTCCTTTTAGGTGTTTTCATGGTAACACCTTTCACAAAAAGTTGTTTATTTAACAACTATGACTCATTTTCTTCCATAAAAATACAGTAAACAACTTAAAAGCTCACATGGAAAAACTCTAAACTTTTAACCATTTTGCAAGATAGTCCCCTCTTTAGCTAGCTTAAGCTTTAGGGGTTCCAAAAGTACAAATATTATCAAGAAATGATCACTAAAACACTTACTTGTAAGGAGAAGAGTTTGCTGAAATTTTTTGAGCTTTCAAACCCCTATTTTCTGCTTATTTTCGGTGGAGGAGTGAAGGAGAAAAGATGATATCTTTTCTTTCTTTATTTTAATATATATAGTCAATTAAGTCACCTAATTTCCACCCACTTGACCAAATTTCTAATTCTTTGTCCCTATAGCCGGCCACCACCCTATACAAGGCCTAATTGCACATTAGGGACCTCCAATTAATATTCTATAGCTATTAGACACCTTTATCTTGTAAAATAGAACTTTCGCGCTTTATGCGATTTAGTTTTTTTTTCGCAATTAAGCATGAAATCGCTAGAATTAAAGCACCAAAATTTTCATGCACCTATATAATCATGCTCTAACTCATAAAATAACACAAAAATAATTTTCTTCATCTTCGGATTAGTGGTTCCGAAACCACTGTTCCGACTAGCCCCTAAATCGGGCTGTTACAGAATCACTATTCGGTTCGCACTGAGCTCTCTTAGCTTGCAATTCACTGTCACATTTCTGAGCTTTGCAAATTTACTGAAGAAATATTGGTCTAGCTTTTAACTCAGCTACAATCGATCCATCATCAGACAAAGTCAATTGCGTATTCATTGCTCTCAAAGCAAACAAATATTTCCTACTCAAAGCATCGGCGACTATATTTGCCTTCCCAAGATGATAATCGATTACCAACTTATAGTCATTCAACAAATCGAGCCATACCGTTGTCGCAAATTCAAATCTTTCTGAGTCATCAAATACTTTAAACTCTTGTGATCAGTAAAGATGTGACACTTCTCACTGAATAAATGGTGTCGCAAAATTTTTAAAGCAAACACAATGGCAGCCAATTCCAAGTCGTGCGTCGGATAATTCCTTTCGTGTGGTTTCAACTGTCTCGAGGCATAAGCTATCACTTTACCCTCTTGCATCAACACACAACCAAGACCGTTCAATGAAGCGTCCCTGAAAATCACAAACTCTTTTCCTGACTCAGGTTGCACTAACAACGGTGCCTCAGTCAACAACGCTTTCAACTGATCAAAACTCTTTTGACATTTCTCAGACCACTCGAATTTCATATCTTTTTGTAACAATCTGGTCATAGGCGTAGCAATCATCAAAAATCCTTTAACACAACGTCAATAATAACTAGCCAAACCCAAAAAGCTTCTAACTTCATATACATTTCTCGGAGGTTTCCAATCGACAACTTCCAAAATCTTACTTGGATCAACCCGTATACCTTCCACTGAAACAATTTGTCCCAGAAATCTGACTTCTCGGAGCCAAAACTCACTTTTACTGAATTTAGCAAATAATTTCTTATCTCTCAAAGTCTGCAATACAATTCCTAAATGTTCGACATGCTCAGACTCATCTCGTGAATAAATCAAAATGTCGTCAATAAAAATAACCACAAACTTATCTAAATACAGTCTGAAGATTCGATTCATCAAGTCCATAAAAAATGCAAGAGCATTAGTTAATCCAAAAGGCATAATAAGAAATTCATAATGCCCGTACCTCGTTCTGAATGCGGTCTTCGGTACATCCGAATCTTTAACTCTCAACTGATAATAGCCTGATCTCAAGTCTATCTTCGAGAACACTGTTGCCTCTTTCAACTGGTCGAACAAATCATCAATTCTCAGTAAGGGATACTTGTTCTTTATCGTAGCCTTGTTAAGCTGACGATAATAAATACAAAGTCTCATGGATCCGTCTTTCTTCTTGACGAATAACACTGGTGCACCCCAGGGCAAAAAACTTGGTCTTGCAAAACCCTTATCTGTCAGCTCTTGCAATTGAGACTTCAATTCTTTCAATTCGGTTGGAGCCATTCTATACGGAGCTATTGATATTGGTGAAGTCCCCGGTACTAAATCAATAGTAAACTCAATCTCTCTAATCGGTGGTAATCTGGGCAACTCCTCTGGGAACACATCCGGATATTCACAAACTACTGGCACAAATTCAATCTTCAATTCAAACACTTTCGTATTCAGTACATATGCAAGATAAGCTTCACAACCTTTTCTTACATACCTCTGAGCCGACATCGACGAAATCACAATAGGCAACTCACTTGACTCATCCGGTTCAATCCGAAGAATTTCATTATTTTGACATTTCAATTCAATAATCTTTCGTCTACAATTCACTACGACATCATGTAGAGTCAACCAATCCATTCCAATAATTACATCAAACTCATCAAACGGTAAAAGCATTAAATCAGCTGGAAAATAGTGACCCCGAATCATTAAAGAACAATTCTTGCAAACTTTATCAACTAGAACATATTTGCCTAAGGGGTTCGACAGTTCAATCACATACTCAGTAGACTCAATAGGAAAATTCTTGCTAGATACCAAATTCATCCAAATATAAGAATGAGTCGATCCAAGATCAATCAATGCAACTACATTAGTATCATAGAGAGAAAATGTACCAGTGATAACATCAGGGGATGATGCAAGTGCTCTGACCTCTGATCTCGCAGTTAAGTCTTTCGTCACACCTCTGCTACTGTTCCTGTAACACCCCTCACTCGTATTCACAGTCAGAATAGGGTTACGAGGTATTATCGATCAATAATATCATTTATGCATCCATTCTCATACACCACTCAATCATAATCACATTGTCCCTTATAAGAGCCTACGAGGCCTTAAACACGCTATAGAAATGGTTCGGGACTAAACCGATAACATATAAAATTTTCAGAAAACTTAAAAATTTTTCAAACATATAAGGGTTACACACCCGTGTGAACAGGCCGTGTGCCTCACACGGCTTCAGACACACCCGTGTCCCAGGCCGCGTGAAAACAG
The DNA here is from genome assembly GCA_025698515.1 of Gossypium sturtianum. NCBI lineage: Eukaryota > Viridiplantae > Streptophyta > Magnoliopsida > Malvales > Malvaceae > Gossypium > Gossypium sturtianum. The sequence continues at coordinate 54,207,319 of CM046947.1, forward strand.
GGCATACATACTGACTTGGGTCACACGGCTGACCACACGCCCGTGTGTCTAGCCCGTGTGCCCTTCGAAATGGCCACACACGCCCGTGTACCAGGCCGTGTGCTGAGGTCAGTGCCAATCCTATAGGGTATCTTGACTTATGCAACATGGCCAAGTCACACGCCCGCAAAGCTGGGCCGTGTGCCATTTAGGGTATCTTGAATTGTGCCACACGGCCGGTCACACGCCCGTGTGTGAGGCCGTGTGGAGCATACTGACTTCATTTTAATTTCAACACCAGGGGACACACGACCGTGTAACATGACCGTATGTCACACACGTCTGAGACACATGCCCGTGTCTCTGCCCGTGTGGACAAAAATAGGCCATTTGTAAGGCCAATTTGCCACCCTTTTCTCATGCTCACCTAAACAACCAAAATAGTACCATTTCATCATATAATAGGCATCCCAAAACAATCAACCAAGTGCACAAATCATACCATATCCATTCCAATCAAACTCAATATCCAAATCAATGTCAATTACATATTTAACACTTATATTATTAAGCAATAATTCATAAACACATAACTTCTCAAATTATCAACTTCAATCTCACCATATAGATTATTTACCAAACTCAAAATATAACCATTTGAGCAATTATGAAACCATAACCACATTCATACCAAAACATACTAAAATAAGCCATCACTCATGGCTATATATACAAAACAAAACATATGCATTTACAAGCCAAATCCTATGGCTATATTCACAACCAAAGAACCACATCTAGCCTATACATGCCATAAACCATATGTACAATTCAAAAGTACCAACTTAGATATTCGATAGTGCGATGATGTTCCCGACGACTCCCGGATCCGAGCTAGCCTTGATTCTCTATAAAACATAGGAAAATAACACAAAGTAAGCTTCATAGCTTAGTAAGTTCGTAAGTGAGTAACTCAGTTCATCAAATAAATATATTTCCAACCAAACATACATGACAAAATCATATACTCATCATCTACAAACCTTTCTCATGTCTCAAAACATGATCAAATACCATCTCATTGAACTTTCTCTATTTAATATTCGAATAGGTTTCGTACGTACCTGTATCATCTCGTACTAACCTCTTTATCCATCACATCATTCGTCTACCTGTTGAACCATTCAGAATAGAAGTCAGATATTCAAAGATCTCAATCGATAAGTACCTATACCATGGCCCGTAGCCAAATCAAGGTAACTTATCCCGGAGTACCTATACCATGGCCCGTAGCCAAATCAAGGTGACTCCTCTCCAAAATACCTATACCATGGCCCGTAGCCAAATCAAGGTATCACTCGCACCCGAAGTGCTGATATCATGGCCCGTAGCCAACATAATAACCTAATGACATGTCACTAGCATCCTAAACTATTCCTAAGGTTCAACTGGGAAGTTTCACTTGTTGATTTCATCATCGAACACATCTGTAAAATCATTTTCACAATTCAAACATTATCCGTAATCTCATAATCACAATTTATGCTATATCAAAGCATATAACATACATTTGTAATGAAATTACCACATACGAACTTACCTCGTATTCGAAATTGACGAATCGGATCGATTACTCGATAACCTTGCTTTTCCCCCGATCTAAATCCGAATTCTTTCATTCTTGATCTATATGTATTCAGAATTAACTCATTTAATCAACCTCTCATTCAAATTAAATCTTAAACACATATTTGGGCATTTTTACACATTAGCCCCTAAACTTTCAAATTTATTCAATTTAGTCCCTATTTCACATAAAAACACAAATTACACAATTTCTTTCTAATTTCATGAGTGTTGAATTTCTATAGGGTCCTTAGCAGCCCTAAACTTTTATTTATTTCACATTTCAACCCCTCAATTTACACTTTTCACAATTAAATCCCTAAAATGCATTTTTACCTAAAATCACTTTACAAAACATTTAAATCTATCAACAAATAGTCATTTTCCATCATCAAACATTCAAAATCTAAAATATTCATCAATGGAACTTCACAAAATCATGAAAAAATTCAATAATTAAGGCACGGGTTAGCTAGAATACGAAGCAACGATCTCAAAAACATAAAAATCATAAAAAATGGATCAAAAATCGTACCTTAATTGCTTGAATTTGTCTAGCCGAATGTAAAACCTTATTTTAGCTTTTCTTCAAGCTTCATTCGACCAAAAATGATGATAATCCAAATGGTTTTATGTTTTGTTTTATTAATAATACTTTAATAACCAAATTACCAAATTAACCTTTAATAAAAACCATTAAAATCATTTATGCATGGCTATCTTTGTCCACTCACCCTTTTAATGGTCTATTTACAACATAAGGACCTTAACATTAATAAGCCATATCAATTAAACATTTTTAGCAAGTAGAATGCAACTTTTGCATTTTACGCGATTAAGTCATTTTTCTCAAATTGAGCAATTAAACGATAAAATTAGCTCAGGAAATTTTCACACATACATGCTGTCATGCTGTAAACACATAAAATAATATTAGAAAAAATTCTGACATCGAATTTGTGGTTCCAAAACCACTGTTTCGATTTAGCTAAAACCGGGCTGTTACAGTTCCCACTCCCAGTATTTCTCGGTGGCCTTCCTCTAGTGGCAGTGTTACTTGGCCTTGCATTCTGAAAATTATCTTTCTCAGCCATTTCAGGGCAATCTCGAATGAAGTGATCTGGGGAGCCACATTTAAAGCAAGCCCAGTTATTCATCCTACATTCACCGGGATGTCGTCTACCACAGTGTTGACATTCAGGTCTATTAGAACCCAAATACTGCTTCCCACGATCTCTGTTGGGATACCCAGCTGAAGCATTAGAACGAGTATACAAATCCCTCGAATTCTTTGATGGAGATTGAAATGACTTATTTATCGGTCTTTTCCTTGAGTCTCTAGCCTCAAACTCAGCTTTTCTCTTTTCTTTGTTCAACTCTTCGGCTTTGCAAGCTCGGCCAACCAACACGACAAATTCTTTCAACTCTAAAATCCCAACTAACAGTCTGATATCCTTGTTCAACCCATCTTCGAACCTCTTGCACATGATGGCCTCAGTGGAAACACATTCCCGAGCATACTTACTGAGCCTAACAAACTCTCGCTCGTATTCAGTCAAAGACATACGGCCCTGTTTCAGCTCTAGGAACTCTTTGCGTTTCTGATCAATGAACCACTGACTGATATATTTCTTTCTGAACTCATCTTGAAAGAATTCCCATGTAACTCTTTCCCTCGGTACCATGAATACAAGAGTATTCCACCACTGATACACTTGTCTCTCAAAAGCGATATAGCACATTTCAAGCACTCATCTGGTGTGCAATAAAGCTTATCAAATACCCTGATAGAGTTCTCAAGCCAAAACTCTGCTCTCTCGGGATCATCGTCAATATTAGCTCTAAATTCTTCGGCCCCTTGCTTCCAAATCTTATCAACTGGAGGCTTGTTCAATCTTTCCAATTCCACACCTTGGGGAGCTACGGGAACCGGTTAGGGGTTAGGTGGGGGTGAAGGATGTTGGGCAGTCGAATTTGTTCAAACAAACTCGGAAAACCACTCATTCATCCTTTGGAAGAAGGCTTCTCTAGACTCTCCTCCCTGACTAACCGTTACTGGTCTACTTTCTGATGGCGTTGTCCCTTCAGTTGGAGATGGCGCATTACTTTCAACATCGTCAGCTACATCTCGGTTGGGATCCATTTACTAGAGAAAAACATAATTTAAATTGTCAGGAGTCGTCACACTATCACAAATTAAATATGGCATGTATAGCTAGACTCTCACACACGCTACGTTAGTCCGAGAATCGACTAAAACATAGTTTTGATACCACTAAATGTAACACCCCTTACCTGTATTCAATGCCGGAATAGGATACGAGGCATTATCGGACTTACAAAGCGAGCAAACATACAATTCCTGGTCATAAATTTTCATCCAAATTAAGACCATTCGCATTCAATCATAGAGTACCTAATACGAGCCTGCGAGGCCAAAACATGCTTTGGAAGTGGTTCGAGACTAAATCGAGCACTTAGGAAATTTTTACAAAACTTAGGAAATATTTTATATGAACAGAGGCCACACGCTCGTGTGGCTTGGGACACGCCCGTGTAGGCAGGCCGTGTGGTCACACACGCCCAGGCCCCTAACCCGTGTAACTCTCTGTTTTGCAATGCAAGAACAATTTGATTCCACACGGCTAAGTCACACGCCCGTGTGCTAAGCCGTGTGGTTAATTTAATTTTCACAAAATAGGTGCAGACTTCACACGGTCGGGACATACGCCCGTGCCTGAGGCCGTGTCCCTCACACGGCTGAGACACACGCCCGTGTGCTCAATTCTGAGCATTCTGTTTCTCAAAATTAAGGTGCAGGGGACACACGGCCAAAACACATGCCTATGGGGCAGACCGTGTGACACACACGTCCTAGGCACACGCCCGTGTGTCTACCCGTGTGGACGGAATAAAGGCTATTTACCAAGCCATTTGTCACCCTCATTTACACCTACACACACACAAGTTCAAAGGCATAATCCATGGCATGTTTAAGCAACCAAAACATCTATAATCAAGGCTAAAATATATCATACATTACCAAAACTTAACATATTTACTATAGCATATTTTACCAAATCAATTCATACCAAACTCACATTCACAAGTGTCAACATGAATACTTTCATCATGCATAATTCTACTTAGATTTCCTAGCACACCAAAGGACCAATCTCATCCATTCAAAACAAATAATTTAACCATAATAAACATATAGGTTACAAAACACATAAACAAAAGGCATTAGCACATATACTTATATAAATGGGCTTACAGCCATTTTAGCTAAAATAAGCCAATTACATGGCTAAATACCAAATCACCTTAAACAAATATAAGCCGATACATTTGGCCAAATCAAATGACACATATAACAAAATGACCAAGTCCCTATACATGCCATATTCTCAAAATGTTTTAAAATCATCGGTACCAAAAGACAGTTTGATAGTGTGATGTGACTTTCGACGATCACAAATCCCGAGCTAGCTTGGTGACACTATAAAACATTGAAAATAAAACAGAATAAGCTATATAGCTTAGTAAGCTCTATGAAGAAATAAGCAACCTTACCATACAATAATCATGCAAGTAATATAACATAAGATGACATAATTTACCATAATCTCATGATCATAATTCACTTCCATCACAACTTACCTTGAAATCGTCATTTCACGAATTAATAATCATAAGCTTCGAGTACATACTTGTACCATCCCGTAACGAATTTACACTTATTCTCATCTTTGACATACCCGTGAACCACTCGGAATAATAATGTCGGATACTTGGGAATCTTGCACACTAAATGCCACATATGTAGCCAATGCTACCTCAATCTCATATCGCATAATTGCTCGTCTCGAGCTAATCAACGAACTGCTCACACAATCATCGATCAAGACGTAGCTACTTCTCTTCGCTCACACAAGTTTTGTCAAGTAACGCAACATATGCTTGGTATACTCAGCCACCGGTAGGATGTACGAGACCAGCACCCGGATCACATAATCACATAACACATGGTAACCCTAGTGACATGTCACTTGTATCCTAATCTATTGCTAAGGTTCAAACGGGATTTCTTGCTTATCGATCCGTCGTCGAACTCGTCCGTAGAGTTAAACTCGTCCACACAATCAATCATACAGTTCATGCAATATTAAAGCATTTAAATATAATTATATTAAAGCTTATTTAACATACGAACTTACCTCGGTTACAAAAACGGTTATTAGTTCAATTTAGTCCACAACCTTGTTCTTTCCCCGGTCTAAACTTGAACTTCGTTTTTCTTGATCTATAATATCAAATTTAACTTATTTAATCATCAAATTATTCAATTCAGCCCAAAAACACACTATGGTAAAAATTACATTTTTCCCCTAACCTTTTAACATTTTTACAATTTAGTCCCTAGGCTCGTAAAATGAATTTCTTACAATTTCCTCACAACCCAAGCCTAGCCAAACCTTTTTCATGCTCATGACAGCCCACATTTTTCATTTATTCACACTTTTCTACTCATTTTATAGACTTTTACAAATAAGTCACTATTTGACGTTTTTACAGAAAATCACTTTACAAAAGTCGTTTAACAAACAACAAACATGCATTTTCTACCATCAAACATCAAAATACATACATGTTAAACATGGGTAAAATTTTAAACTTCACCTTTCTTTCAAATTAGTCCTTGAAATAGCTAAATCAAGTTACAATGATCTCAAAAATATAAAAATCGTTAAAAATAGGATAAGAACGGACTTACAATCGAGCTTGAAAGTGGCCAAAACCCTAGCTATGTCTTCTCCTTGTGAAATTTGGCCATGGGGGACTAATTTGAAGAAGATGATATCTTTTATTTGTTAAATATTGTCTTTATTTACCAAATGACTAAAATGCCCTTGATGAAAAACTTTAAAAATTCACCTAACCATGTCCATTTTTGTCCACTACAATGGTCTAATTACCATTTAAGGACCTCTAATTTAAGGATTCATAGCAATTAGACACTTTTAACATAGAGAACTCAAGTTTTGCACCTATTGCAATTTAATCCTTTTAGTCAAATTGGACACTAAATCGATAAAATTTCTTAACGAAATTTTCACACAATCATTCAATCATACTGTAGACCTTAAAATAATAACAAAGTAAATATTTCTACTTCGAATTTGTGGTCCCAAAACCACTGTTCCGATTTGACCCAAAAACGGGTTGTTACAATTTATACCAAAACGAGCTGGTGGATCGTGTGATGATACTCCGACCATTCTCCAACCTTTGCAAGCTTTCAAGCACTATAAAACAGAAAAAGGAAAACCTAGTAAGCATTAATTGCTTAGTAAGTTCGTATAACAGGAATTAAACTTACCAGTAACAATCATTAAAATAAGCATTGAATAATATGCTCTCTAACAATTTGGCAATTTGCCTAATTACATACACTCAATTAAGCAAGTTAGTCACATAATTCACATTTACATCAAATAATCATGGATGAGCTCATCATACTACAAACTTTCGAGTATTTCAGAAGTATTCGAGACATAATTCTTTTAATTTCATAATTTCTCATGTCAGGATTTTTATCCGTTAAATTATTGAAATATCGATGGATATTCAAATAGTATACTCAAGCTATACAAATCAGTGATCCGTCAATTCATATTCAGAGGTACCCGTTAAGGCACATAATTAGGGAGCACATTCTTGAGCCACATATCAGGATGCTCAAATGAGCCATGTAACAGGATGTTTATCCGGGCTAAACAGGAAACTCATAAGAGTTTTAATCAGGGAGCTCATAGAGCTTAACAGGTAACTCTGAAGAGTCATTATCAAGGAGCTCCGAATAGCGTAACAAGGAGTTCAAGCGAGCCATGTCAGAAAGCTCATAAGATCTTATATTAGGATGCTCACATAGAGCTGCGTTTGTGTCCATAATAAATGTTGGATCACAACCGATCGAATCGTGTAACAGGATGCTCACAAAGAGTTGTGTGTAACACCCCTTACCCGTATTCAATGCTGGAACCGGGCACGAGGCGTTACCGAATTAAAGACCTCAAGATCGCCACTTAGGCACAACATGACCACTCTCTTTGGCCATCACAACAACCTCAATCCCGACCTACGAGGCCTCTCTCAAACACACGAGGGCTCTCGAGACCATATCAAAAACTCTTACGATCTTAAAATTTTTCCATCTATACAGGTCTCACACGCCCGTGTAAGATTTGGCACGCCCGTGGATGTCACACAAGCCCATGGTCACTACCCGTGCATGAAAACTCAAGCATTCTGCCAATGCCCCACGGTTAGGGCACACGCGCTCGTGCCCTCCACCCGTGGTGCACACTGACTACCTTAACACGGCCTAGAGTCTAGACACACGCCCGTGTAGCTAGCCCATGGCCAACACTAATTAACACACATGTTCTAGGCACACGCTCGTGTGACTAGTCCGTGGTCTATTCTGATTTAAAATACTAACGTGCAGAGGACACACGGCCAAGTCACACGCCCATGGGCTGACCGTGTGTCACACATGGCCTAGACACACGCCCGTGTGTCTGCCCACATGGACAAGAACAAAGCTATTTGCCAAGTTCTTTTCACCCTTCTAGCATACACAATCATGCACTCATTCATCACATCCATAATCAACTCAAAGTCTTACAATCTCACATAGATAACTTCATCTTTTCATATAATAAAGTGCCAACAACTATGGCATTATACAAAATAGATTATCCATTTAAAGGCCAACACATCATAGCCATAAACAACAAAATTCACTAACTTGTCTAGCCCCTATACATGCCATATACAAAACATTGAGTCTAATGTACCAGAGTGTGCTGATAGTTTGGGCGATCTTCTAATTGATCCTCGTATCTCGATTCAACACTTTTGCTCTATAAGACAAGGGAAAATAAAGAGAGTAAGCTTTGAGCTTAGTAAGTTTACACATAAACAATTAAGCAACATAGTATAAGCTAAACAACAATTAGCATTATACTAACATATAATGTACAACTCTGCTTACTCTTTCTACCCCTTACCACATTTCCGACACATCATGAGTCACTTACTCATAACCATTGACATGCACCCATGCATTCAATATCACATTTACACAATATACAACACATCATTATTTCTCAATAATACATCCACACAGCTATGCTACTCACTATCACATCCACACAGCAAATCTCTCGGTGGTTCCGCACTAAGCCCACCACAATCAATTAATAAGGTAGTATCGCACTTAGCCTACCAACAAGGTATTCATAGTGGTTTCACACATAGCCCACCAGATAATATACCTAACGATAGCATCGCACATAGCTAGCTCATCGTCAATATGCATAGGATGGTATCGCACTTAGCCCACCATTTAGCATTATTACAACACATTCACAAATCTACTTACTTAATCATTCATTTCACTTGAACCATATAGGTTCTCAATCATTCTCAACCATGTTATACACTAGCTAGCATTAACAAATTGTAAGTATGAATACATTGTTTGTGCATAGACTTACCTCGATACTCAAAAGTATAGAAACGTGCAATTTAGTCCACCACTTTGCCCTTGCCTCGGTTTCGATCCGGGCTTTATCTTTCTTGATCTATAATGAATAAATCAGCTTATTCAATACACACATTGACCAAATTGACCCACATCTCATACTTTGGAAAAATTACTCTTTTGCCCCAAAACTTTCTCATAATTACACTATTGCCCCCAAGGCTCGTAAAGTGATTTTTAATCAACTTTCTAGCCTTTCATGCTTAGTCGAATCACTTACTCAACTAAAGCAATCATCAATTCTCATCACAACACACATGTATGACCAAACTCAAGATTTTTACAAACTAGTCCCTACATGCATTTTCTATGGAAACTCATTTAGCAAAAGATGTTTCTACTACATCAAGCTTTCATAATCTTCCATAAAACATCAAAATACATGCATGTCATACATGGCCACATTTTTGAACATCCATCATAGCTCATCAAATAGCTAAAAATTGCTTACTCATGCAACAAGACTTCAAAAATACAAAGAATATCAAAAACGAGGCTAGATGCACTTACTAGCAAGCTTGAAATTTTTGAAGAACCCTAACAATGGCTCTCTCAAATTTTCGGAAGCCTTGGAGAAGAAGATGAATGAATTTTGTCATCTTTTCTCCTATTTTAATCACTTAATTGTTAAATGACCAAAATGTCCTTTTGGATAAACTTTCTATTTTAACTCATCCTTGCCCAAATTTGTCTAAAAATTAGAAATTGGGAAAATTGCTATTTAAGGACCTCTAATTAATATTCTAAAGCTATTTCACACAAATAGCTTCTAGAATCTCACATTTTGCAACTTTTGAAATTTAGTCCTTTTGGACAATTCAACCGCAATTTCACAAATTTGCTTCATGAAACTTTCACACTAGCATGCATACATAGCATAAACCTCAAAAACTCATTCATATACCTCGGATTTGTGGTCTCGCACCACTATTCCGACTAGGCCCTAAATCGAGATGTTACAACTCTCCCCCCTTTAGATATTTTTGCCCCCGAAAATCTTACCAGTAAAGAGGTTTTGATGTTGCTCTCTCATAGCTTCTTCCGTTTCCCACGTAGCCTCTTCCACACCGTGTTTTTGCCATAACACTTTCACTAGTGCTATGCTCTTACTTCTCAACTGTTTCACTTTTCGAGCCAAGATCTTAATCGGCTCTTCATCATAAGACATATCCAGTCTTATCTCAATTTCCGTCGAAGGAATCACATGTGAAGGATCGGAGTGATACCATCGCAACATCGACACATGGAACACATTATAAATCTTTTCCAACTCTACCGGCAAAGCCAACCGGTATGCTACTGGCCCAACTCTATCTGTAATCTCATACGGCCCTATGAATCTTGGACTCAATTTTCCTTTTCGTCCAAATCTCATAATCTTCTTCCATGGGACACTTTCAAAAACACTTTGTCGCCCACTCCAAACTCAATTTCTTTTATTTTCAGATCCGCGTACGACTTCTGTCGATCCGAAGCAACTTTCAGACTATTACAGATTATTTTCACTTTCTCCTCGATCTCTTTTACTAGATCGACCCCATGGATTTGCTTCTCACTAAGCTCAGTCCAATACAAAGGAGTCCGACACTTACGACCATACAGGGCCTCATACGGAGCCATCCATATACTTGACTGATAACTGTTGTTGTAAGCAAATTCGACTAAAGGTAGATATCTCTCCCAACTACCCTCAGATTCTAACACACAGCATCGAAACATATCTTTGATAACTTGAATCACTCTTTTAGACTGACCATCGGTTTGCGGATGGAACGCAGTACTGAAATTCAACTTTGTTCCCAAAGCCTCTTGCAACCTCTTCCAAAACCTCGAAGTGAACCTCAGATCCCTATCCGATATTATAGACACAGGTACACCATGTAACCTCACTATCTCTGCAACATACAACTCAGCTAACTTATCCAGTGAATAATCAACACATACTGGAATAAAGTGAGCCGACTTCGTTAGTCTATCCACAACAACCCACACAGCATCTCTCTTTTTCAGAGTCATCGGCAACCCCGTCACAAAATCCATGGTAACCCGATCCCACTTCTATTCGGGTACCATCACTGGCTGAATCAATCCCGAAGGCACTTGATGCTCAGCTTTCACTTGTTGACAAATCAGACACTTTGTCACGAACTCTGAAATATCTCTTTTCATACCCGGCCACCAATAAGACTTCTTCAAGTCATTATACATTTTAAATCTTTGCTGGATGTCTTGACAAACATCCACTTGTGGGCCTCATGCAAAACCTTTTGGATTAACTCCTCATCTCTAGGTACACAAATTGCATCGCGATGCAACCAAACAACCATTCGAGCCCACTCAAAAATTGGAATCACTTTCTGACTCACGCTTATCTCTCTTAGCTGGCATCTCACGGTCATTTCTCTGAGCTTCACATATCTGTTGAACAAATAGTGGCTTAGCTCTCAACTCTGCCAGAATAGCACCATCATCAGACAATTCCAAACTCGTCCTCATAACTCTTAGAGCATACAAGGATTTCCTACTCAGGGCATCCACAACCACATTCGCTTTTCCCGAGTGGTAATCAATGACTAACTCATAGTCTTTCAACAACTCAAGCCACTGTCTCTGTCACAAATTCAGATCCTTCTGATCCATCAAATATCTCAAACTCTTGTGATCCCTAAAGATTCGGCACTTCTCACCATATACGTAATGTCGCCAAATCTTTAAGGCGAAAACAATCGCAGCCAACTCCAAATCATGAGTCGAATAATTCTTCTCGTGCGGTTTCAACTGTCTCGAGGCGTAAGCGACTACCTTACCCTCTTGCATCAATACGCAACTGAGACCATTAAACGACGCGTCACTGTAAACCACGAACTCTTTCCCCGATTCTGGTTGAACCAAAACCGGTGCCTCAGTCAATAATGTCTTCAGTCTCTCAAACTCTGTTGACATGTCTCAGTCCATTCAAACTTGACATCTTTGTGCAATAGTTTCATCATCGGGGTAGCAATCACAGAGAACCCTTTTACGAAACGTCTATAATATCATGCTAATCCCAAGAAACTTCTAATTTCTGACACGTTCCTCGGCGGCTTCCAATCCACAACAACTGATATCTTGCTCGGGTCAACTCTAACACCATCACCCGACACAATGTGTCCTAGGAATCCGACCTCACGGAGCTAAAACTCACTCTTGCTAAACTTAGCGTACAACTTCTTATCTTTTAAAGTTTGCAAGACAATTCTCAAATGTTCTTCATGATCGTTCTCATCCCGAGAATAGATCAATATGTCGTCAATGAAGACAACTATAAACTTGTCCACATATGGTCTGAAAACACGGTTCATCAGATCCATAAAAATTGCCGGTGCATTCGTCAAACCAAACGGCATAACCAAAAACTCATAATGGCCATACCTTGTTCGAAATGCAGTTTTCAACACATCCTGCTCTTTCACTCTCAACTGATAATAATCAGACCCCAGGTCTATCTTGGAGAACACTGTAGCTCCCTTCAGTTGATCAAAAAGATCATCAATCCTTGGTAAAGGATACTTATTCTTAACCGTCACTTTGTTAAGCTGTCTATAGTCTATGCACAACCTCATAGACCCATCTTTCTTCTTCACAAACAATACCGGAGCACCCCACGGTGAGTAGCTCGATCTTACAAAACCCTAATTTGTCAACTCTTGCAACTAAACCTTCAGTTCTTTCAACTCAAAAGGTGCCATCCTATACGGAGCAATCAAAATAGGTGCCGTTCCCGAAACTAACTCAATCCCAAACTCAACCTCTCTCACTGGAGGTAATCCGGGTAACTCTTCCGGGAATACATCCGGATACTCACAAACCACTGGCACTGTTTCAAACTCTACTCCAACCTCTCGAGTATTCAACACAAAAGCAAGATAGGACTCACACCCTTTTCTCAAGCATTTATCAGCCACTAAGGAAGAAATCATCACTGGTAGACTATCCGATCCACTTGATTCAACCCGAACCACATCTCCACTCTCACATTTCAAATCAATAAACTTATTACCACAGTTCACTAAGACACTATGGGTAGTCAACCGATCTATGCCTAGGATTAAATCAAACTCATCAAAAGGCAACAACATTAGGTTTGCCAGAAAGCAATAACTCTCAATCATCAAAGGACAATTCTTACACACCTTGTCCACTAACACATGCTTACCTAATGGGTTTGACACCTTAACCACAAAGTCCGTAGACTCAACAGTCATACTCAAACTAGATGCCAATCTCATGCAAATATAAGAATGAGTAGACCCTGGATCTATTAAAGCAATAACAAGGGTGTTAAAGAGAGAAAAAAGTACCCGTTATCGCATCAGGGGAGGATGCCTCTTCGCGAGCGCGAATGGCATACGTCCTCGCAGGTGCCCGACCCTCTAGTCTCACAGCAGAGTCTCTAGATGCACCTCTACCACTATTCCCGCCTTTCGGGTTCCTTGGTGGTCTACCTTTTGCAGACACATCATTGGATCGCATCTCTTGCTTCTCTTCCTTATCATCCCTCTTGGGGCAATTTCAGATAAAATGGTCGGGGGAACCACACTTATAACAGTTTCGACTGTTACCCCAACACGCTCCGGTGTGATATCTACCACAACTTGGACACTCTGGTTTACTCTTCGGATTGCCCACACTTTCCATCGAGGTAGCTTGGACTTTCGAACCCGAACGAGTATTGCCCAATTCTCGTCACGAATAACCATCAGTGCCGACGTCCTAGGACTCACTTCCTTGGACCTTTTCGACTGGGCTTGATAGACTTGCCCATCGGCCTCTTTCTAGCATCTCGGGCTTCACTCACAGCCCTTTTCTTTTCTGTACTCAACTCTTCGGCCTTACTTGCCCTTTCGACCAACACTACAAATTCTTTCAACTCCAAAATACACACTAGGAGTTTGATGTCCTCATTCAGTCCGTCTTCGGACCTCTTACACAATATGGTCTCTGTCGACACACATTCTTGAGCGTATTTGCTAAGCCTAACAAACTCACGCTCATATTCCGCTACCGACATTCTTTCTTGCTTCAACTCAAGGAATTCCTTCCTTTTCCGATCAGTAAACCTCTGGCTTATATACTTCTTCCGGAACTCTTCCAGAAAGAAGTCCCACGTCACCCGCTCTCTCGGGACCACTGATGTCAACGTCTTCCACCAATGGTATGTCGAGTCCCTCAGCAAGGATATGACACAGTTCAAGCTCTCTTCAGGTGTACAAGAGAGTTCATCGAATACTCTCATCGAGTTCTCTAACTGAACTCGCCTCTTAGGTCATCATCAACCTTAGCTCTAAACTCCTCAGCCCCGTGTTTTCTAATCTTATCTACCAGGGGTTTCGATATCCTCACTACATCAATACCTTGAGGAGCCACAGGAATTGGCTGAGGTATAAGAGGAGGAGGTGGAGGAGGTTGAGCATTAGGGTTCGCTCGAACATAATCCGAGTACCAATTGCTCATCATCTGGAGAAAGGCTTCCCGAGCCCCTTCCCCTTGACCCCTAGCCTTGGGTCCACTTTGAAAAGGCACGGTTCCTTGCGCAGGAGCCGGCGCATTACTAGCTGCTTCATCAGCAGTCAATGGATCGAAATCCATATTCTATATAAAACAAGATTTAAAATCATCAGAAGCCACCACACTATCATTGTACACTTATGGCATGTATAGCTAGACTCTTACACCCGCTACGGTAGTCCTAGAACTGAATAAACCATAGCTCTGATACCACTAAATGTAACACCCCTTACCCGTATTCAACGCCGGAACCGGGCACGAGGCATTACCAAATTAAAGACCTCAATATCGCCACTTAGGCACAACATGACCACTCTCTTTGGCCATCACAACAACCTCAATCCCGACCTACGAGGCCTCTCTCAAACACACGAGGGCTCTCGAGACCATATCGAAAACTCTTACGATCTTAAATTTTTTCCATCTATACAGGGCTCACACGCCCGTGTAAGATTTGGCATGCCCGTGGATGTCACACACGCCCATGGTCACTACCCGTGTATGAAAACTCAAGCATTCTGCCAATGCCCCACGGTTAGGGCACACGCCCGTGCCCTCCACCCGTGGTGCACACTGACTACCTTAACACAGCCTAGAGTCTAGACACACGCCCGTGTAGCTAGCCCGTGGCCAACACTGATTAACACACACGTTCTAGGCACATGCCCGTGTGACTAGTCTGTGGTCTATTCTGATTTAAAATACTAATGTGCAGGGGACACACGGCCAAGTCACACGCCCATAGGCTGACCGTGTGTCACACATGGCCTAGACACACGCCCGTGTGTCTACCCACATGGACAAGAACAAAGCTATTTGCCAAGTTCTTTTCACCCTTCTAACATACACAATCATGCACTCATTCAACACATCCATAATCAACTCAAAGTCTTACAATCTCACACAGATAACTTCATCTTTTCATATAATAAAGTGCCAACAACGCATTATACAAAATAGATTATCCATCTAAAGGCCAACACATCATAGCCATAAACAACAAAATTCACTAACTTGTCTAGCCCCTATACATGCCATATACAAAACATTAAGTCTAATGTACCAGAGTGTGCTGATAGTTTGGGCGATCTTCCAATTAATCCTCGTATCTCGATTCAACACTTTTGCTCTATAAGACAAGGGAAAAGAAAGAGAGTAAGCTTTGAGCTTAGTAAGTTTACACATAAACAATTAAGCAACATAGTATAAGCTAAACAACAATTAGCATTATACTAACATATAATGTACAACTATGCTTACTCTTTCTATCCCTTACCACATTTCCGACACATCATGAGTCACTTACTCATAACCATTGACATGCACCCCTGCATTCAATATCACATTTACACAATATACAACACATCATTATTTCTCAATAATACATCCACACAGCTATGCTACTCACTATCACATCCACACAGTAAATCTCTCGGTGGTTCCGCACTAAGCCCACCACAATCAATTAATAAGGTAGTATCGCACTTAGCCTACCAACAAGGTATTCATAGTGGTTTCGCACATAGCCCACCAGATAATATACCTAACGATAGCATCGCACATAGCCAGCTCATCGTCAATATGCATTAGGATGGTATCGCACTTAGCCCACCATTTAGCATTATTACAACACATTCACAAATCTACTTACTTAATCATTCATTTCACTTGAACCATATAGGTTCTCAATCATTCTCAACCATGCTATACACTAGCTAGCATTAACAAATTGTAAGTATGAATGCATTGTTTGTGCATAGACTTACCTCGATACTCAAAAGTATAGAAACGTGCAATTTAGTCCACCACTTTGCTGTTGCCTCGGTTTCGAGCCGGGCTTTGTCTTTCTTGATCTATAATGAATAAATCAGCTTATTCAATACACACATTGACCAAATTGACCCACATCTCATACTTTGGGAAAATTACTCTTTTGCCCCAAATCTTTCTCATAATTACACTATTACCCTCAAGGCTCGTAAAGTGATTTTTATTCAACTTTCTAGCCTTTCATGCTTAGCCGAATCACTTACTCAACTAAAGCAATCATCAATTCTCATCACAACACACATGTATGACCAAACTCAAGATTTTTACAAACTAGTCCCTACATGCATTTTCTATGGAAACTCATTTAGCAAAAGATGTTTCTACTACATCAAGCTTTCATAATCTTCCATAAAACATCAAAATACATGCATGTCATACATGGCCACATTTTTGAACATCCATCATAGCTCATCAAATAGCTAAAAATAGCTTACTCATGCAACAAGGACTTCAAATATACAAAGAATATTAAAAACGAGGCTAGATGCACTTACTAGCAAGCTTGAAATTTTTGAAGAACCCTAACAATGGCTCTCTCAAATTTTCGGAAGCCTTGGAGAAGAAGATGAATAAATTTTGTCATCTTTTCTCCTATTTTAATCACTTAATTGTTAAATGACCAAAATGCCCTTTTTGATAAACTTTCTATTTTAACTCATCCTTGCCCAAATTTGTCCAAAAATTAGAAATTGGGAAAATTGCTATTTAAGGACCTCTAATTAATATTCTAAAGCTATTTCACACAAATAGCTTCTAGAATCTCACATTTTGTAACTTTTGCAATTTAGTCCTTTTGGACAATTCAACCGCAATTTCACAAAATTGGTTCATGAAACTTTCACACTATACATAGCATAAACCTCAAAAACTCATTCATATACCTCGAATTTGTGGTCTCGCACCACTATTCCGACTAGGCCCTAAATCGGGATGTTACATTGCGGTAGTGCGCAACACATGTAAGATCACTACAGATCTGGATGCTCGCAAGAACCATGTAACAGGAATGCTCTAGAAGGCTTTTCACAGGATGCTCGTCCGAGCTATAATGTCTGCAACATATGCAGGACTATAATCAATATGGAAAAATCCTGTATCTATCGAATTTCTTTTATTCAAACGGGACTTAACACTTGTCCGACATTTTCGGATATGTGATTTATGTTTATTCATGACAATCATACATTTCACAATCATAACATTTAATTTAAACATATAAACATACATTTTAGTTACATGAACTTACCTCGACACTTGTTCGTATTTAAAAGTCTACTAATTCGGCACCTTTTCTTTTCCTCGATCTAACTCTTTATTTGATCTTTTCGGATCTATATAAATGAATTTAACGTTAATTTAATCCATTTCATACTCAATTTAATTTAATTCACGTCCTAGGCAAAATTACCATTTTACCTCTATACTTTCCATAAATGACGATTTCGTCTCTAGGCTCGGAAAATGAAATTCATTCAATTTAATCCTTATTCCAAGCCTAACTGATTTTTACATATAACATTTACAGCACATATATTTCATAAAAATCAGAAATTTTCCATGAATTTTACATCTTTACAATTTAGTCCCCAAATCACAATTTCATGAAAATTCAATTTACAAAAGTTGTTTATCTATCAACAACCTTTCATTTTCTACCATAAATTTCAAAGTTTCAGCATATTCATCCATGGCAAAACTTTGATACTTTGATAACTTTACAAATTAATCCCCAAAATAGATAGATTAAGCTATTCCGATCTCAAAAATATAAAAATTACTAAAAATGGGACAAGAATACTTACCCAATTAAGTCAAGAAAGCTTGCTTGAACACTTTTCTCTTTCCTAGGGTTTTCATGTCTTAATTTGGGGAAGATGATATAAAATGATGATATTTTTCTATTATCATCTTTTAATTATTTTAGTTTTCAATTTAGTCCTTATCCTTTTTTAATATTTCCATGGATGATTCATCAAAAATATCTACTAACTTTTCTTTAATGGTCTAATTATCGTATAAGGACCTCTTATTTTGAGTTCCATAGCTATTTGATACTTATAGCTACTAGAATTCAACTTTTTCATTTTATGCAATTTGGTCCTTTCCATAATTAAACACATAATCGATAAAATTTTCTTATCAAAATTTTCATATAACATTCCTATCATAATGCAGACCATGCAATAATATTAAAATAAATTTTCTTTCTAACTCAAATTTGTGGTTCCGAAACCACTGTTCCGATTTCACTGAAAACGGGCTGTTACAATGGAATTGGCTTGGTTTTGGCCAATTTCATGTCCACACGGCCTGAGACACAGGCGTGTGACTTAGTCATGTGTGACACACGACCATACGACACGGTCGTGTGTCCTCTGTAGGTTTCAAGGTTTACAAGTCAGGCAGTTACACGACCTAGCACACGGCTTGATACACGGGCTTGTGAGGCCATTTCGAGAGTTACACGGCCTGGCACACGGGCGTGTGGCTTGGCCGTGTGACCTAACTTTGAAAGTTACACGGGCACGGACATGGACTGGGACACGACCGTGTGTCCCTATTTCGAGTGCTACACAACCTGAGACACAGGCGTGTGTTTCAGCTGTGTGAGTCACACGGCCTGGCCACATGATTGTGTGACCCCTGTGGTTCAAATTTTCTAAATTTTTCCTAAACTTTCCGATTGATTCCAATTTAGTCCCGAATTGTTTCTAATGTATTTTTAGGGCCTCGATGGCTCGATTAAGGGACGATAAGCATGTGAATGAATGATTTATGCTATGATTATATTAATGTTTGGAAATGTATATTTTTATGTTATGGTTTGACGGTAATACTCTGTAGTCCTATTCCGGTGACGGATACGGGTTAGGGGTGTTACAGGAGTTCTCTGAGGCTACACGTGTTTATTAATAGTGGGGAGTGGCCTCCTTTCTTTGTTGGGGGTTACGTTTGTTTATTTTATTTTTTCAGCTATTTACTTGTTTCTTGTATTTTGTTATTCGGTTTTCTTACTTTTAATAAAATATCCCAACATATTTCTTTCAAAAAAGTATCATTTATGTTCTACTAATTCAAGCAAGATTCTCCTATCTCTCTTTAAAAATAGATGGCACTGGTAGAGTTATTTACACAAATTCATACAAGTTTTCAATATTGTTATTTTGTCAAAAAATATAGAAAATAATGAGAATTTATTTTCTAAGTAAAAATTTCATTTTCTGGGAATAACAATTCTGTCGGTTTCTATTGGGAGAA
The DNA here is from genome assembly GCA_025698515.1 of Gossypium sturtianum. Lineage (NCBI taxonomy): Eukaryota > Viridiplantae > Streptophyta > Magnoliopsida > Malvales > Malvaceae > Gossypium > Gossypium sturtianum. The sequence continues at coordinate 54,227,171 of CM046947.1, forward strand.
AATTACTTTCATATTGAAAGTAATAATTCGTTTCTGATTTTGTATTTGATTTGTGATTGTTCGAGCACACACTCGAAGTAATCTGTGCTATGATAATAGCAAAGAAGGTTGTTTGGTCGAAAGCCAAGAACGTTTAGGATTTGTCTCGCTCAAAGTACAAGTACTTTTCAAGAAAAGTTTATTACTATAAATATCACAAACCAACTCGGTTTTCAAAATTTTAATTTTTCATTGTGACAAAATTGTTTTGGAATGATTTGACAAATAATGCTAATTCAATAACTAAAAAAGATGAAAAGTTAAATGAAAAGTTAAAATATATTTTTTTTTAATTTAGAAGGTCAAGTAAGTGATTATGCCTTAATTAAATGAATATTTTATAGTTTATACTTTCCTATAATTGAGTAACAAAAAAAAAAGTTAAAAAGAAAATAAAAGCAAAACAAAACGGTAGGATTTGTACAAATCTAATTGGAGATTAACTGTGGATATTGATTCGAAAGTAGTTCCTTCAAAGGTCCATTTTTACTGCCCTGACTGCTAACTGTTGTTTCTCAGATTTCTCTCCGTTTGTTCTAATCCGCGACTTGATCTCCTTCTCCAAATCTTCAAGGGTACTTTCGAAACCTTAATTCTTCTAACTCTCAAATCGTTCTTTGAATTGTTTTTACCCAATTTACGTTTTTTATTTGTTTGAAAATTTTTCCATCGTTAGAATCATTCTGTTATATTGTCAGAAACGAGAATCACAGGACTTTGATTCGTTAGATTTCATTTGTGTTATTCTCTGATCTGTCTGTGTATCAAAATCTGTAAATTTTAGGGAAAAATGTCAGGGATTTTACTGTTCTATCTAAAACTAGTGATTGTTATTAGAGTTATGTTGTCTTATTAAATGCAAATTCAAGTTTCACAGATCAAATTGTTGGATTTGGAGGATAAATTGAACAGTTCTTTCTTAACGAACTGTTTGACTAGGAGTTTCAATTTTTTTTTTTTGCTCATTTAATTTTTTTTTTTTTTTAGATTTGAAATTTTCTAAATTTGGAATATAAATCATATTCTGTAATTCAACCCACGTCTCCATGGTTAAGAGGCTTATTTTAGTGGTAGAATTTATTTTTTTATTTTTTTATTTTTTTTGTTTAGACTTGTGATCTCTATTCTCATTTTTCTCGGAAGGTATTGAAATGGCAGAATCAAAGACATTGAGAAAGCCTATTTTCACCAAGGTGGACCAACTTCGCCCGGGGACTAGTGGTCATACTCTTACGATCAAGGTTGTCAATACAAAGATGGTATTACAGAAGGGTCGTCCTGATGGTCCTCAAGTTCGTCAAATTCGGATTGCTGAAAGCTTGGTCGGAGACGAGACAGGAATGATTATCTTTACAGCAAGAAATGAACAAGGTATATTATTTGTAATATTTTCCTTAACTCAGATTAATTCCAGTAGTAGTTTTGCTTTAGTTATTGTTAGTGGTTTCACTCCTCATGCATATTTGCTGTTTTGCATACTTGCATTTACTTAGTTTATGTTTGATTGTATTTTCGCTCAGATAATTTTTCTATCACTCATTGCTTTTCGTATTACCATCCTCTTTCTCTGTTAGACAAGTAATGCAACATTGATTTCATGTAGTTGAAGTGTCAAGTCATGCAAGTAAATTGTATTGGATTTGATTATATCTTTTATATCCTCATGGAAGAAAAGAAATGAAGATTTGGGTTTCCTAAAATTCCTCCAATGCATTTTATCTGATAAGGACGTCTATTTAGGTATTGTCTTGCAATGAACTAAATACTAGTTTTGGCTTTTGCTATGATAACCTATTAGCTTGTTAGTGTTCAGATATATATTTTACTCAGATTCAGTTGAGTGTTGGATGTCCAACAAGGGATGGTTAGAATCTTCTAAGTTTCCATGTACTTAGAGGATCTTTAGAGGTAATATCCCTATACCATGTGTCAGACACAGATACTTAAAAGGAAAATTGAAGAATTGGAACAAAATAGGTACCAGTATCATGGATGAATTTAAGTTTGCACATTTTAATGGTATGCATCTTTTGGATTTATTCATTCTAACCACCAAATATTTTCTGCATAAAATGATTATTCAATTGCATTTTATTTGATATTTCATTTCCAGACATGTAGTCACATATCCAAGATGTGACAATTTTTGTCCATTCACTACCTCTTGTGTAATTTATGCATCTGTTTGTGCTATAGTTCCAAAGCTAGCTTGTTTATAGATAAATATCAGAAAAGATAAGTCCACATGCATTTTTTTTGTTCATTTGGTCCACATGTATATTTCGGATTGTTGTTGCTGAATGAAAAGAGTGAAATATCCCTTCTTTGGATTGTTGTTCGGCTAAGCCTTTGAGTTTAATTCTCTGTAGAGGTTTAGTGCCAAAATTCCTTGGATTTCTAATCGGAGTAAATATTATATGGTATCAGTTATGATGTTAGACTTTATTATGATGTATTGTTTGAGCTCAGATAGATTACATTAAGGTCACCCAATAATGATTATAAATATGTTTCGACAATTACTTAAAGGTTTCCTAGATTTGATGTTTGATTCATATGTGGTCTTATCAGATAGCGAAGGTGCTCAAATATGCTTTATTTGTTTGATAATTACAGTGTTAATCTGAACTAACACCAGCTATTTATGTATTAATCTTTTGCAGTTGACTTCATGAAAGAAGGTGCTACCCTAACTCTTCGAAATGCAAAAATTGACATGTTTAAGGGGTCGATGAGGCTTGCAGTGGACAAGTGGGGTCGTGTTGAGGTCGCTGAACCCGATAGTTTCAAGGTGAAGGAAGATAACAATCTGTCTTTGATTGAATATGAGCTGATTAATATTGTTGAAGAATGACCTTTGACCACCAACCCACTCCGGATGGTGTTCACATTGCTTCTGAAGAAGAAAATCTGCTCTGGTAAACATGTTACTCTGATCTCATCTTTGAATAAGATTATGAAAGTTCGGTTCTAAAATCATCTTGAAGTTGCTTCTTGCTTTGGTTGGGAACATCAAACAGTTGGTGATGGCTACTTGCTTTCATTTGTTACTTTAAACTGTGTTTTTGGCTTACAAATTGTACTTAGGAAGTTCAATATCATGAAGTGTATGCCTACATGCTTCATTTTAGTCTCGACAAATTGTGCATCCTGTCATGGTGGTATATTTTCTTGTGCTGTAAACGTGTTTATGCTACTTTTATATTTATTTTACTTTTTGGCATATTGATAGCCTGTTAAATGAATTGCTATTTTCGTATATTTGTATGGTATTATGATATGGACTCCTTAATTGCAATAAGAGTTTTAGTTTTATTTATTTTCTTTATTATATCAGGTTTTATTAAGAGTTTTGGTTTTACTTATTTTCTCTATTATATTAGGTTTTTATTTCCTTCGTAAATTCTAAGTTAGGAATTCTATTAGGACTCTCACTTTTGTTATTTACAGTCTATAAAAAGACTGCCAATATGAAATAAAGAGATAAGCAATTATCCTATAAAAAAGATACGTTATTTTTGGAGGGGTTTAGTCAAGGACGAATTTACCTCTTTGAGTAACCATAGGTCGAAGCAAGAATTCTTTCTCGTCCAGACCTGTGACTAGATCCTACGCCAAGGCGCATAACAACTTGGTATCAGAATCGGCTGTAATGGTGATGAAAAGACTTTGATAGCCAAGCTGGAGGCTGTCATGGAACAAATAACTACAAGGCAACAAGTATTAGAGCAGCAGGTGGAGATGTTATCTCTTTCAGTCCAAAAGATAACGAAAGGGGATTCAGAGAAAAATAGTGAGGAACAGGGTAGCAGCGAAGGCAGAAAAATGAATTCAAACTCGCAACAAGGTGGGTGCATGGTACCGCAATACTCTAAAATGGAATTTTCCACTTATGATGGAGTTGGAGATCCTTTAGGGTGGCTGAAAAGATGCGAATTTTTTTTGGCAATCAACGGACTAACGAAGTAGACAAAGTAGGGTTAGCTTTATTCCATCTCTTAGGAGAGGCACAATTGTGGTTTGATCAAATGGAAGAAGAAGAGGCAAATCTTGATTTGGGACGTTTAAAAAAGTGTTGTCATGTAAGGTTTGGGCCACCTATGAGTAATAATCCCTTGGGAGAACTTGCCAACTTGAGACAAACTGGGACTGTAGAGGAATATCAATGCCAATTTTAGTTACTATTGGCTAGGATTACTGATCTTAAACCTCGATAACAAGTAAACCTCTTTACTGCCGGGTTGGTAGAGGAACTTCAAATTGATATTGAGATGCAACAATTGGAAAACCTTGGAGTTGCAATGAATATGTCTCGAAGATTGGAACGTAAACAAAATCTCTTCCAAACTGTCGTCTTGAGCCATCTTGAACTGGCCAACTTCCCAAAACATTGGCAGCAATTCAATCATTCCAACAACTAAGAGCATTGCAAAGGGAGGGGGACAAACAACAGAGGGAACAACGGAAAAATAGGTTCTTCTACACCATTTATTAAAAGATTGACACATGCAGAAATGGCGAAAATAAGGGCTAAAGGGCTGTGTTATAATTGTGACGAGTCCTATTCCATTGGACACAAATGTAAAAGGTTATTTTGAATAGAAGTAACAGATGTTGAAGGCAAGCAAGATGATGATGAGGTAGATGATTTTGAATAAGTTCTGAAGCTTATTCTGAATTTGAGCTTGAGGACAAGCTCAACTCCGAGAAGGGGAATAATGATATGGACGCTTTTATTGCAATAAGAGATTTAGTTTTATTTATTTTCTTTATTATATTCTTTATTATATTAGGTTTTTATTTCCTTCGTAAACTTTAAGTTAGGAATTCTATTAGGACTCTTTCCTTTGTTATTAACAGTCTATAAAAGGTTGTCAATATGAAATAAAAAGATAAGCAATTATTCTATATATAAAAAAAAAAAGAAACGTTATTTTCGGAGAGGGTTTAGTCAAGGATGAATCTGCCTCTTTGAGTAACCATAGGTCGGAGCAAGAATTCTTTCTCGTCTAGACCTTTGACTAGATCCTACGCCAAGGCGCATAACATTTCATATTTCTTTTGTGTCGTATTTTAGTTATTTTTGGTGTTGTGTTGGTTATTCTCAGGTCTAATGCGACTTTTTTTTTAATCTCTTGCTCGTCTTTCCCAATTAAATTTTATTTGTGTGTACCATTGAGGGAAGATATTCAAACCCCAATTTCTAGAGCAAGTGTTTAATTTGTGTATTAGTGTATGATACAAGTATCTAGTCACGATTGATGCTTAATAAAAAGTAGAGAGCAAAAATTGATTCGATTCAAAAAAATCGAAAAAAAAATTGAATTTCAAGCTAATCAAATTGAGTTATTCGAGTCAACTCAAATAAGTAATTCAAGTTCGAGTTGAGCTAAATTTTGCAATTCAAATAACTCAAGTAATTCAAATAACAGATTAGTAAATACCCTTTTGGTTCATGTCAATTTTCAAAATGAGCAAATTGGTCTCTCAAAAATAATTACACAAAAAATATTTAAAATAATTTTAAAATTTTTAAAATAATTTTTAAAATTCAAAATATTTATAAAATTTAAAAAAATTCTAAAGAATATATAAAAAAAGTTAAAATTTTAAAAATTTTCTAAAATAATAATTTTGGAAACTTAAATAAGTATTAATGATTCAAGTTTCTTATACTAAAATATCTTAATTTTTATTATTATTTTACTTTGAAAAAGTTTTCATATATATATATATATATATGGTTTCAAATTTATATGCTGTAACATGTAATTAGTTATATTGTAACAAGATTTTAATACGAGTTTAATTTTTTAAGTTAACTCGAATAATTTCACTTAATTCAACTTAACTCAAATTTCATTTTACTCGACTCGATTCGAAAAAACTTTCAAATCTAGTTAGGATGATAAAATAGGACTCGTCAACTCGAAATTTTTTCATTTGATTTGATCAAACACTCACCCCTGATAAAAAGTATATGATCTCAATATTATAGTTGAATGCAAAGTTGTTAATATCATACTAATATATGTGTTGTTTATGTTTTAGTATTAGAACTAGATAAGTTGATTGTATATATTAATTAAATTACTTTTAAAAAATTTATAGCATGATTAAGAAATTAAAATACAGTAATGAATATGTTTAAATTTAAACTCCTAATTGTTGATATTAAAATAATTTTCATTTTATGTGAATTTAAATTTTATAGAAGTAAAAAAGATAAATAAATAAAATGGTACAAAAATATTCCAATATTAAATAGAATTGATTTGAAAATTAACTTAAATTCTTAAAATTAAAATAGATGAAAATATTATTTATTGTGATTAATATTGATGATGAATGAGGGCCATCACTTGTGGCGTTATAAACTACTCCAAAACTTTACTTTAGATAATATATATAATATCATTTTAGATTTAAAGATATGTTTATATATAGACATCCAAATGTATCTCATTACTTCTTGTAAATATATTTATTTGCAATGGTAAAATATAAATTTATATTATTTTTAATATCCAAAATTTTTAAATATTGATATTTTTATTCTTTACAATATTATGGTAAATTACTGTTAATTAGGTTTAGAAATTTAATTTAAGGATAATTATTTAGTATACAAACGGTTGAGAGTTTTTATTCTATGTGAGGGTTGAGATTTTGTCACCTATCATATTTATTTATTTATTAAATATAACTTAAGGACACATGATAAAGTCTCAACCCTGTTTACTTTTAATTTGATGTTTAAATTTTAGTGTAAATGTAATAATAAAAAAGGCATAATGCTTTTTTTACCCTTCAATTTATAAAAAAAAAATCATTTTAGCCAATCATTTAATTTTTCGCTTTTTTTAGCCATTAAACTTACCTTTTTTTTGTCAAATCACCCCAAAATGAATAGAAAAGTTAACTTTTTTAACTTTGTTAACATTGCATACACGTGGATGACACATCAGCATTTAATTAATTTTTAAAATTTTAAAAAATTCAAAAAAAATATAACTATTTTAAAAAAATTAAAAATCATTAAAATTATTTAAAAATTATAAAAAATACTTTTAAAAATATTTTTAAAATTAATTAAATGTTATGTGTCATAGACCACTTGAAGAGTGTTGGTTTATATTTTCCATCAACAATGACAAATTTTATTATGATATTAGAGTTGCTTTCCATCTTGTTGGAAAGATGTTGGTCATAAACACATACATTCCATTTCACATGTAGGGAAACACTAGAAGATGCTGCTTTAATTACTAGCATTCTAATCGACGGGTAGGTGGCCTAGTAGCATTGACATGGAGCACAAGTGTGATCGGTTGTTGGGTGTCATGCCATTTAAGGAGGAGAAGGAATAAGATAGGAATCAAGTGAAATGTACATGGTTAGAGAGGCTTGTCTAGTTAGCTCATTTATTACTTGCAACTATGGAAGAGATGGATCAATATGTAGAGCTTGAATACTCAGGATGGTAGGAGGAATGATGTTGCCAGACAAGTCTAGCAACAAAGTCTATTGCATATATCTTCCTCTACTTGAGTCTTTTGATGTGATTGGTACATTCAACTAGGGTTCATCGACTTTGGCATATCTATACATGGTGTTTTATAAGGAGGCTTGAGAATGGATTGACAAAATAAACTGTTGTTGCCTTCTTCTTCAAACATGGACATGGGTACAAATGTCGTGGTTAGGACCATCCCTTACCAACCAAGGGAGTTCTCTATTAATAGAAGGTAAACATATATCGTATATAATATCTTAAGATGTATTCAAATTACCAATATTTATAATACCCTATTGCATTGAATATTTAACACAAATCTCAAAGTTGCTTGGATCGTAGATGTTATAAAAGGGACTTTACTTAGATGTGAAGAGAAATTGATTAATGAACTGGTGAAGATGTATATTGATGTTGTATTCACATCTAAAGAAGTTTACTATTCATGTTACTAAATATAGTTGTATTTGTATATATCTACAGTTTTTGTGGATATCATACTTAGACAATGCGATGTTTGCCATCATACCTGAGACAATTTTCTAGCAATATCTATTATTTAGGGTATGGGTGCCTATAATTTGTTTCCACATCGTGGAGTGGCAGCAACTTAATGAGTGGAATGAGAATTTAGGTTTATACAATATATTTTGAGAGACCTACAAAACATCAATTGACTTTGTAGGATAGATCTAAGGGGACTAAAAAAAAAATTGATCGATGGAGCATGCACCATGGATTGAGCTCTCAGACCAATGAGATAGTGCATTTATGGGGAAATTATCCAAGATGGTAATTTCCAATTCCATAAGGCATATATGCAATGGTTCAAGCAAATAGGTCAGGGTGGTTCTATCTGGAGAGGAGTAAACGTAAATAAGGGAATGACACATAACATCTAACCATTGATGATCACATCAGCAAGGTTGTGCTCAAGCATTCCAACCTCTCCAGCTAGACTTGAGCCACCTACGCAGCAATTCCCCTCACTTGCCTCTTCGACGTACTATCATTGTGGGCCCTCATAGTATATTGGTGAGGGATCCAATCATACCAACTCCCCTCTGTCACCATTTATGATTTTGGCAATGGAAATGACAATAAAAATATTGAATTTTATACCTTAGTTAGTTGATCCAAGACACACTTCCACCCCTCCATCCATTACATCAATTTTCTTCAATGGGCCACCTAAGTGTACAACTTGATTTTTCCAACCAGTGCATGAAAAAAAGTAATTACAAAGCAAGGAAAAGCAATAGTTAAGGATTTACAAGTTTGAAACCCATAATAGAGAAGTTAGCCTTCCTTAACGAGATAGAGAAGTGACATAGACAAATGAAATACCCAACCACGACTCCAAGACTAATCAAAAGTTTGTGACAAAAAAACCAAATAGAAAAAGTAGTTATATAAAACTCAAGGTTACCCTGCCAACCAATTTGAAACCTTGGCCAAAAAGAGAACTAAACAAACTTTAGAGGAAGATGACCTATTAGTAATCCATTGATAGCTCGAATAATACGAATAGAAGGTCCTAGAAGAAAAAGTCCTTGCCCAATTCCCATACCTTTCATCCTCCCGGATAAGCGAAGATCAATGTTCCAATCTATGGAGGAAACAACTCCTGAACTCATTAAAAGACCATCATGATAAAACATTGTAAACTAAACTAGAACAAACTGACAGCTGAAATCTTAAGACTATAGCTTTTTTTAAAATCAACCACCCTAAACAACAAAGACCAGTGAATCCCCAAAAAAATAAGAGCACCTAATTACTGTTGGAAATACACTACTGCAAAATAAAACCGTTAGCGCTAACAGGAAACCAAGCTGAGTGTAAATAAATAAAGTTATCACTGTGTCATGGAAGAACCACTGTCTTAGAAGAAAATTTGTCTTGATCGATGTAATCGTGTAGTAGACGTCGCCCCCTAAGGTTAACACAGTACTACAATATTCATACATCCTAATAAAAAAGGTGGAACACAATTGGTATTGCTCTTCTCGAAATGAATCAAAACCGAAAAATAAAAGCAATTGGTCAGAAATCTAATTGAAAAATAAGCTGAAAGAAAATCAGTGAAACCACACTAGGTTTAATTCCCAAGAAAGATTGGAGGGGTCACAGACAATCCCGCTTAAAACCCAATCTCCTTGATAGAATTTCCCTCTCGTGTAATTTTATAGAACACCAAAATTTAGAGATTAGAAGGATGAGAGAAGTTGTTTTTCTCTTGTTGTGTTCTATGAAAAATGAGGAGAATGGCCTCCCATTTATATTGTTTACTGAAGGGGTAAAACAGTAATTTTGTAAAGTCATTTTCCTAAAAATTCTCAACAACCAAATTCTGATTCTGTCAAATCATAATCATTTAGAAGCTAGATTCTGATTTTTCCAAATCATAATCGTTTAAATTTTTTTCAATCTCTTTGCATTACCAACATTTCCCCACTAATGCAAAGTAATTTTTGTAAACATGAAAAAAAAAGGCAAAATGCAAGAAGAGCAACAATGAAATTAGTTGTTTAAGCACTAGTATCTTGTGGACTTGAACTAGTACGTAGTGAAATGAGTGCTTCTTCTCTTTAACAAGTGAACAAATCTTGAACTTGTTAAGATATGGGTTAACTCATAACACATGACTAATCTCAGATCCAATTGATGTTTTGCGATAGATCAACAAGTTTTAGCCAGTACACATTGGGATGCTGGTAAGTGCTCTAGAAAGACTACCCAATGTCTTTCATTGAAGGTGGCTAGTCCTTCACACTTACGTAGGTGATTTCATTAAGTCTATCTCAATATAGACCACCCGAATCAAGACTATGAAATCATTAAGAGCATTTATTAAGTTCATCCTCTCAAATTTAAATTCAATGAGTTCATCAAGTCTGTCTCAATAGGACCACACAAACTTTGGGATATGAACTCATTAAAAGTAATAAACTCAACCTCACATGTTGGTGAATTCATTAAGTCCGTCTTAATAACACCGAAATCCTAGGATATGAATTCATTAAGAGTGAGAAGCCAACCTTATGGATGTACATCGTTCACCATAAAGATAGGTAGAATGTACACTATGAGTTTTTCCATAGTTTCGTTTGACCACATTGAACTTAGAGAACTAAGTTGGGTATCCACTATGAATTCTTCAACCATTGGGCTTTAAGACCTATCCACCTCGATGAATTAAGAATAATTTTCCTACTTAACCCTTTGGTTAGTGGATCAGTTAGGCTCCTTTCAGGCCTCATGCACTCTAAAGTAAGTACTCCATTCTCACATAAAGAAATTTCTACAAGTAGATTCCTAAGCCACTCGACCTCTTGCCTAGCTCAGTCAAGAGTTATAAACTCTGATTCCATCATGGAGCGAGCAATACACGTTTGTTTAGCAGACTTCCAAGAAATAACTGCTCCACCCAAACTAAAAACATGCCCACTTGTAAAGCTAACTTTATCAATTACCCAGTTTGCATCATAGCATCCCTCTAGGACTGTAGGGTATTTGACAAATTCCAACTTCCAAGTTATTGTACTTTAAATTCACTCAAGACCATTTGGGGAAAGCTCAACCTTGATAACTAACATAGTAAATTGCGGACCATGACACTCCCCCACTTACTATGTTGATGCCCTCATCGAAATGAAGCCACACTTTTAGTAACCTTGTTGCATCAAGTTGACATATTAGTCTCAAGTCCATGTTGGGCCTTCAAGGTCTAAGGTTATGATCCATTCAACGTGCATCAGACATAGACTCGAAGTTGGTCTCATATCAATCATTGGTTGTCCATGGCCATTTCTCATTCGAACACTCGGACTCAATGCCACAACACATAATTATCAGGTTACAACCTTGAGGAACCCTTAACGGTAAGACTCTTTGTTGACAGAATATTACCATGTCTTTGGTACTAAAAAAAGCATCCCTCTGGATGTGTCATCAACCGCACTCTTGCAGCATCTTGTTGGATGTGTCCCTCTGGACGTGGTTTATGCCAACCGTCCCTTGCGACACCAACACAAAAGTTCTCAACATGAGAAATTCAGACATATTGGACATCCTTAACTTAGGCCCTCTCGGCTCCTCCATGGTTACCCCATTTGGTGTGGCCATCTTGGCCAACCGCAACACATGCGGCACCATCGAACTAGGTCGACCTCAGTCTCAAATTTGGACTTTAATGCTTATTCACACAAACTTTGGCACGTTGCTCCATTCTTCACATAATCTCATTGGTTGTCTGAACAAAATATCCCCTACTAGTTCTCTTGTTCAAGCTCTCAGACTCGATAATCTTCTAGTATACTTTGGTTAAAAACTTGGTGACACTTAGAATAGCTCCACAGATCTCATGTATTAGTATTTTATCATGGATAAGGGCATCATAAGCCTTACCCCAAACGCAAGGATCCAGCGATCCATTCATGGTCCGAAAAACCAACTCAAACTTAAGGGTCCTCCGACCAACTCAAACTTAAAGGTCCTCCGACCAACTCAAACTCAAGGGTCCTTAGACCCACTCAAATTTAAGGCACATCTGACCAACTCAAACTCAAGGGTCCTTGGACCCACTCAATCTCGCTAGACCTTCTAAGCTCATCTTGATCGCAATGGCCGACTGGTCAACACAAAAGGAGCTTGCAATCACTCAAACGCTACTTAGGCACACTCTTGCACTACTTAGGTGCCCTCAAACTGATTGCCTCAATAGGACACTTCACTTGCTCCAACGATCCTCAACTGTACTCTAATTGTTGCCTATAGGGGCCTTCAATGGTTTCAGTAGCAGAAAATGGAAACGATTCTCATGTTTAAAAAAATAGTATATTTGCTTCTAAATTGTTGAAAATATACTACTGCAAAACAAAATCGTTAGCGCTGACAAGAAACCAAACTAAGTGTAAATAAATAAATCAATCACTGTGCCGTGGAAGAACCACTGCCTTAGAAGCAACTTTGCTCTGATCAGTGTAATCGTGTAGTGGACGTCTCCCCCAAGGTTAACACAGTACTTCTGTAACACCCCTAACCCGTATCTGTCACCGAAACAGGGTTACAAAGCGTTACCAGTATTTTTTAGAACATTTTCTTATAAATCATATAAATCTCTATTCATTAACCGAAATTGTTCAGGACGTCCCTTAAATAGACCCTCGAGGCCCAATAGGAACATTAGAATCGAGTCAGGACTTAATCGGAAACTCTAAGAATTTTTCGTGAAATTTTAAAAATTTTCCAAGGTGCAGGGCTCACACGCCCGTGTGACCCTTAGACACGCCCGTGCCTCAGGCCGTGTCCAATTTAGGTTGCTCCCTGACTTGCGCCACACGGCCATGCCACACGCCCGTGTGCTAGGCCGTGTGGTTAATTAATTTAATTCGAATTAGGTGCAGGTTTCACACGGCCATGACACACGCCCGTGTTCAAGGCCGTGTCACCCACACGCCCGTGTCTCTGCCCCTATGCTCAATTCTGAGCATTCTGTTTCTCAAAATTAAAATGCAGGGGACACACGGCCAGACCACATGCCCATGTACCAGGCCGTGTGTTACACACGGCCTAGACACATGCTCGTGTGTCTACCCGTGTGGACAAAATAAGGCCATTTCCTAGCCTCATTTCTCACCCAAATTTACCATTTTCTTGCATTAATACTTACAAGTATAATCCAACCAATCACAAATATAATTCAAGTCAATTTCTATCATCCAAATTAATACATTTCATCATATATTTGTGTTTAATGACTTACCTTTATGTAACTTACATAATTTGCAAAATTAGATGTTCATACTTATCATTTTAGTTAATGTATTGACTCAACCATGACATATATCAAAACATAAGTATATTAGTCATTCCAATGGCTAAATTTAATTCATTATTTACATACCATCATTTGATTTATTTAGCCTATACATGCCATTAACAAAATAAGATTTTCATTTATACCAAAACGATAGATTGATAGTGTGATGATTTGCTCCGACCAATCTCCAACCTTCACGAGCTTTGAGCACTATAAAACAGGGAAAATAAAACCTAGTAAGCATATTATGCTTAGTAAGCTCGTATAACATAAATTAATCTTACCCATTACATTTAATATATTAACCATGCAAAACATGCTTTTCCAACTATTTGGTAATTTACCTATTCACACATACTCAACCAACATGTTAGTCATAATATACCAATATGCATAGATGAGCTCATCATGCTATGCGCGTATTTTATCCGTTGAATCATTGAATATCTGATGGATATTTCAAGTAGTACACTCGAGATGTACAATTCTTTTATCCGTCAATTCATGTCCAGTAGTACCTTATAGGTACACTCTCGAGCCACATATCACACAGCAGAATTACCAGTCCAGGCTAAATTCTAGCTGTTACATATACTATAAGGGCTTTGTCGGATTACCAGTCCAGGCTAAATCCTTTATATGACAAATAATTCCCTATAGAGTTCATTCTGGATTACCAGCCCAGGCTAAATCCAGTCAATTAGGATTACCAGTCCAGGCTAAATCCTAAATGAAGCATATACTCGAGAGACTCATTTCGGGTTACCCGTCCGGGCTAAATCCATTCTACAACACATGCAGTTTTATCAGGGAAATCACATTTATCCATCGGAATTCAATGTTCATACGGAATTTTACCCTTTATCAATAAATTTCCATCATATACCATTCTATCCATTACAATTTCCATACATACAAATTTCATACAACATATATGTCGAAACCATTTTTTGTTTCGAAAACGGGCCGACTTTAAAAAGGAAAATGGAGTCACCACCAATCTTATTTGAAGTGTGATTGGGCCACCTTATAAAACATTTTGGTCTACGAATTTTAAGAAAACAGGTTCGGGAGTCGGTTACGCACAAGGAAGGATTAGCACCCTCGTGACGCCCATAATTGGTACCTAATTGATTAATTAATGTCCTAATATCAAAAATTCGAAAGATTTTAAAATATGATTCTTTTTATTTTAAAGAAAAAAACTTGAATAAAATATGAGCAATCAGACTCTCTAATCTCGAGGAAGTAAAATGTCACGCCCAGTAAGTTAGGGTACAACATTTCAAATCCCCGAAATTGAGCTTGTCCTTTGACTTTCAAAATTAATGTGTTTAAATTGAAGAAGGATACTCGGTTATTTGGGGTCTAATGAAAAATTGAAACCAAGTAAGTTAGGGCTCGATTTTCCAAAATACCAAACACGGAATATTGCCTTTGTTTTTTGAAATCCTTATCTCGAGATAACAAAACGTCCCATCCAGTGAGTTAGGACACGACAATTTTGAATTCTCGAGGATAAGTTTTTATTCAACTTTTAAAAGAAAGTAATAGGTTCTTTACACTCGGAAAGAGAGATCGAAACCCAGTAAGTTAGGGTACGACTCCTTTCGAACCTTAGAACGCGGATGGTTTGCTTGTTTTGAAACGAAAACTGTAATGGATCGAATAAAATAAAATATAAAACGAGTTGCTATGCTAGTTTATATAACAACATTACGGTGATCGAATATGAATAACAATAATAAAGGTAGAAATAAAATACGATAAAAAAGTAAAATAAACAAACAAAATGGAATAAAAGAAAATAGTAACGAAAAGGCAATGATAATAATAACTATGAAATATACTAATAAATAAATAATAATAAAAAGAATAATAAGAATAATAATAGGTTTAAAAAAATATATTAATAATTTAAAATAATAATAATAGTACTAGTAAAAATAAAATAGTATTAATAAAAAAATAACGATTATGGAAAATAGTAATAATAATAATGAAGAAAGTTTAAAAATATTGATAATGGAAATATAATAGGAAAAAACAATTTTAATAATAATAATATATGTAAAATAGGGGCAATAATAAAAAATAGGTATAATAACAATATAAATAAAAAAGGTAAACAAAATAATATATAATAATAGTAAAGATACTAGAAAGAATATAGTTATAATAATAATATACATATAAAAATAGTGGTAACCAAAAATATAAAAAATAATTGATTTAATAATAAAAATAGCAAAAATAATCAAAAGGGGCTAAATTGGATCAAAAACAGAAGTGTTGGGCTGAATTTAAAATAAAAGGAAATCGATTTGAAAAAGACTAAAACGTGGAAGGGCCTGACGCGCAAATAACCCTTTTATGCACAAAACGCGCGGATCCTCTTAGCCCATCGGGTCGGGTCACGGGTCAGAGGGCCAAAACGACGTCGTTTTGGCCTCTGACCCTAATGCTCAAAACGGCGCCGTTTGGTTCTTCTATATAAACCAAATTTTTTTTGAAACAAATCATTTTCTTTCTTCCTAAAAAAAAACGGAAGTTTTCTCTCCTTTCCCCCTCTCTCCAGCCTGGATTCCAGCCAAGGCGTTCGGCGAATCACCGCCGTCCTTCGCCACCACTGGCCACCGCGCGCGGTGGCTGGAGTTCCAAAAAGGTGAGTTTTCCTCCCTTTTTTATACTTTTTAAGCCCTTATATATTCTTTAAAAAAAATAAAAATAAAACCCTAGAAAAACAAGATGCAAATTCGAGAAACACAAAAAAAAAAAGATAAACGGAAAAACAAATGACCTTTTCTTTTTGATTCTTTGAATTTTTCTCTGTCAAAAGTGCATATATTGCTTTTGTATTTCTAAAAAAAAAAAATCTCCCCCATTTACAAGTTTTACTTTCGGTTTTTATAACTGATTTTGGGGAAAAAATGAAAAAAAGAAAATACAAAGATCCTCCGATTTTCTGTTATCCCTGTTGTGTTGTTTCCTTTTTTTCGCAGGTGAGACGTCGTGGAGGAGCGCACGACGCGGAGAGCGGGAGATGTGGCCAAGTGCGTGGAGCTGCTGGCGCGGGGCGTGCGGCGCGAGGGCTCAAGACAGTGGCTAGGATTTCTGTTTTCTTTTTCTTGTGTTTAGGTTATGAGCTGGCTGTGTTTGGTTTTTTAGTGTTTGGGCTTATTGGGCTGCTATTGGGTTGGTTTAATTTTTGGACTTTGTGTTTTGTTTTTTTTCTGGTAAATGGGTTTGGTTGAGGTCAAAAATTGGGCCTTACAATATATAATGTAATATAGCATTTAAAACAACACATTTTTATGCTCATTTAAGTTATACGAACTTACCTTGATATTTGTTCGTAACTAAAATCTACTAATCCGAAATCTTTTCCTTTCCTCGATCTAGCTCTTTGTTTGGTACTTCCGGATCTATATAAATGAATTTAATCATCAATTCAATCCATTTCATATTCTATTGAACTCAATTTACAATCTAGGCAAAAGTACCATTTTACCCCTATACTTATGATTAATTTCAATTTCTTCCCTAGGCTCGGAAATTGAAATTCATGCAATTTAATCCTTATTCGAAGCCTAATCAAAATTCTAATATAACTTTTACAGCACATATATTCTAAAAATTTTAGAATTTTCCATGGGTTTTACCATTTTTCAATTTAGTCCCTAAGTCAAGTTTCCATCAAATTTCCCTTTGTAAAAGTTGTTTATCTATAAACAACTTTTCATTTTATACCATAAACTTTTAAATTTCATCATGTTCATCCATGGAAAATTTTCTATACTTTGATATCTATTCAAATTAACCCCCCAAATAGAGAAATTAAGCTTTCCCGATCTCAAAAATATAAAAATTACTAAAAACGGGACATAGGAACTTACCAATTTATGCTTGGAAAGCTTGTTTTCTCTCTTCTAGGGTTTCCATGGATTTTAGGTTGAAGAAGATGATATAAAATGATAATATTTCATTTTAATTTAATTATCATCTTTATAATTTTTCCATTTCCAATTTAGTCCTTAACCTTTTTTAATTTTTCCATGGATGATTCATCAAAAATATCTACATATTTTTCATCAATGGTCTAATTACCATTTAAGGACCTCAAGTTTTGAATTCCATAGCTATTCAATCCTTATAGCTACTAGAATTTAAATTTGACATTTTATGCAATTTAGTCCTTTCTACAATTAAGCACCTAATTGATAAAATTTTCTTATCAAAATTCTCATGTAATCTTTCTATCACATTACTAATCATTTCATAATATTAAAATATTTTATCTTTCCAGCTCGGATTTGTGGTTACGAAACCATTATTCTGACTTCACAGAAATTAGGCTGTTACAACTCTCCCCCCTTAAGGATAGTCGTCTTCGAAAATCTTTCCAGTAAAGAGATTAGGGTACTGCTTTCTCATGGTATCTTCCGGCTCCCAAGTAGCTTCTTCAATTCCATGTTTTTTCCAAAGAACTTTTACCAATGCCACATTTTTATTTCTCAGCTCTTTTGTTTCCCGTGCCAGAATCTTGATCGGTTCTTCAGTATATGTCATATCAGGATGATTCTCAACTTCTGTCGGAGAAATAACATGTGAAGGATCCGATCGATACCGTCGTAACATTGATACATGAAAGACATTATGGATTTTATCAAGCTCTGGTGGCAATGCTAATTTATAAGCAACCGGTCCAATTGTTTCAACAATTTCATAGGGCCCGATAAATCTTGGACTCAATTTTCCCTTACATCCAAATCGAAGAACTTTCTTCCAAGGTGACACTTTTAAGAATACCTTATCACCAACTTCAAATTCTATTTCTTTTCTTTTAAGGTCGGCATAAGACTTTTGTCTATCAGAGGCTACTTTCAAACTATCTCGAATCACCTTTACCTTTTCTTCTGTTTCCCGAATTAAATCAACTCCAAGAATCTTCTTTTCACTAAGCTCTGTCCAATACAATGGTGTTCTACATTTCAGACCATACAGAGCTTCATACGGTGCCATTTTAATACTGGACTAATAACTGTTGTTATAAGCAAATTTAATTAAAGATAAATATTTTTCCCAATTACCTTCAAATTCAAGTATACAACACCGTAACATATCCTCCAAAATCTGTATCACACGTTCAGATTGACTATCTGTTTGAGGATGAAATGCAGTACTGAAATGCAACCGTGTACCCAGTGCTTTTAGTAATTTATTCCAAAATCAAGATGTAAACCGGGGATCTCTATCAGAAATAATAGAAACTGGTACCCCATGTAATCTAACAATCTCAGAGACATATAATTCAACCAATTTATCTAAAGAAAAATCCATACGTACCGGTATAAAGTGTGCAGACTTTGTTAACCGATCGACAATCACCCAAATAGCATCTTTCTTCCTTGGAGTCAATGGTAATCCCGATACAAAATCCATTGTAATTCTTTCCCATTTCCACTCGGGTATAACAACTGGCTGTAATAACCCCAAAGGCACTTGATGCTCAGCTTTCACTTGCTGACATATCAAGCATTTGGATACAAATTTAGATATATCTCTTTTCATTCACGGCCACCAATACATCTTTTTCAGATCACTGTACATTTTATTACTACCGAGATGAACAGACATTGTACCATTGTGGGCTTCATATAAAATCTTCTGTACCAACTCTGAATTATTCGGCACACACAATTTGTCTCTGAACAATAAACAACCATCAGACCCAATCTGAAATTCTGAATCAGTATTCAATTCACATTGTTCCCATTTTTCCTGTAAATCAACATCATTTTTTTGGGCTTCAAAAATTTGTTGCAAAAATACTGGTCTAACTTTCAACTCAGCCACAATAGAACCATCATCAGAAATAGACAACCGAGTATTCATTTCTCGTAAAGCAAATAAAGATTTTCTGCTCAAAGCATCAGTAACTACATTGGCTTTACCTGGACGATAATCAATCACAAGATCATAATCTTTTAACAGTTCAAGCCACCTACTTTGTCTCAAGTTCAAGTCTTTCTGTGTCATCAAATACTTTAGACTTTTGTGATCAGTGAAGATATGACATTTTTCACCATATAAATAATGTCGCCATATTTTTAATGCAAACACAATAGCTGCTAATTCAAGATCATGTATCGGGTAATTCTTTTCATGTGGTTTCAGTTGTCTTGAAGCATAGGCAATTACTTTACCTTCTTGTATCAAAACACAACCTAAACCATTCAAAGATACATCACTATAAATCACAAATTCCTTACCCGATTCAGGCTGTACCAATACGAGTGCTTCAGTCAATAGAGCTTTTAGCCTGTCAAAACTTTGTTGACATTTATCAGTCCACTCGAACTTCACATCTTTCTGCAACAATCGAGTCATCGGAGAGGCTATCATCGAAAACCCTTTAACAAATCTCTGATAATATCTGGCTAAACCCAGAAAACTTCTGACTTTTGACACACTCTTTGGTGGATTCCAATTGAAAATTGCTGACATTTTACTCGGGTCTACCCTGATACCTTCAGCAGATACAATATGTCCAAGATATCCAACTTCCCGTAGCCAAAATTCACATTTATTGAACTTGGCATACAACTGTTTATCCCGTAGAGTTTGTAATACAATTCTCAGATGATTAGCATGCTCTTTTTCATCTCAGGAATAGACTAAAATATCATCAATGAATACCACCACAAACCTGTCTAGGTACGGTCTGAAAATTCTATTCATCAGATCCATAAACACTGCCGGTGCATTAGTCAGCCCAAATGGCATCACTAAAAACTCATAGTGGCCATACCTGGTTCTAAAAGCTATTTTTGGAACATCTGAGTCCTTTACCCGTAACTGATAATAACCCGAACGAAGATCGATTTTTGAAAATACGGTATCTCATTTTAACTGATCAAATAAGTCATCTATTCAAGGCAACGGATACTTATTCTTTATTGTAACTTTATTTAGCTGCCTGTAATCAATACATAACCTCAGAGATCCATCTTTCTTGTTCACAAATAAAACCGGTGCACCCCAAGGTGAGAAACTGGGTCGAGCAAAACCTCTGTCAATCAATTCTTGCAACTGTGCTTTCAACTCCTTCAATTCAGCAGGAGCCATTCTATAAGGTGCTATTGATATTGGTGTTGTTCCCGGAATATGGTCTATAGAAAACTCCACTTCTCTAACAGGTGGTAATCCAGGTAATTCTTCTGGAAACACATCTGGAAATTCACACACTACCGGCACTGACTGAATCTTTGACTCAGTTACCTTTGTGTCCAACACATAAGCAAGATAAGCATCGTATCCCTTTCTGATACATTTCTATGTTGTTATTGCTGAAATCACATTAGACAACCCATCTAATCTATTAGATTCAATATGGAGTAACTCACCATTCTGACATTTCAACACAATGTATTTCTGTTTACAATTCACTACTGCATCATGCTGGGTTAATCAGTCTATTCCCAAAATTACATCGAATTCATCAAAAGGCAGTAACATCAGATCAGCTGAGAAGCATTTACCCTTTTACCATAAATGGATAATTTTTACAAATTTTATCCACCATCACACATTGACCCAAGGGATTTGAAACTTTCACCACAAATTCAGTGAATTCAACCGATAAATTTTTAACATTTACTAATTTTGTACATATATATGAGTGTGTGGAACCGGGATCAATTAAAGCAATAATATCAGTGCCAAGTAAAGAAAATGTACAATTAATAACGTCTGGGGCAGAGGTATCCTCTCTGGCACGTATAGCATAGGTTCTCGCCGGTGCTCATGCCTCAGATTTAACTGTTGAATCTTTTATAGCACTTCGGTTACCACCAATATTTGCAGGGTGTCGAGGTGGTCTGCCTCTAGAGACAATATTACTCGGCTTTGAAATCTTTTCAATCTCTTTTTCCCTTCTTTCTAGACAATCTCTGAGGAAATGATCAAAAAAACCACATCGGTAGCAAGCCCCACTTTTTGGACGACATTCCCCAAAATGAAACTTATTACAATGTTTACATTTTGGTTTTGGATTGCCGACACTACCAACACTGGTTACTGATGGAGACGATGATCTCAGGTTAGAGCGTTGAGAACCCCACTCTTTTCCAGAATATCCAGCAGATGCGATAAAATGATCCTGGTATCTCTTTAATTTCTTTAAAACAGATAATTGGGATTTTCCCATAGATCTTTTTCTGGAAATTCAAGCTTCTCTTTCAGCTTGTTTCTTTTCTTTGCTTAATTCTTCTACTTTTAATGCTCGGTCAGCCAATACTATAAGTTCTCTTATTTCAAGAATACCAATCGACAGTTTAATATCTTCATTCAGCCCTTCTTCAAATCGTTTGCACATTTCAGCCTCAGTTTGAACCCATTCTTGAGCATATTTACTTAGTCGAACAAACTCCTGCTCATATTCTGACACTGTCATGTTCCCCTGTTTAAGTTCTAAGAATTCTTTTCTTTTCTGATCCAAGAATCTCTGACTTATATATTTCTTTCTGAATTCTGTTTGAAGGAACTCCCATGTAATGTTTTCTTTTGGAACAACAGAAGTTATAGTTTTCCACCAATAATAGGTTGTGTCTTTCAATAAAGAAACTGCACATTTCAGACAATCGGCTGGTGAACAAGACAATTCATCTAATACTCGGATAGTATTCTCCAGCCAAAACTCAGCCTTTTCTGCATCATCATCTGTAGTAGCTCTGAATTCCTCAACCCCATATTTTCTAATTTTATCAACCGGAGCCATACCAATTCTAACTGATTCAGTACCCTGTGATGTCTCGGGAATTGGTTGAGGAGCAGGTGGGGGAGGTTGCTAAACAGCAGGATTTGTTCTTATATATTCTATAAAACACTCATTCATCATTTGAAAGAAAGCAGCTTTACCCTCATCATCTCGGCTCTCAGAATCGGGCCTTCTACTACTAGAGGTAGCTCTTTGTATGGAAGCTTCCTCAAGATTCCTCAAGATCAGCTCTAGCTCGGTTGGAAGACATTTACTATAGGAAAAATACATTTAAAAATGGTCAGGAGATATCACACTATCACAATTATATAATCGCATGTATAGCTAAACTCATACTTGCTACGTTAGTCCGAGAATTGGCTAAACCGTAGTTCTGATACCAATAAATGTAACACCCCTAATCCGTATCCGTCGCCGAAATAGAGTTACAGAGCGTTACCATTATTTTTTAGAACATTTTCATATAAATCATGTAAATCTCTATTCATTAACCGAGATTGTTCAGGACATCCCTTAAATGGACCCTCGAGGCCCAATACGAACATTAGAATCTAGTCGGGACTTAATCGGAAACTCTAAGAATTTTTCGTGACATTTCAAAAATTTTCCAAGGTGCAGGGCTCACACGCCCGTATGGTCCAAGGGACACGCCCGTGTGACCCTTAGACATGCCCGTGCCTCAGGCCGTGTCCAATTTAGGTTGCTCTCTGACTTGCGCCACACGGCCATGCCACACGCCCTTGTGCTAGGCCGTGTGGTTAATTAATATAATTCGAATTAGGTGCAGGTTTCACACGGCCATGACACACGCCCATGTTCAAGGCTGTGTCACCCACACGGCTGAGACACACGCCCGTGTCTTTGCCCGTGTGCTCAATTCTGAGCATTCTGTTTCTTAAAATTAAAATGCAGGGGACACACGGCTAGACCACATGCCCATGTACCAGGGCGTGTGTCGCACACGGCCAAGACACATGCCCGTGTGTCTACCCGTATGGACAAAATAAGGTCATTTCCTAGCCTCATTTCTCACCCAAATTTACCATTGTCCTGCATCAATACTTACAAGTATAATCCAAACAATCACAAATATAATTCAAGTCAATTTCTATCATCCAAATTAATACATTTCATCATATATTTGTGTTTAATGACTTACCTTTATGTAACTTACATAATTTGCAAAATTAGATGTTCATACTTATCATTTTAGTTAATGTATTGACTCAACCATGACATATATCAAAACATAAGTATATTAGCCATTCCAATGGCTAAATTTAATTCATTATTTACATACCATCATTTGATTTATTTAGCCTATACATGCCATTAACAAAATAAGATTTTCATTTATACCAAAACGATAGATTGATAGTGTGATGATTTGCTCCGACCAATCTCCAACCTTCACGAGCTTTGAGCTTTATAAAACAGGGAAAATAAAACCTACTAAGCATATTATGCTTAGTAAACTCGTATAACATAAATTAATCTTACCCATTACATTTAATATATTAACCATGCAAAATATGCTTTTCCAACTATTTGGTAATTTACCTATTCACACATACTCAACCAACATCTTAGTCATAATATACCAATATGCATAGATGAGCTCATCATGCTATATGCGTATTTTATCCGTTGAATCATTGAATTTTCGATGTATATTTCAAGTAGTACACTCGAGATGTACAATTCTATTATCCGTCAATTTATGTCCAGTAGTACCTTATAGGTACACTCTCGAGCCACATATCACACAGCAGAATTACCAGTCTAGGCTAAATTCTAGCTGTTACATATACTCTAAGGGCCTTGTCGAATTACCAGTCCAGGCTAAATCCTTTATATGACAAATAATTCCCTATAGAGTTCATTCTGGATTACCAGTCCAGGCTAAATCCAGTCAATTAGGATTACCAGTCCAGGCTAAATCCTAAATGAAGCATATACTCGAGAGACTCATTTCGGGTTACCCGTCTGGGCTAAATCCATTCTGCAACACATGCATTTTTATCAGGGAAATCACATTTATCCATCGGAATTCAATGTTCATACAGAATTTTACCCTTTATCAATAAATTTCCATCATATACCATTCCATCCATTACAATTTCCATACATACAAATTTCATACAACATATATAATGTAATATAGCATTTAAAACAACACATTTTTATGCTCATTTAAGTTATACGAACTTACCTTGATATTTGTTCGTAACTAAAATCTACTAATCCGAAATCTTTTCCTTTCCTCGATCTAGCTCTTTGTTTGGTACTTCCAGATCTATATAAATGAATTTAATCATCAATTCAATCCATTTCATATTCTATTGAACTCAATTTACAATCTAGGCAAAAGTACCATTTTACCCCTATACTTTTGATTAATTCCAATTTCTTCCCTAGGCTCGGAAATTGAAATTCATGTAATTTAATCCTTATTCCAAGCCTAATCAAAATTCTAATATAACTTTCACAGCACATATATTCTAAAAATTTCAAAATTTTCCATGGGTTTTACCATTTTTCAATTTAGTCCCTAAATCAAGTTTCCATCAAATTTCCCTTTGTAAAAGTTGTTTATCTATCAACAACTTTTCATTTTCTACCATAAACTTTTAAATTTCAGCATGTTCATCCATGGAAAATTTTCTATACTTTGATATCTATTCAAATTAACCCCCCAAATAGAGAAATTAAGCTTTCTCGATCTCAAAAATATAAAAATTACTAAAAACGGGACATAGGAACTTACAAATTTATGCTTGGAAAGCTTGTTTTCTCTCTTCTAGGGTTTCCATGGATTTTAGGTTGAAGAAGATGATATAAAATGATGATATTTCATTTTAATTTAATTATCATCTTTATAATTTTCCATTTCCAATTTAGTCCTTAACTTTTTTAAATTTTTCCATGGATGATTGACCAAAAATATGTACATATTTTTCATCAATGGTCTAATTACCATTTAAGGACCTCAAGTTTTGAATTCCATAGCTATTTAATCCTTATAGATACTAGAATTCAAATTTGACATTTTATGCAATTTAGTCCTTTCTACGATTAAGCACCTAATTGATAAAATTTTCTTATCAAAATTCTCATGTAATCTTTCTATCACATTACTAATCATTTCATAATATTAAAATATTTTTTCTTTCCAGCGCATATTTGTGGTTACGAAACCACTATTCCGACTTCACTGAAATTAGGCTGTTACAATTTCAATACTCATACACCCTAATAAAGAAGGTGAACACTGAAAAAACAAAAGCAGTTGGTTAGAATTCTGATCGAAAAATAAACTAGAAGAAAACCGACAAAACCAAACTATGTTCAATTCCTAGGAAAGATTGGAGGGGTCAGATAAAATTTCCCTCTCGTGTAATTTTGCAGAACACCAGAATTTGGAGAACAAAAGGATGACAGAAGTTTTTCTCTTGTTGTGTTCTATGAAAAATGAGGAGAATGACCTCCTATTTATGTTGTTTTCTGAAAGGGTAAAACAGTAAATTTGTAGAGTCAATTTCCTAAAAAGTTTCAACAGCCAGACTCTGGTTTTGTCAAATTGTAACAGTTTAGAAGCTAAATTATGCTTTTGTCAAATCATAACCGTTTAAAAATATTGTATTTTTTTTAATTTCTGTGTATTACCAACAATTACAAGCCGTAGAAATTGGGAGAAGGAGCAGGCAATATCCAAAAAGGAAACCAAAGCAAACTTAAAATCCAAATTCTAGTTGGGAATAAAGAGGCTAGTTAAGAAAACAGACGGTAAAAATTGATAAATATGGGGAAGATGAGCAAGGATGCTCGGCCGAACATCGTACAAGAGAGCGAGTTTCAAGATAGTGATGATGCTTTTAGTTGAAACGACTTGCGTTATGCTTAACTTGCCAACATTGCACAAAAATCTTCTCAAGAGACATTTATATTGATAATAAATTTGATAATATTAGACAGGGAAATTTGATATGAAAAAATAATTAAAAATATTATCATAAGAATATGGTACAATGTATTTTTAAAAATTATATATAAAATCTCTCATCGAGTTAGGTTTTCTAAGTCTTTCCATTTCATTTTTTAACTATGATCTTTGAATTTCCTTTGTTGATTGCTGAGTCATATGCTTGTATTTATTTATGACTTAAAAAAGGGTGTAAAATCCTTCAAACTTTTAAAAAAAGTAATTAAGTTGCTTTTTTTTTTAACATTTAATTGAGCACTTCAACTTTTAAAATGCATCAAAAAGACTCTCAAATTTTTTTAAAAAAGCAATTAAGCCCATGCTCTTATTAAAAATTAGAAAAA
The DNA here is from genome assembly GCA_025698515.1 of Gossypium sturtianum. NCBI lineage: Eukaryota > Viridiplantae > Streptophyta > Magnoliopsida > Malvales > Malvaceae > Gossypium > Gossypium sturtianum. Next base: position 54,253,655 of record CM046947.1, read on the forward strand.
AATATTATAAATAATACATTTTAGAAAATTTATTAAATATTAATAAAAATATTAAAAAATTTAAAAATTATTAAAAATTAGAAATTTTTTTATAAAAATTGTAAAATTTTATAAAAATCATAAAAAAATTAACGACCCCTAATTTTTTTCAATTAAAGTCAACGAAAAATGATAAAAAAAATAAAATCTAATCAAATTTATGGAAAAACTATAAAATGCTTCTTTTGGTACGATAATTTTTATAAAAAATTAATAAAATTTATATTTCTTTACATTTTGTATAACTTTCTTATGACTTATATTTTTTATATTTCTATATATTTTATATTTTTTTACGATTTTTATAAAATTTTATAAAATTTTATTTTTTTACGATTTTTCTATTTTTTCTAATTTTTAATAAATTTTTAATATTTGAATTTTTTATTAAAATTTAATAATATTTATAGTTTTTATTGATTTTAATTTTTTGTAATTTTTTTCTTCTAATTTTTAATAAAAGCAGGGGCTTAATTGCTTCTTCTTTTTTAAGTTTGAGGGTCTTTTTTATGTATTTTGAAAGTTCAAGTACCCAATTGAGTACAAAAAAAAGTAGTGACTTAATTGTTTTTTTTTTTGAAAAGGTTTAAGGGCCTTTTTAATGCATTTTGCTCCTCAAATAAGTGTTAAAAAAAAGGACTTAAATTTTTTTTTTTTTAAGTTTGAGAATTTTTTACACCCTTAAACATTTATTTATTTATTATGTGAAGGTCTCCCTTGTTTGTTTCTATTGAGATTTTTGTCTTCCATAAGAGATCTCTTTAAAGAAAAAGGTTAAGGGCTTGTGGTGTTAGAGGCTTCTTCCTGCTGTTGTTGTCTCTTATTTGAAGGTTTTGGACCAAAGGAATTCATTACGGCTATCGAGGTGGTTGATTTAGCTGGTGTTATAATAACCATTTATAGTTAGGGTGTCAATAAAATGATTAGTTCAGTTAGGGATGAGTAAATTTTGATTCGATTTTAAATAATAAAAAAATTTAAATTTTGAGTTAATCGAATCAAGATTTTCGAGTTAACTAGAATAAGTAATTCGAGTTTTGAGTTTTAGTTGAATTTAATTTTATAATTCGAATAATTCGAATTATAGATTTGTGTAAATATCCCTTTGTCTCTGTCAATTTTATAATTGAGAAATTTAATTTCTCTCTCACCAAAAATTACAAAATATTCAAAATATTTATAAAAAAATTCTAAAATTTATATATTTTTTTAAAAAGTATAAAAATTTTAAAGAATTTCTTATTTTTTTCTTATTTTGCTTTGAAAAAATTTTAAATATATATGAATTTAAATTTATGTACTCTAACATGGAATTAGTTATACTGTAACAAAATTTTAATTTGACATGTTTAATTATTTAATTTAACTCAAACAATTTCACTCAATTTGACTCGACTTGAATTTCATTTCACTTGACTCAATTCAAAACAATTTCAAATCGAGTTAAGATGATAAGATAGGACTCGCCAACTCGATTAACTCAATTTTTTTCACTCAATTCGATTGAACTCTCACCCTTAAGTCTAGTCATGGCTTCTGATGTTGATATTCTCTAAGACCTTTGTTGCCAGCCTTGACCTACTGATGGATCGCCTCTCGATGGCTCTTTAGGGTTGGACCCTTCGTCGTTGCTATCCCTTTGAAGATATTTTGTATTTAGTTGCTATTTATTTATACTATTATCAAAAGTTTGACCGAGTTAATGTCACTTATCAATTGGGTTCCAATTCAGTAGTGAACTTATTAAAAGCTCATATACATAATGAGAATAGTACTCATAGTAGAGATACTTCAAAAAATTATATAAATTCAAAATTAAGTTCCCTTTTGTATGTTTTTGTATGATTAATATTTTAACAATCTAATCGTCATATTTCATTCATATATATCATGCATGCCAAATTTGACATAAACTAAAAACTTTTAACTATTTTCTCTATGTAAAAAAAGCTTTCAACCATTCAGTAAATATTAATATATAGTATTTTATGTCAATAATATAAAGATATCAGATTGATTCAAAACTTTATATGCATGACAAGTACAATTATATCAATAAATTTAACGGTTGGATTATTAAAATACTAATCGTACAAAAAGTTATGATTTATCTCTTCCATAATTTTAATAGGTTAAATTATGCTATTAATCCATGTACTTTGCAAAAGTTATGGATTTAGTCCTTATACTTTAATTTAGTCATTTAGTTCCTATACTTTTCAAATTTTAAAATTTCGGTCCATACCAAATTATAACTGTTAAATTCATTGAGTTAAGTTTTGTTATTTCCAAAATCTAATGCGCCAAACATATTATCATATGTGTAAGGCTATGTCAACTTATTATTTTCACATATTACCCACTAAATATTCAATTAATGGATTAACGACTGTTATCTGCATCAAGATTGAAATTTCAAAATTCGTAACTTAAAATGATCTAATTAAAAAATATAGACTAAATTTGCAGCTATACGTATGGACAGGACTAGTAATTGAATATAACCAAACAAATTTAACAGCTACTATTTGGGTCAATGCTAAAATTTCAAAACTCCAAAAGTACAAATTCTAAAATTGACCAATTTGAAAAGTAAATAGACTAAAATTGATCAAATTAAAATATAGTGACTAAATCCACAACTTTTGCAAACTATAAGGACTAATAGCAAAATTTAACCATTTTAATATAATTTGGAGTTAAAAATGAAAAAAAAAAGTTATATAATTAGGATAGGGAAATATATATATATATATATATATATATATTTGGTATTGTTCATGTTCATGTCAAGATTTGTGATTATCCTTTCTAACAATATTGTCTCTAAAATTTAAACTTACATCTCTAATTAAAAGTGCAATCCGTGAATATCCCTTCTAACAATATTGTCTCTAAAATTTAAAATTACATCTCTAATTAAAAGTGTAATTCGTGAATATCCCTTCTAATAATATTGTCTCTAAAATTTAAACTTACATCTCTCCTTAAAAGTGTAATATATTTTATCATTGCACCAACATTTGTTGATGATATGGAAAATATATTAACAACATATAAGTTATCTAGCGATAACACATTCAACATTTTCTTCTTGAAAATCTCAATACATGGGAAATTCTACGGTGTGCTTCCCATAAGCTCCGTTGTAATTGTAAACAGGTAAAAAGTTTGTTTTTATATTTTTTTTTATATTTCTCTTATATTTTTTTTTTTATGTTTTCTCAGAATTTTGGATACACTTTCATAATTATTGGCAATCCCTCATAGTTTATAGTATTCTTTCATAACTTTTGGTATACTATCAGAATTTCTACTATACTTTCAAAATAGAATTTTGATTTGAGAAATCAAGTTTTAATATAAAAGAAATATTTTTGCATGCTAATAAGATTTGTTATATATATTGATAAATTTAAAATTTTAAATCAATAAAACAAATTTTTTAAAAAAAATTAACATTTTTGTATTTCCTAATTATTTTTTGAATTCTCTCATGTTTTTTAGTATTCCCTCGTAATTTTTGATACTCCATAATTATTCGTAAATTCTCAAATTTTGTATTCTCTCATAATTTTTGACAATACTCACAGAATTTTTGGTATACTTTTAAAATTAAGTTTTGGCATAAGGAATTAATTTTTGGTATAAAAAGATTCATTTTGCATACTTATAAAATCTGTTATATATACTAATAATTTTTTTAAAAAAATTGAAAAATTAAATAAATAAAGCAAAATTTATAAGAAGAGCCAATATTTGGTGGTCCTCAAAATTTTTGATAATCTCTCATAATTATTTTTGGTCTTATTAAACTTGTTTTCATTTATTTAATTTTTCAAAATTTTCAAAATTATCATTATATCTAATTTATTTTGTACCAAATATTAGCATGAATTTTTTTTTTTAAAGTTACCAATTCCCCAAATAATATATTTCTACTCCAAAATTAAATTTCTCGTTTCAAATCTTTATTTCAAAACCACACAATTTTTTGAGACTAAACAAAAGATGTACCAAAAATTATGAGGAAATACCAAAAATTACAAAAGTCTACTAAATTTGTTCCATTTATTTAAATTTTCATATTTTTTAAAAACTATCATGAAATATATATTTTTCCCTACGAAATTTAGCATGAAAAATAATAATTTAAAAGTTACTATTTTTTTTCTACATAATCTTATTGAAATTTTTTAATATTTAAAAATAATATTTTTTACTCCAAAATTATATCTCGTACCAAACCATCATTTCGAAATCATACAAAAAAAAATTGAGATAATACCAAAAAAAATATGACGGTATACCAAAAAATTACGAGGAAATACCAAAAATCATGGGTGCATAGCAAAAAGTACAAGGAAATACCAAAAAAAAAAACATGAGGAAATACAAATATATATATATATATATATATATATATATATATGAAGACATACAAAAACTTATGAGAGAATACGAAAAAAATATTTGGAAGTACCAAAAATTATGAGAGACTAACAAACAACATGAGAGGATAACAAAAATGGTGAGGGATACCAATTTTTGGTTCTTCTAAGTAATTTTTCCATTTATTTAATTTTTCATATTTTTAAAATTATCATGAAGTATAATTTTCCAATTCCAAATTTTAGCAATAAAAAAATTATAATTTAATAGCTATAATTTTTTCACCAAATCTTATTGCAATTTCTTAATATTTAAAAATAATACTTTTTATTTATTCAAAAATTATATCTCATACATAATCCTTTTTATGAAACAGAATTATGAGGGAATACCAAGAATTATAAGAAAGTACTAGAAAATACGGGGAATATAAAAAATTATGACGAAGTATCAAAAATTATGAGAATATATAAAAAAATTATGAGAGAATAACAAAATAAAATTGAGGGAATACCAAAAATTCTGAGGAAGTTCCAAAAATTATGAGAGAATATAAAAAAAAATCTAAAAAATTACCAAAAATATGAGGATGTATAAAAAATTATGAGAGAATACAAAAAATATGAGGGAATACCAAAAACTCTGAGGAAGTACTAAAAATTATGAGGGAATATAAAAAAATCTGAAAAATTACCAAAAATATGAGGATGTACCAAAAATTATAAGAGAATACAAAAAAAATAAGTGAGAGAATACCATAAAACCTAAGGTACCAAAAATTATTAAGATGTACCAAAAAAATTTAAGTGTTGAAAATTATGAGGGAATATAAAAAAATATGAGGTACCAAAAGTTATAAAATAATATCAAATAACACGAGGGGATACCAAAAATTGTAATGGATACCAATTTTTAGTTCGTCTCAATAACTTTTTTCATTTATTTAATTTTTTGTATATATTTAAAAATTACAATTTAGCATTAAAAAAATAATTTAACAGTTACAAAATTTTTGGATTAAAAAATCTCATTGAAATTTCTTAATATTTAAAAATAATATTTTTATTTACTTTAAAATTATATCTCGTACAATCTTTTTTTTTTCGAAACAATTCCAAAAGTTATAAGGAAGTACAAAGAAATATGAGGAAATACCATAACTTTTGAGGGAAAATAAAAAAAAAAGTATTAGAAATTACCGAAAATAATGTGAAAATACCAAAAAATCTGAGGGAATACCAAAATTTTTTAAGGAAGTACCAAATTTATAAGGGAATACCAAATAAAATAAAAACTGAAGGGATATAAAAAATTGTGAGAGTTATCAATTTTTGGTTCATCTTAGTAATTTTTTTCATTTATTTAAATTTTCACATTTTTTTAAAGTATCATGAAATATAATTTGTTCAGTGCCAAATTTTAGCATTAAAAAATATAATTTAACAGTTACTAATTTTTTCCATTACAAAATTCTATTGAAAATTCTTAATATTAAAAATTATATTCTTTATTTACTCAAAAATTATATATCATACCAAATTCTCTTTTTAAAACAATACCAAAAATTATAAGGGAATATAAAAAAAACATGAAGAAGTACCAAAAAAATATGAGGCAATATAAAAAATTATGATGGAATATTAAAAAATACGAAGAAATATAAAAAATTATGAGTGAAATACCAAAAATTATGAATAAGTAAAAAAAAAAAAACAGATAATACCAAAAATTATGATGGGTTATCAATTTTAGCTTGTCTTAGTAATTTTTTTTTTAATTTTTTAAGTATTCATATATTCTTTTAAAAAATTAGCATCAAACATATTTTTCTTACAAATTTTGTTAAAAATATAGTAATTTAATTCTTTCCATTACAAAATACCATTGGAATTTCTTAATATTTAAAAGTAATATTTTTTTAATCTAAAAGTTTATCTCTTACTAAATTCTTATTTTTGAACCATATCAAAAATTTTGAGGAAATGCTCAAAATTAAGAGTATAAAAAAAACATGTGTATACTAAAAAATTCTAAAAATGTATTAAAAAAAATTATGAAGGTATAATAAAAATATGAAAAGTACTAAAAATAAGAGAGATACCAAAGATTATAAGATATATTAATTATTATGAAATATATAAAAAATTATGAAAATATATCAATTATTAACTTATAACATGATTAATAGGTGAAAGCGAGGCTTTTTTACCCTGATAATACCAAAAATTAATTAAATATCAAAATGGTATCCCCATGACATTATTTAACAAAATGGGGTGAAATGAACAGTGTTGAGGGGTGGCGCCTGAAGAGGTGGCGGCACCACCCATTTTTTTCTGCCCAATCATGCCTCCATCATTAGCTTATAATATGTTTAAAAATAATAAAATTTTAATGGTGGAGGGAAATTATACGGCGGCACCGATATGAGGCAACTATAGCGGGCAAAATATAAGGCAAAAAATGGGGCAAAATACAGGTAAAAAGGGGTGGAGGGTGCTACACTGGCGGCACCAAGCTTGGAGGGCACATGTCCGGCAGCACCCGCTTGGAGGACCACTATCTGGCGGCACTAGTTGGAGGACGGAGGCCGTCAGGCGGCACCAAACCCTTATATATTTGAGTTGAATGGTTATAGCAATTTGTGTGGAGTGTTGTAGTAATTTTTTGTTTTGTTTTCTTGAATTATTATAGTATTTTTTGTGTTTTGTTGAAAGGTTGTAGCAACTAACGGATATGAAGAAAGGAAAGGAAAAACTTTTTTAAGAAGAGGAGAAAACAAAGAAGAAAAGCCAGAAAGATTTGTAAGGTTTGTACAGTGATTAATTTTTGTTATTATAATTTTTTACAATAGAATCTTGTTTGGTTTTTCAAATAATTATTGAGAAATTTAATTATGTTTAAATATTTTTACAGATTTAGTGTTGAAAATGGATAATCAATTCTTCGTATGCATTTGTTTCGATGGAGTAATTTTAACAACAACAGTTGACTATGTAATACCCCTAACCCGGTCCGATTGTCGGACCCGAATAATAGGGTGCTACAAGCAATCACCATTCAAATATAAACAATTTACAATTAAAAAGAAATAATTAAATACTAAATAATTACATACGGGCATGCATATGATCATTTTTAATCTAATTCAAATAAATATTGAATATACAGAAGCTTAAAAAAAATTTAGAAAAGATCAGGGATTGAATTGAAACAAAATAAAAAAGTTGGGAAACATTCAAAAATATGGGACAGATGACCATGTCCCTAGACCGTGTGAAAATGTTCAACCCGTGTGCCTAGCCACAGGGCCGTGTGTGAGAGTCACACGGTTGTGTGGATGAGTTACATGACCGTGTAAGCAAATTGTGTAACTCACTGACCTCGTGTACAATAAAACCACAAAAATATTACACACGGCCGTGTGCCAGACCGTGTGTACCTAAAAATGCCTCATAAAACGTGTAATTCATCTTAGAAACACTTTTATCATTAGTAACCATTTACAACCACTTTAACCTATTCAAAAGCATTTAATTCAAATTCAAATTCAAATCATCATTGGAATCAAACATCCTAAGAATCTAACAAATATGCCACAATTGACACCTCAAAACACATTTCAAAGTTTACAAAATGGCCATTTAAGACCTAAGACATCCTAGGTATATGCCAAGATTAAAAGAACAAATACCAACGTTTGAGTTTGAGATTGCCACTGGATGCTGAGTTGACAATCTAATCGATGAGTACCTAACTTGTGCACACAACAGAAATTAAATCATATTCCATTTTAATGTCATTCATTATTCACATATTAATTCTTCTTCTCATTTCCTCTTTTTATCTTCCTTAATAACGTACTCAAATTCATACCTCTACGTGATTCTGACTAACATACCAAATTTGGCACCTAGTGTCTAACGGATAAATCTGTAATAATGAATTGTGCCCTGAGCTAGCTGGTAAAACTGACAAATAAGTGTACTCAGCACTAGTTGGTATAACCGACAAATAAATGTGCCCTGCGCTGGTCGGTAAAACAGACAAATGAGTGTGTCCAGCACTAGTCGATATAACCAACAAATAAATGCGCCCTACGCTGGTCGGTAAAACCGACAAATGAGTGTTCATTCATTCAAAACCAATGTTTCAATTTCATTTTAACACTTCACCAGTTTGTTCCAAAGACTCTCTGTATACACTTTCCTAACAAAGTAATGTATATATATAAGAATAATAATTGAAATAGTTGGATTATAGAGACACCAACCTTTGAACATTATAACCGAACATACAAGCAACATAGTTTATAACATTCACTCACTTTATAATATTCCGACTACAGTATCAATGGACACTTGAATAACATTTATGTTTTAAGAATCGCATGGTGTTAAGAAAACAATATTTGAACAACCTTGAATTACACTCGTTTATCCCTCCCATTGGAACAATAATATAACGGAAAATTCAAGTAAAGCATTAAATCGACATGAAGCATATAAGATATAATCAACTTTAGAAAAACACTTATTCGCCTATAATATCAGCATTAAAATCGACATAAACACTTATTTAATCCTAACATTTAATTTAACAAAAACATAATAGAAATGTCTAGCTTTGGAAAAAAACACGTATTCACCTATAATATCAGCATTAAAATTTACATAAACACTTATTTAATCCTAACATTTAATTTAACATAAACATTATAGAAATGTTTATATAAACACTTATTTAATCCTAACATTTAATTTAACATAAACATAATAGAAATGTCCTCAAATTTAACATTTAATTTAACATAAACATTTAAGTTAATCATTTAACACCAAAACTTCAAGCATTCAACTAAAGTAACATCCTCAAATTTTAACAATAACAAAAATTACAACAGAGGTCAACTAATTTATAGTATCAGGATTTCAAAAATATAAAAATTATAAGATAAGAACTGAATTACACTAACCAATTTCAACTCAAATTTTTTGAGCCCTAGGTTCCCGGTTCTCCCCCTTTCACTGCTGCTTCAAATGGTGGATGGTGAGAAACAAAAATGTTTCTTTTTTCCCGTCCACCCAATTTGCACTATGTCATTTCTTTTTATTATTATTAATTCTTTACTTTTTCCTTTTTTTTTCTTTTAATAACTAAGCATATATATATATATATATATATATATATATATTAATATATATACATATGCTAATCCACTACCAAACAAAATGAAATTTAGTGGTTAAATTGCCATTTTAGTCCCTTTATAATTTTCAAACTATATCTCTTTTATAATCGCGCATTTACTTTATATGCAATTTAGTCCCTGTACTTAAATTGAGCACTAAGTATACAAAATTACCAAACCAAAATTCAATTTGTCTAAAAATTAACTTCGTAAATATTTCTCCAGTTTACGAAAACGAGGTCCCGATACCTCAATTTCCAAAACCACTGACTTTAGAACTGATACACTTGTACTTTTACTAATTGTAGCAAATTTATCCGATCAAAATTTAATATAAAATTATAATTAACTCGTAAATATTATTTAGTAATATTTACTGACTTGGTTTATGGAAATAGGATCTCAGAATCGAAATTTTCAACTCCACTACCTTTAGTATCATTACACTTGTACCTTATTTTTTTTATCAATTAAACAAAATTACTAGACCAACTTTAATATGTTTCTATACTAGTCTCATAAATATGAAATATTAATATCTACAAACACGTTTTGCGAAAATGACATTTCAGAACCATAATTTTTCGCATCACTTGAAGCCAGGTCGTCACAATTCTCCCCCTTAAGAAATTTCGTCCTCGAAATTTACCTAGAAAGAGGTGGTGTAACACCCCTTACCCGTGTCCGAAGCTAGGACAGGATACGAGGCATTACCAGACTTAAACAAAAAAATTTATACAAAATCGGGCTATAAAATTTCATTCAATTTAAAATTTCTCATTCACATGCAAATCGCCCCTTATATGGGCCCACGAGGCCCAAAACATACATTGGGATCTGTTCGGGACTAAACCGAGAACTTAGGAAACTTTAAGAAGACTTAGAAAATTTTTCATCAAAATAGGGGTCACACGCCCGTGTGGCTTGGGACACGCCCGTGTGGGTAGGTCGTGTGGTCACACACGCCTATGTCCTTAGCCCGTGTAACTCTCTGTTTATGATGTCATCAACAAAATAGGGTCACACGGCCAAGTCACACGCCCGTGTGCTTAGGCTGTGTGGCGAATTAAATTCTGAAAAATAAATGTAGACTTCACACGTCCTGGGCACACGCCCATGTCGCGGGGCTGTGTCCTCCACATGGCTGAGACACATGGCCGTGTCTCTGCCCGTGTGGCCAAGAAAATGATTATTTACCAAACCATTTGGCACCCTCACTTACACATACTTAAACACGACTTCATTCCATCCATACCAAACACACATAACCTCATCACATAAAACCTTTAGTATAAGCACACACGTATAAATAGGCATTACAACTCATTAACCAATATGAGCCACATCTCATGGCCATATACAAAATGAACCATATTACCATTATGAACCAAAACAATTGGCCAAATCAAATGACACATACACAATTGACTAAGTCTGTAACACCCCTAACCCGAGACTGTCGCCGAAAAGGGGTTAAGAGGTATTACCGATCAATCAGAACATTTAACATCTAGAATTTACGACACAAAGTCAATCACATTCAATTACAATCATAGTGTCCCTTAAATGAGTCATCAAGACCCTAAGCATGCTTATAAACCGAGTCGGGACTAAACCGAAACACATATAAAATTTCATGAAAATTTGAAACTTTTCTAAAATACAGGGGAGACACACCCGTGGGAGGAGACCGTGTGCCCTCCACGGCTTCAAGACACCCCCGTGTATCCTTCCGTGTCTATATACTGACTTGGTCCCCACGACCACCAGGCACACCCGTGTGTCCCCGACCAGTGGTCCTATCTTTCCTTCCCCACCACGGCCACCAAGCACGCCCGTGTGCCATGGCCGTGTGCTCTTAGCTAGCTACTCGACTTATACACCACGGTTAGCCGACACCCCGTGTCGAGGTCGTGTGCTACTAAGTCATGTCGCCAATTCACCCACGGCAGTGTAGGCACGCCTGCAGTTTTGACCGTGTGACATTATAGGCCATTTTACAAGGCCAACATGCCACCCACTTAGGTCAAACCTACAACCAACACATACCAAAACATATCATGCACATAAGGCAACCAAAAACTTACCAAGATGACTATCCAATCTATGCAATCAATTCCCATTCCAATCATAACAAATTCAATACCGAAAATCTATCTCATCACAAATATAATACATTCAATACTAAACATCATTCCTTCTCAATTTCACTAATTCCTACTAGCATTTTACCAACACAAAGTTACCATTCAATAGTCAATTTCTCAACCCACAAATCATGCCAAAAGATGCATCACATATATCAAATTCATTCATGTTAAGACTAGCACATATCTAGCCACATCTCATGGCTACTTACAAACATCAAACATGATTCAAATGACCAGCCTATACATGCCATATTTTAACTATGTACATCTTTCCAAAATACCCAAAATAGATTGCCGATAGTGTGATGAGATGCTGACGATCCTGATCCGAGCTAGCTTTATCGACATTTATAAAGCGTAGAAAGAAATCACACAAGAAGCTTTCTATAGCTTAGTAAGTTTGATATACAATATAATCGTGTCATTAAACCAAACCAATATAATCAATAACCATCACATAGATCATTTCTCTCTAATCCATACTATATCATCCCTAGTCAAGATACTCATTCATCCATCTATAGCTTTATCTATAAATTCATCAACCACAAAGGTTCAAGACATACCTTGGCTAACACATAGTTATTCAATTTCCAAGCTACTCAATGCTCAATATTACTTGTTGATCATCCTTTAATATTCAATCAACTTATTCGCACACTCAGTGCTATATATATGGTCGGTACATATTAGTCATCGCACACTTAGTGCCAAATTTTCCAACCGACTTATCTCGGTAACGCACACACAATGCCAATTCTATAAGCCGAAGCTTTCATAACATCGCACACACAGTGCTATTCTTTTCTATTTCGATTTTAATATCACACACTTAGTGCCCTTAACTAAATCCTGCACATAGCATCTCAATTTCATACACATATACACATTCATTTCATAATACAAAAACATATGATAATAACATGTATTATATCTGAACTTACCTCGGATGTCAAAATACCAAAACGGTCGATTATTCGAGTACTTTCTCTTTGCCTCGATCTCGATCCGAACCTCTCCTCTCTTGGTCTATACACATTCAAATTTAGTCTATTTAATCACTAACTCATTCAATTTAGTCCACACACACACATTTAGGGCATTTTACAAAATAGCCCTCACATTTTCACATTTTGACACTTTAGTCCCTATCTCACAAAATCATCAAATACACAAAATTTCAAAAACACATATGCTAGCCGAATTCTTCCCATGCTAATACAAACTCATACATTTCATTTATTTCACAATTTAACCCTTCAATTTCTCATTTTCTCAATTAAATCCAAAATATTCAATTTCACCAAAAATCTCAATACAAACTATCTTGATCCAACACCAAGTTTTCATATTTCACTATTAACTAGCACATAGCTCAAGCATTCATCAATGGCTCATCACAAGAACATCATCAATTCATAAAATTTCAACATGGGTTAGCTAGAGCACTAAGCAACGATTACAAAAACGTAAAAATTATCAAAAACCGAGCTCAAACATACCTTAAATCAAGCCAAATTCTTGCTGAAAATTTCAAAACTTCAAACCCTTATTCATCCTCCAACTTTCGGCAATAACAAAGATGATAACATTCATCTTTTCTTTCATTTGTTTTATTAATATTATCATATTAAACATTTTACCTATTTGCCCCTTTATTAAACATATAAGACAAATATATTTTAAGGCTAATAAGTCATTTAGCCACCCACTATCTTTAATAATGGCTTAATAACACATAAGGCCTCCACCTTAAAAAGCCAACCACAATTTAGTACTTATAATTCAGCACATAGCTTTTACTCTTTACGCGATTAAGTCCTTTCTCTAAATTCGACACTCAAACCATTAAATTATCACACAGAATTTTCACATAGGCTAAGTCACATAATATTCACACAGAAAATATCATTAGAATATCTATACAACCTCGGATTTGTGGTCTCAAACCACCGTTCCGACTAGGGTCTAAACCGGGATGTTACAAAGTCCCTATACATGCCATAGACTCAAAGGGTTTTGCATTCACTTATACCTAACATGATAGCTTGATAGTGTGATAGCATCTCCAGCGATCTCCAACTCGAGCTAGCATAAAACCCTATAAGATATGAGAAAGGAAGGGGAGTAAGCTACAAAGCTTAGTAAGTACGTATGTAAATAATAAACAATTGATTACCATGCTTTTAACAATCCTTATTATATGCTCTCAAGATAATACCATCATTATTGCATAAAATTTCACAATTCATTTATGTTCATCTTAAGTTGTCTACTCGAGTTACAGACACTAAATTATTTTTATCCGGAGCTACGGAACTCCAAATTAAGATCCGCTAATTTTCCTTGAAACTAGACTCACATATCTTTTTACCATAAGATTTCCAGAATTTTTGGTTCAGCCAATCAGTACATTTTATTCTTTAAAGTCTCCCCTATTTCGCTGTCTGATAGTGTTGACCCCTCTTCACTAAAAAAATTATTTTTTCATTGTACAGAACTCGAAAGATGTTCCCGTTTGTTTCTCTTGAAAATAGACTCGTTAATAGATTCAAGCATATAAATTTTATCCCTTGATTATTTTTTTACAATTTTAATGAGTTTCTCAAGTCAGAACAGGGGATTCTAAAATCATTCTGACCCTGTCTCACTAAAATCCAAATATCTCATCATACGAAATTCTTTTGCTTATTCTGTTTCTTTTATGTAAAAATAGACTCCATAAGGTTTAATTTCATACCTCATTCAACCTCTTAAATTTCCACCATTTTAGGTGATTTATTTCAAAGTGATATAGCTACTGCTGTCCAAACTGTTTCATTGCTAATTTTACTCCTTCATGTTTCCTTTATATAAATTTTCATTTACACACATATAACACCAAATTCTCAAGCAACATTGACATGGCTTACTCATGATCACTCTTACCAACCACATATCACATACCGAACTCATTTCTCGTAAGTTTCGCATAAGTACCTGTATCACTCCATCACACAACTTTAGCCCCTTTTCCATCTTTAACATGAACCTTAATTCTTTACCCTGTTGAACCACTTGGAATATCGAAGGATACTCGAAAATTTTTCATACACGTAGTAAGATGCCAATGCCATATCCAGATATAGTCTTCCATGGGATCACATGCAGATGCCATGTCCCAGACATGGTCTTACACGATTTCATACCAAAGCCAGGTCCCAGACGTGGTCTTACACGGAATCACTATTCGATGCCGATGTTATATCCCAGATATGGTCTTACACGGGATCTCAATTCAGTGCCGAGGCCATATCCCAGATATGGTCTTATACGGGACTTTATTAATCTAATGTCGTGACAAGGTATCCTTTCTATTCCTAAGGTTCAACTGGGATTCTCATTCTTCGATTCTTCGCCAAATCATCATCAATCGAATCCGTAGAAACATATATATACAATTCATGCAATATCAAAATATTAAATACATAATATAATGTTGTATTATTTACACACGAACTTACCTCGATACCAAAATGGCAAAAAGGGACCTAACCGTTAGTTACTCGTTTTTCCCTCGTTCTAAGTCTGAACCTCGTTTTCTTTAATCTATAACATCACATTTAGCTTACTTATTAGTCACATTATTCATTGTGACCCAAAAATCATACTATGGAAAAATTATGTTTTTGTCCCTAAACTTTATCATATTTACACTTTTGCCCCTAGGCTCGTAAAATGATTTTTATTCAATTTCCTTATATTTTAGGCCTAGCCAAACCATTTTCATAACTATAGTAGTCCACAATTTGCATTCATTCACACATTTTCTTACATTTTCAACTTTTACAAATTAGTCCTTTTATGCGATTTCATCGAAAATTACTTAGTAAAAGTCGTTTACTACATACCAAGCATTCATATTCTACCATTAGACATCAAAGCACATGCATTTCATCCATGGGTAAATTTTTAAACATAAACCTTAGCTCAAAATAATGGTAGAAATAGCTAAACCGAGTTACGGGGATCTAAAAAATGTAAAGAACATTAAAAACGGGGCTTGGATGCACTTACTATTGAGCTTGAAAGCTTGAAAACCCTAGCCATGGCTTGCCCCATGCTAAATTCAGCCAAGCAAGAAGATGGACAAGGGTTTTTGGCTTTTATTTTGTCTCTTAGTCCATTTAATTACCAAATTACCCAAATGCCCCTAACTTAAAAATACCCTATTTCACTTATCTCATGTCCATTTTTGTCCAACAATTTAACCAATGGTCTAATTACCATTTAAGGACCTCCAATTTAAAATTTCATAGAAATTTGACACTTCTAACATGTGGAACTCAACTTTTGCACTATTTACAATTTAGTCCTTTTGACTAATTGAGTGCCTAAACGTCGGAATTTTCGAACAAAAATTTCACGAAATCTTTTCGTGAAATCATAGACCATAAAAATATAATAAAAATAAGATTTTCCTCATCAAAATTGTGGTCCCGAAACCACTATTCCGACTAGGCCCAAGTTTAGGCTGTTACAAGTGGGGTACTAAGATTTTCATTTCCGAATCAATTAATTCATTTGCTATATGTTATTATTGATCCTCAGACTCATTTAACGAAACCACATAGTTTGTCGCATGCTATCGATATTCATATATTACAATTTACATTCGAATCATCAATCACGATATCAACCCAATTCATATTTTACTTAACTTGTTCATATGTTATAACTTTATTAATCTTGCCCAAACTTAAGTCAGATACATAGATCAACCAACTTCTATCCCAATCTAGTATTGTAATAAATCATCGAACAAAATTGAACCAATTATACTGGCACATAAGTGCATAATCGGCTAAACCGAAGTAAAGGAAACTAGCACATATAGTGCATACTAGTACTCACAGTGCATCATCAAATATACTGAAGCAACTATACTAGCATACATACTGCATCATAGGATAAACCGAAGCATAACATGTACTTTAATAACTTAACCAGTTTCCAATTTCCTTATAAATTCAATTTACGTTCTAACAATCTCAATTCATCGTTCTAATGCCATATATATGTGTCATACTTCAACTAAATTTCATACCGAGTACCACCTATCATTTAAATTGTACTATTTTCTATTTTATCATGTAAGAGACTAAACCTACCATTCAAAACACAAGCAGTAATTCATCATTTAGTATATATATATTCCATATATACATATGTTTAACTCTGCATTAACATTTCAACAATTTTTGAGTCTATAAGCTTACTTGCATTCAAGTAGCCCCCGAAACTCGTTTTTAACCCACATCATAGGATGTCATATTTCACATTTCTGTTAGTTTCATTTCATCACCAATTGTTCGTTTTATGAATTTATTTATTTGTTTGTTTGTTTGTTTGTTTGTTTACTTTACTAACCACACTCGATCTCGGTACAGGTACACGGACTCGTCACCCCTGGTTGCCCAGTAATGATGACTTACCATCACGGATTGCCCGGTAATGATGGTTTTCATATAGCATTCAGGCCATGAGGCATATCAATTATTTCTGTTGTGTTTCAAATGATTATTAAATTATCCATTTCTTATTTCATTACAAGCAGACCAAACCACTCTCTTTAGGTTTAAATTTTATTCCAACTAATCAATTACCATATGTCACAACATGCTTATTCAGAAACAAAATCTGTGTACCAAGAAATTTCGAGCTTATTCAGAAAATTTTGCATGAAGCACACAGTGGATGCTTATCTGTTCATCCCGGAAGTACCAAAATGTATAATGATTTGAAGAAGTCGTATTGGTGGTCGGGTATGAAACAAGACATTTCTAAATTTGTAGCGAGATGTTTAGTGTGCCAGCAAGTTAAAGCTGAACATCAAGTACCTTCGGGTTCGCTTCAACCGGTGATGATACTAGAGTGGAAATGGGACAGAGTTACGGTGGATTTCGTATCGGGATTGCCTTTATCTTTAAAAAAGAAAGATGTTATTTGGGTTGTCGTTGATCGATTAATGAAATCAGCACATTTCATCCCGGTACGTACTGACTTTTCACTCGATAGATTAGCTGAATTGTACATTGCTGAGATCGTTAGATTGCACGGGGTGCCAATCTCGATTATTTCGGATAGAGATCCGAGGTTTACGTCACGGTTTTGGAAGAAATTGCAAGAAGCTCTGGGTACAAAGTTGAATCTTAGTACAGCTTTTCACCCGCAAACCGACGGTCAGTCTGAGAGAGTAATTCAGATTCTTGAAGATATGCTCCGATGTTGTATTTTAGAGTTCGAAGGCAACTGGGAGAAATATTTACTGCTGGTTGAATTTGCGTATAACAACAACTTTCAATCGAGTATAAAAGTGGCACCTTACGAAGCATTGTATGGTCGTAAATGTCGAACTCCATTGTACTGGACCGAGCTCAGCGAGAAACAAATTCACGGGGTTGATTTGGTTAGAGAAACCAAAGATAAAGTGAAAGTAATGCGCGATTGTTTAAAAGCAGCTTCAGATCATCAAAAATCGTACTCAGATTTGAAATGAAAAGACATTGAATATCAAATTGGTGATAAAGTGTTTTTGAAAGTATCTCTGTGGAAGAAAATACTTCGTTTCGATCGTAAAGGTAAATTGAGTCCGAGATTTATCGGGCCGTATGAGATTATTGAAAGAATAGGTCCAGTAGCATACCGGTTAGCTTTACCGATTGAGTTAGAGAAAATCCACAACGTTTTTCATGTGTCGATGTTGCGTCGATATAGATCTGATCCATCACATGTGATTTCTCCGTCAGAGATTGAGATTCAACCTGATATGACTGATAAACCGTAATAGTAACATATTTTAAGCCCACATTTAGCATGCTTTTGGATGATTTAAGCCTTGAATTATGTAATTTGGTGCTCTTAATCTTTTTTTTTCATGTTTTATACTCAGGAAAGCACCGGAGGATGAAAAGAATGAGAAACGGGCCTAAAATAGAGTAAATGGGCCATATCATAAAATCGACACGGCCTGGGCCCGAGACCACACGGTCGTGCTTCTTCAGCAGCCTCGAACACGGCCTGGCCACGATTCACACGGGCGTGTGCCATGGTCGTGCCCTTGCCGTGGCAAAGAGAAATTTCACTCGGATTAGGATACTTAGAGGTGAAGTAACACATTCCGAAGCCTATATAAACACCCTAAGTATGACCTAAAAGGGGGGAGACCCAGGACTTTAGTCAGGGGCGTCCAGCTAGGCCGAAGGAGGCAGATTTGTGGGGATTTACTCGAAGATAGCCAGTTGATTCATCTCAAGAAGCTGGAATCATACTCAAGACGGAGGATCTCTCCTTCAATTCCTTCAGGGGGTTTTAGGGATTTATTATGTTTTTTTATCTTTCTTACGAGATGTTTTTTTATTATTATGAACTAAACCCTCAGATACCTGAGGGGGATGAAACCTAAGATGAATCTTGTTATCGTTTGCTGAACTATATGATAAATACTTGATTTGTTCTTAATTATGTGTTCTTAATTCTTGTGTTGATATTTCTGGGGTATTAATTCAAGTTTGATGTGCTTAGGTGGTGGAGCAAAAGTCCCTGCCTAAGAGTAGATCTAGCATAGTTAAGCGGAGTTGATCTCACGCCTAGAGATAGGGTGACGAGATTTTGCCGGATTAGGGTGAAACCTAATATGGGAGTCCATAGATCGAGTTAATGTAATTCTAGGGGTTTTAATTAGAAAGAGATTTCAATTAATCAACCTAGGGTTAGACGTTATTCGCCTCGAGAGAGGGTCTAATATACACTAGGGAATTCTACGGATCAAGTCAAGTGAATAAATCGTCTGGTTCAAAGTTAGATAACAAGTGAAGTCTAGGTAGATTCTTCCTTGGGTATCGTCTTAATCAATTAGTTTTTTCCCACAAGTATTTTCCCCAAATTTATTCTTCTTTGTCTTAGAGTTTTTAGTTTAGTAGTTAGTTAATTTAGATTAAACAACCAATTTCCTTTACTTTAGGCTAGATAATAAAAAGAAAGTTAGTATTAGTACTTTTAGTTCCTTTGGGTTTGACAATCCGGTCTTGCCTTAACTATACTACTGTTCGATAGGTGCGCTTGCCTCAAATCGTTGTCATAGTTAGTTTCCAGGTTCGATCATTCTCATTATAAATTTTAAGACTTTGACATCGCATAAAACAACGATCAAGTTTTTGGCACCGTTGTCGAGGAATTGAAATATTAAGAAAGCTCAATTTTTATTACTTTAGCTATTTTTTTATTTTTTGCAATTTACTTTTATTTCTTATTTTATTTTTAATTTTCTTTCTTTTACTCCTTTCTGGTATCTCTAGTTTATGACTAGAAGGAACCCGACAGGACCCCTACTTTACGACAGTGATATTGAAAGAACAGTCAGCAGAAATCGTAGAGAGATAAGGCGAAGCTTAAACTACATAGAAGAGGAGCAAGAAGACGAAATTAATACCACCGAAGAGATGGAAGAGAATAATCCACCACCTCAAGAGATGGCCAAAAATCATGCTCCTCGAACTATGTATGATTATGCTAAACCTAGTTTAGCAGGAACTGAGTCAAGTATTGTTAGACCTGCTATTGCTGCAAATAATTTTGAACTGAAACCTAACACAATTCAGATGATACAACAATTTGTTCAGTTTGATGGTTTGCAGGATGAAGATCCAAATAATCACTTGGAAAATTTCCTAGAATTTTGTGATACTTTCAAGATAAATGGCGTTATTGACGATGCCATCCATCTTCGATTATTTCCCTTCTCTTTGAGGAATAAAGCCAAACAGTGGTTGCATTCTCTTCCACAATGGTCAATCACTATATGGGATCAAATGACCGAAAATTTTTTATTGAAATATTTTTCGCCGGCCAAAATGGCCAAGTTAAGGAATGATATCTTTTCTTTTGTGCAGATGGATTTAGAGACACTTTACGACGCATGGGAGAGATACAAAGATTTGCTGAGAAGGTGTCCACACCATGGATTGCCCTTGTGGCTACAGGCCCAAACTTTTTACAACGGTGTGAACCACTCAACAAGGCAATTAATCAATTCAGCCGCTGGCGGAACTCTGAATAGCAAAACTCCTGAAGTAGCCTACGAATTTATAGAAGAGATGTCGATGAATAACTATCAGTGGCAAGTCGCAAGGATAAGGCCAACAAAAGCAGCAGGAGTTTTCAACCTCGACGCAGTAACCATGCTATCAAATCAGGTAGAGATGTTACATAAAAAATTTGATGGTTTATACGGTTCCTCGCAGGTACAACCAGTTATACAGTGCGACGCAAGTGGAGGCATGGCGAATCCTGAGTACCCACCCTACGGACAGGGCATGGAAAGCGAACAAATGAACTATATGGGTAACAATTTCCGATATAATAATAACCCTTATAGTAATACTTATAATCCAGGTTGGAAGAACCACGCCAATTTCTCATGGGGAGGTCAAGGAAATCAAAGGCAACAAAACTTCCAACAACAGCCCTACCTACAGGAAAAGAAGCCGAACCTTGAGGAGATGCTGACAAAATTCATAACAATCACAGAAACACGTTTCCAAAATATAGAAACAAAACTTGAAAAATAGGAAGCATCGACACAGGAGCTCAAGGATCAAATTAGGTGACTTACTAAGATGGTTTCTGAAATACGATTGGAAATCTTGCACAGGGAAGAAGAGCAGGTAAAGGCAGTGACGTTAAGAAGTTGAAGGGAGTTAGTTGAAATGAAGAAAAAGATACCACATGAAACTGATGAGGTAATTGCAACCCCGACCCGTGAGGAAATTAAACCAACGATCCCATATTCAGCAAAGTTGAAGAATTAGACGCACAATATGGTAAATTTCTTGAACTTTTCAAACAGTTACATATTAACTTACCTTTTTTAAAGCTATTTCGCAGATGCCAACATATGCAAAATTTTTAAAGGAGCTCCTAACAAACAAAAGGAAGTTCAAAGAAATTTCAACAGTGGAACTTAATGAAGAGTGCTTAGCTATCATCCAAAACAAGCTGCCAACCAAACTGAAAGATCCAGGAAGTTTCACTATTCCCTGTTTAATTGGTAGTTTGAACATAGAAAAAGCACTTGCTGATCTAGGTGCCAGTATTAATTTAATGCCGTATAGAATGTTTAAGCAACTTGGTCTCAGGGAACCAAAACCCACTAGGATGAGTATTCACTAGGTAGTGAGATCTGTTTAAATATCCTAGGGAATTATCGAAGATATTCGTAAAAGTGGATAAATTTATATTTCCTGTTGATTTTGTTGTGCTTGACATGAATGAGGACGTAGAGGTACCTTTAATTTTGGGGCGACCCTTTCTAGCTACTGCTAAGGCTGTCATTGATGTTGGTGATGGTAAACTTGCGCTAAGGGTAGGCGATGAGGAAATTTTTTTTCAAATTTACGATGCCATGCGATATTCTAGAGAACAAGATGATTCTTGTTACTTCGTTGATGCCACTGATCACATTATTCAGGAGTCTTTACAGGAAATCATGCATAATGACACGATGGAACTGTGTCCTACACAAGGTGAGGGGATAGATGACGATATCGATGAATTGAATCCTAATACGTCCTCCTCTAAACAGACGAAAATAGAGGGTATTGAAATCAACAACGAACTAAGACAGAAACCCTTTATTGATGAACCGCCCAAATTAGAATTAAAACAGTTGCCAAAACACTTAGAATATGCCTTTCTCGGGGATAATTCTACGCTACCAGTAATCATCTCTTCAGAACTAGGACCCAAAGAGAAAGAAGAGTTGCTAAGGGTACTAAGGAAATATAAAAGAGCCATAGCGTGGAAAATGTCTGACATTAAAGGAATAAGCCGATCATTTTGCACTCACAAAATTTTAATGGAAGATGAGTATAAACCGTGTGTACAGCCTCAGAGAAGTTTGAACCCCAATATGAAAGAAGTTGTCAAAGCTGAGGTAATTAAACTTCTAGATGCAGGAATAATTTATCCTATTTCGACGAGATTGGGGTAAGTCCTGTGCGGTAGTTTCAAAGAAAGGAGGCATGACTATTGTAGCCAACGAAAAGAATGAACTGATTCCTACAAGAACAGTCACAGGTTGGAGATTATGTATTGACTATAGAAAGCTGAACGACGCCACCAGAAAAGATCACTTCCCTTTGCCCTTTATTGATCAGATGTTAGAAAGATTATCTGGGCATATGTACTACTGCTTCTTGGACGGACTCTCCGGCTACTTCCAAATCCCAATAGCTCCTGAGGATCAAGAAAAGAAAACATTTACATGTCCATACGGTACGTTTGCTTATCATAGAATGCCTTTCAGATTATGTAATGCTCCTGCTACTTTTTAGCGCTGCATGCTGGCCATTTTTGACGAACTTGTGGAAGACATTATGGAGGTATTTATGGATGACTTCTCGGTATTCGGTAATTCTTTCCATCTTTGCCTTAAAAATTTAGAACGAGTTCTAATGAGATGTGAGGAAATGAACCTTGTTTTAAATTGGGAAAAATGTCACTTCATGGTTAGAGAGGGGATTGTGTTAGGACATAAGATTTCTAGTAAAGGGATTGAGGTGGATAAAGCAAAGATTAAAACCATAAAAAAATTACCTCCTCCTAGTTCAGTTAAGGCTATTAGAAGTTTTTTAGGACATGCTGGATTTTATAGAAGATTCATTAAAGATTTCTCTAAAATAGCTAAGCCTTTAACAAGATTATTAGAAAAAGATGTTCCTTTTAATTTTGATCAGGAGTGTTTAGATGCATTTAATATCCTCAAAGATAAACTAATAAATGCTCCGATTATAATTGCACCTGATTGGAATCTACCCTTTGAACTAATGTGTGATGCGAGTGATTTTGCAGTAGGTGCAGTTTTGGGACAGTGAAGAAACAAGCATTTTCAGCCAATTTATTATGCTAGCAGAACATTGACGCCTGCACAAGAAAACTATACTACCACAGAGAAAGAATTGCTAGCTGTAGTTTTTGCATTTGACAAATTTAGACAGTATCTGATATTATCTAAAGTTGTCGTTTACACCGACCATTCAGCTCTTCGTTATCTTTTAACTAAACCTGATGCAAAACCTCGACTCATACGATGGATCTTACTCTTACAGGAATTTGATTTGGAAATTCAGGATAAGAAGGGAGCTAAAAATCTGGCAGCAGATCACCTCTCCAGGCTTGAGAACCCACATATCAAAGAACTTGACGAGAGTAAGATAAACGACTCGTTCCCTGAGGAACAACTCTTTTCTATAACTAGCTTTGAGGTACCGTGGTTTGCAGATATTGCGAATTATTTAGCTGCTAACATCCTACCAAAAAGGTTAACACATCATCAAAAGAAGCGATTCTTTGCTGATGCAAAGAACTATTTTTGGGAGGACCCCTTTCTTTTCCGCATATGTGCAGATCAAGTAATTCGGAGATGCGTTACAAAGGCAGAAGCAAGCAAAATCCTAGAACATTTCCATTCAGGACCTTCAGGAGGACATTACAGCGGGATTAAGATAGCACACAAAACGCTCGAATCAGGATTTTATTGGCCAACCCTATTTAAAGACGCCAACAGGTATGTCGCTTTGTGTGATAAATGCCAAAAAACATGTAATATCTCTAAACGTGATGAAATGCCTCAAACGTATATGTTATCATGTGAAATATTCGATGTATAGGGTATTGATTTTATGGGTCTGTTTCCTAGCTCATTCGAAAATAAATACATCTTAGTAGCAGTAGATTACATGTCAAAATGGGTGGAAGCCCAAGCTTTACCTACTAATGATGCTAGAGCTGTAGTAAGGTTTCTTAAGAAACTCTTCTCTCGTTTTGGAACACCCAGAGCAATTATTAGTGATAGGGGTACTCACTTTTGTAATACTCAATTTGATAAAATCTTAAAAAAATATGGAGTACACCACAGGACAACTACCCCTTATCACCCTCAAACCAGTGGACAAGTGGAAGTGGCAAACCGAGAGCGTAAACGAATCTTAGAGAAAATAGTTGAATCAAACAGGAAAGATTGTACATTAAAAGTAGATGATGCTTTATGGGCCTACAGAACAGCGTTTAAAACTCCTTTAGGAACATCCCCGTACAAACTTATCTACGGAAAAGGTTGTCATTTACCATTTGAGTTAGAGCATAAAGCTTACTGGGCTATAAAATTCTTGAATTACGATCTTAAACCACAGGTGAGAAGAGGATGATGCAGTTGAATGAGCTAGATGAATGGCGAGTTGAAGCCTATGAAAACTCACGACTATATAAAGAGGCAACAAAACAACGCCATGATGCTCGCTTAAAACAATCAAAGCAATACGAAGTAGGATACTTAGTCTTGCTATACAATTCAAGGCTCAAACTATTTCCTGGGAAGCTGAAGTCAAGGTGGTCAGGCCCATTTGTGATCAAAACTATTTTTCCTTACGGCATAGTCGAGGTAACCCATCCAACTCAGCGAACAGTCAAGGTAAATGGTCATCGATTGAAACTTTATAATGGTGAAGATTTCAAGGAATTGAGAGAGGAGCTTCAGCTCCGTGAACCTTCATTTAGAAACAAAAACAGGGTGAGTCTAGCTTAAGACTTTAAACGAGCGCTTCTCGGGAGGCAACCCGAGCACTGACTTCACTAACATTATATTTGTGATTTTTAACATCTAACTCCAAACTAACCGATTCAGCGAAGCGCAGGTTTCCCCACCACACGGCCTTGCACACGGGCGTGCCCGTGGCCGTGTGGACGCCATGGGACGAGAAACGGGCATGTAGGTAGTCGTACGAGAGGAAGAAGAAATATTTTCCCCAACACGGGCTGTGACAACAGGACCACGACCGTGCGATGCAATCGTGGTATATCATGAGTAACCAACACGGGAATGAGCCACGCCCGTGCCTACTAACCATGTGAGACACTGACTACATGGACACGGGTGTGGCAACCTGAGCACGGGCGTGGTAGAAGCGAGCATAATAGCACACGCCCAAGGAGCACGGGTGTGGTCAACATCTCAACCGCGCCTAAATTTGAAAATCACAAAAAACACGGGCTAAATTAAGGCAACACGGGCGTGGCACCTACCCGTGCCCCCTTCTCTATTTAAGACCATCGTCCACCGTTTTCCTCCAAAAAAAAAAATCCCCCAAATTCCCAACCCTAAACATTTTCCTAAAAATCCCTTTCCCCCCACTCCGGCCACCATCACAGAAATCCCTACCCTTGACTTCCCCTACCCATTATCCCCCTCCTTCCTTCACAAACACATCAAAAACTGGTACACGCCCGTGACACCAGAGTACACGCCCACACCAAAAGAGTTCCACCGCCGTGTCGCTTTAACTATTTGCAGAACACACCCGTGTCTCGCATCTCCACGCCCGTGCACCGCCCAAACCACGCCGTCACACTTCCGGTCACCTCTCATTATTACATTTACATACATGTAACTGTTTTATACTTAGAATTTGATCTATTCAGTTAAGTGTAATATTAAGTTATTATTATTATTCTAGATTAACTTAGTCATTTAATTTTTGTTTAAATAATAATGCTTAGAATTAGATAGAATATTTCTTTGTCAAATTCTTGCTCATGCTGAACATGTTTGAACTATCATATTGAAAGTTTAGTCTCTAAGTATTTTGGATATTGATCGAAGCCCTTGATATATCATGATAGGAAACTTTACTTGAATCATCGATTATCTGATATTTTCAGGACCAGAATGTCATCGTCTCGAGGAAAGAAAATCGAAGTCTCTACTTCCAAAAAAAGAAAGGGACCCGGTTCATCATCGGCCACAGCATCCACCGAAGTGCGCCACCCATTTTTACAATTCCCTCCAGGAGCCCAAGAGGACCTTTATAAGATACTTCGGGCATGACCACTTGGCACAGGGAGATGTATCGATTGGGCCGCCTTGGAGCAGGTCCAACTAGCTGATGACGTACGGGCTCTCCTAACTACCGACCCTTGGAGCCAATTCTTTAACATCATCGAGCCTACCTACCTAGAGCTCACTTTGGAGCTTTGTTCAACATTTCATCTTTAGACAGTGATGTCGAGCCACGATGACCCCGGTACAATCCAATTCCGTCTCGGAGGCATTGTACGAGAACTAAACGTACCACAATTTGGGGCCGCATTGGGACTGTATACTGACGAATTTATGGAGGAAAACGATCTCTCAGAGCTTCATCGCAATATCCACATAACCCCCACAAGTTGTTGGTATGATATAGCCCCTGACAAAGGCAATTATGATCCCAGCCGCTCCAAGGTGACAGATCTTGCCCCATCCCTAAGGTACGTACACGCTATTTTGGCTCATACACTGACAGGTCGGCGAGAGAGCACCGGCGTCGTCAACACTCACGACGCCTACTTCCTAAGGTGCATGGCAAACATGCACGTGTTCGACCCAACTTATTTCATAGCCCGCGCCATTCAACATCAGACGGAGCCACATAGGAGAGGGGTCATATCTATGGGTCCCTACATCACACGCTTGGCTCGATATTTCAGGCTCCTCAACACCAATGCTCAGAGCTCCTCACTGACACTGATAGGTCAGATGGCCCCACAGGGCATCCAGACGATGTTACACATGAGGATGATTCAATGTCGACGTGGGACCGATCCTCCCCAATATCGGCTAGCACCTACCACGGACGAGGAGGACCCCGAGGACATTACTGAAGATGTCCCCCCACCACAAGAAGCACCGCAATAGGGCCATCGCCAAGCTCATTCGGCCGTTTCACTCTCAGACATTTCTGCACGTCTCACTCAGTTCGAGAATTACTGTACGCAGCAATTCAATAACACCAATCAAAGATTTGACGGCATTGAGGCGACTCTTCAGTAGATCTGTCATCACTTTCACATCTCCTCGCCGCCACCACCTCGCGACCCAGCCGATGACGAGGACTTTTGAGTCCTTTTCTTGCTTTCATTTTTCAATTTTATTTTCCATTTTTATTTTTAGTTTATTTTTTTTAATTAAGATTTTTTTTCCTTCATGTTTACAACTTTTATTAGTACAATTTAATTTCTTTTATCATTGGCTGTCTAACCCTCGAGTATCTCTAACAACTCTCATTAAATATTTCTCCCTGAACATTTAATTGATGACTTCGTAGATTAAATAGATTAAATATACAACTCAAGGAACAAAAATATCACTTATACTTA
This sequence comes from Gossypium sturtianum, assembly GCA_025698515.1. NCBI lineage: Eukaryota > Viridiplantae > Streptophyta > Magnoliopsida > Malvales > Malvaceae > Gossypium > Gossypium sturtianum. The sequence goes on from CM046947.1 coordinate 54,281,657, forward strand.
GTCATCACATTCGTCATGGAACATCCTCCACGATTTCACCCGAAATTCAGGAAGTTTCACTTCTCTCCCTATCTTTTGATTTTATTATGCTATTTTCTATCTTTGTACATTGAGGACAATGTACATCTTAAGTGTGGGGGAGTTAACTATAGTATTATTTGAAAATCCCTGAATTATGCCTTGTCTTAAAATAAGTTTTTCATATTATGATTAGAATGAAATTTCTTTTGATTTATGATTTTTCATTGATATGTTTTGGATTAAGTCATAGTTAATTGTGCATTGATAATTTAAACTTTAAGATACTAGAGAATCAAGCATGATAAGTCTATTTTTCAAAATTAAATTTTTTTTTAGGTTGTCTACCTAATTTTGAATATTACTTTTAAGTTTGAAATCTACGAGGTAGACATCAAAAACCCATAATTTTTATGAGATTTTGAGCCTTTAGAGTATATATTCTTTTTCTTGCTCACTTTATTGATTACGAGTGTGTCAACATTGATTTGTTATTCTAGAACTTGCATCGATTATACATGTCAAGACCACACCTTTGATTTGATATACTAAGATGATAAAGGCACCTAGGTTTTAACCCACTCACTCCACTAAAAAGCCTACCTTCATAATTAACCCCTAGTGAACCCCGTTGATCCTAACAACCCTTTTTATTGACTCACCCACTAATATTAACCCAAAACCCTTTGTTTTTGTTATCACCATTCCTTTTGACTACCCTTATATCGAGATTTGATTTGATCGATTGCCTATTTATTTCGATAGTAAATTCATCATTTATTATGTATACTTGATTTGTTCTTAAAAAAAAAAGAAGTATATTCATTATTAGTTCTATGTTCTACGAGCTTAAAACAGTTAAATTCACATCTTTAGAAGAAGCTCGTGTTATTAGTATTAGTATTATAATTTTCAATTGATGTAATTATTTATATTCAGTTCATTGTTTCTAGTTAGGTAATTTGTCAATTCAATCTCGATTCTAACCCTCTAATTTAGCCTTTATCCACACCTTTAACCAAGCCCCGTTACAACCTTGTTAAAGACCTTTTGATTTGTGTATCATCTCATTTTACAGTGGTGGGGATTTGATTTTCATGCAAGCCTATGGGATTAACTCTTCATGTTTGACTTTTGAGTGCTTAATTCTGAACCTTAAAAACTCCGAGTGATTTGAGTGAATCTTTAGTGAGGATGTCAATTCTTGTCGATTTTGAATCAGAGGTAATTATTTAGATGAGGGGAAACACCTACGTTTTGTTCTACAAAAATGTATGACTTAGATTGTTTGAATCTTTAGGACTCTTTGAGTTGAATTATCCATGTATGAATTATCTTTGAATTATGATGAAACACTATTGATGAATATCATGAATCGAGGAAGTTTGTTTTAATTATGAGTTGAGAATTTTGCTTGAGGACAAGCAAAATCTTAAGTGTGGGGGTATTTGATAAACCGTAATAGTAACATACTTTAAGCCCACATTTAGCATGCTTTTGGATGATTTAAGCCTTGAACTATGTAATTTGGTGCTCTTAATCCTTTGTTTTCATGTTTTATACTCAGGAAAGAACCGGAGGATGAAAAGAATGAGAAACGGGCCTAAAACAGAGTAAATGGGCCATATCACGAAATCGACACGGCCTGGGCCCGAGACCACACGGCCGCGTGCTCCTTGAAGACCTCAAACACACCACGGCCACGATTCACACGGGCGTGTGCCATGGCCGTGCCCCTGCCGTGACAAAGAGAAATTTCACTCGGATTAGGATACTTAGAGGTGAAGTAACACATTCCGAAGCCTATATAAACACCCTAAGTATGACCTAAAAGAGGGAAGACCCAGGACTTTAGTCAGGGGGCGTCCAGCTAGGCCGAAGGAGGCAGATTTGTGGGGATTTACTCGAAGATAGCCAGTTGATTCATCTCAAGAAGCCAGAATCATACTCAAGACGGAGGATCTCTCCTTCAATTCCTTCAGGGGGTTTTAGGGATTTCTTATGTTTTGTTTTATCTTTTATTCTGAGATGTTTTCTTTTATTATTATGAACTAAACCCTCAGATACCTGAGGGGGATGAAACCTAAGATGAATCTTGTTATCATTTGCTAAACTATATGATAAATACTTGATTTGTTCTTAATTATGTGTTCTTAATTCTTGTGTTGATATTTTCGAGGTATTAATTCAAGTTTGATGTGCTTAGGTGGTGGAGAAAAAGTCCCTACCTAAGAGTAGATCTAGCATAGTTAAGCGGAGTTGATCGCACGCCTAGAGATAGGGTGACGAGATTTTGCCGGATTAGGGTGAAACCTAATATGGGAGTCCATAGATCGAGTTAATGCAATTCTAGGGGTTTTAATTAGAAAGAGATTTCAATTAATCAACCTAGGGTTAGACGTTATTCGCCTTGAGAGAGGGTCTAATATACATTAGGGAATCCTACGGATCAAGTCAAGTGAATAAATCGTCTGGTTTAGAGTTAGATAACAAGTGAAGTCTAGGTAGATTCTTCCTTGGATATCGTCTTAATTAATTGGTTTTTTTCCCACAAGTATTTTCCCTAAATTCATTCTTCTTTGTCTTAGATTTTTTAGTTTAGTAGTTATTTAATTTAGATTAAACAACCAATTTCCTTTACTTTAGGCTAGATAGTAAAAAGAAAGTTAGTATTAGTACTTTTAGTTCCTTTGGGTTCGACAATCCGGTCTTGCCTTAACTATACTATTGTTCGATAGGTGCGCTTGCCTCAAATCATTGTCATAGTTAGTTTCCAGGTTCGATCATTCTCATTATATATTTTAAGACTTTGACATCGCATAAAACAACGATCAATGACGTATAGCGAAGAACCGATCAGAATTCTAACTTGAGAGGTTAAACAATTGAGAAATAAAAACATAGCTTTAGTAAAAGTATTATGGCAAAATCACAGTGTTGAAGAGGCTACGTGGGAGCCCGAGGAAGCTATGAGAAAACAGTACCCTAACCTATTCACTGGTAAGATTTTCGGGGATGAAAATCCCTAAGGGGGGAGAGTTGTAACAGCCCGTTTTTAGTCAAATTGGAACAGTGGTTTTAGGACCACAAATCTGAGGTAAAAATATTATTTTATTATTATTTTAATGTTTACAGTATGATTGAATGATTGTGTGAAAGTTTCGTTAAGAAATTTTATTGTTTGGTTGGTCAATTCGATAAAAAGGACTAAATCGCGTAAAGTGTAAAAGTGGAGTTCCATTAGCTAAAAGTATCTAATAGCTATGGAATCTTAAATTAGAGGTTCTTATGTTGTAATTAGACCATTACAATTGTAAGTGGACAATATTGGACATTAAATGGATGTTATTAATGGTTTTTCATTAAGGTTATAATAGTAATTAGCATAATTAACATAAAATAAAATAAAACAAAGGTTGTCTCATCTTCAACCTTCAGTTTTTCCATCGAAATATTGAGAAAAGAAAAGAAACTAGGGCTTTAAAACATTTGGTCATTTCATAGCTCAATTGGTAAGTGATTTTTGTCCCGTTTTTAATGATTTCTATGTTTTTGAGATCATTGCAGCTAGGTCTAGCTAGCCTAGGGACTAATTTACAAAAATGTTAAAGATTTTGAATGATTCCATTGATGAATACATGAGTATATTGATGTTTGATGATAGATTTTGAATAGTTGTTGATAGTTAAACAAGTTTTGTTAAGTGATTTTTAGTAAAAATGCAAAATAGGGATTTAATTGAGAAATGTTGAAATTTTGTGGTTGAAATGTGAAATAAATGAGAAATATGGGCTAATATGAGTACTTGAGAAATTTTTCTAGCATGGGTGGTGACTAAATTACATGAATTTGTGATTTTATGAAATAAGACTAAATTGTGAAAATGTGAAAGTTTAGGGGCAAAAGTGTAAATGTGGCTTAAAGAGTGTTTTGGACTAAATTGAATGAATAGATGATTAAATAAGTTAATTTTGAATATATTTAGATCAAGAAAAGTGAAATACGGACTTGGATCGAGGAAAAGATAAAGTTATCGACTAATCGACTTGATTCGCCGTTTTCACATCCGAGGTAAGTTCGTATGTGATAAACATTGTTACAATTATGCTTTAAATGCTTTGATATTGCATAAATTGTGTATATGAGCTTATAGTCATGTTTGACGAAGATTCAGATATATATATATGGAACTTAGTGTGCGATTCAAAATAGCTTCGGCTATATATGGCACTTAGTGTGCTATTTAAAATAGCTTTGGCTATATATGGCACTTAGTGTGCGATTCAAAATAGCTTCGGCTATATATGGCACTTAGTGTGCGATTTAAAGTAGCTTCGGTTATATATGGCACTTAGTGTGCGAGATCGAGATAGCTTCGACTATGTATTGGCACTCAGTGTGTGAGATATAGAGTATTCGACAGTATCCCAAATAGGTATGAACATGTTATGAATTTGTACAGGTATGTACATGAAAGTATGAGCTTTAAATAGAAGAAGTTATGAATTTGTATATAAGCATATGAGTAAGTATGAGGAAGGTTTTTTTGTTATCATGAATTATATGTTAACTAGTTCAAATTGATGGATTGTGTAATATTGAATTGTAGATTTTATTTCATACGAGCTTACTAAGCTTTATAGCTTACTGTGTTTATTTTTCTCGTGTTATATAGTGAATTCAAAGCTAGCTCGGATTCGAGGATCGTCAGAGATATCGTCACACTATCCAACCGTCACTTTGGTACTTTTGAACTTATGGTTTGGTCATATGGCATGTATAGGGACTTTAAGTCATTTTGGTTATGTTTTGGTAATGACATTGGCCATATGAATTCGCATTGTAAATGTTTATGTTTGGCATATATATATATAGCCATCTGTGATGGATTATTTTGGTATGTTGAATAATGTACATATATGTATAATTAAGTCTTGTAAATTGAGTTGGTTTATGGTTGTGTAATTGTTGGTGATAATAGGTACTATTAATGGTAAATTGATGATTTGAGAAGACAAGAATTTGTATGAAATTAGATAGTATATTGTGGTACTTAGGTGCCTTGAATTGGTTAATATTGAAACGGTAAGATTTAGGCTTGAATTGGTTGTTTTGGATTGTATATTATGCTATGGTTTGGTATCATTTGGCTAGGTGAAGATGTGTACCAAATGGAGTGGCAAAATGGCTTGGTAAATAGCCTATTTTTGTCAAAACGAGCAGAGACACGGGCGTGTGTCTCAGCCATGTGTGACACACGGTCATGTTGCACGGCCATGTGTCCCCTGATGTTGAAATTGAAATGAAGTCAATATACTCCACACGGTCTCACACACGGGCGTGTGATCGGCCGTGTGGCACAAGTCAGTATACCCCCTAATTGGCACACGGCCTAGCACACGGGCGTGTGACTTGGCTGTGTTGCATAAGTCAGTATACCTTACAGGTTTGGCATGGCCTAGCACACGGCCTGGCACACGGGCGTGTGTGGCCAGTTCGAAGGGTACACGGGCTAAACACACGAGCGTGTGGTTGGCCGTGTGACCCAAGTCAGTAACCTCACTTGTTTGGACACGGGGTAGGACACGGGCTGGGACACGGCCATATGTTTTCATTTCGAATGTCCACACGGCCTGTGACACGGGCGTGTCTGGTGGCCGTGTGAGACACACGGCCTGGCCACACGGGCGTGTGTCCCCTATTTTGAGAAAAATTATCAAAGTTTCGTGAAAGATTCTTGAGTTATCGGTTTAGTCTCGAACCACTCTCAATGCATGTTTAAGACATCGTAGGCTCGTTTAAGGGACACTATGATTGGTTATGATTGAATTGTATTTAAATTGATATATTGTATATGAAATGTATGTTTAAAAGTGTTGTAAGTCTGGTAATGCTCCGTAACCCTATTCTGACGGTGAATACGGGTGAAGGGTGTTACACACAATCCATTTTATATGATATTTATGAACTTATTTTGATCCTCAATTATGCGAACAATATAATTTTGTAAACAAGTAAATTGATCCTAAATCATAACAATACGTATTGAATCCCCGTGCAACTAGTTCGCCAATAATGATTTCTTGATCTCTAACTGCAGGGATGGAGCCCTGAATAGTAGTTGGAATAATCTTATTATTTTTTGAGCAAACTCGAGTGAAAAGTTTTATAGATCTGCACCAATAATGGTTTTTTTTACCCGACTTTCAATGGAGTTGCTCTCCATGATCTTTAAGACTTCTTAGTTTACTTAGCTAGAGATTGTGAATTAACGGTCGCAATCCTCTTTCTAAGTGCGCGGAAATTTTCTATTTCAATAACATATTTCGAATCGTCAAACATTTTCAAATACAAGACAAAATAATTTACAATCAACATCCAAATCCCGGCATAAACTAAACTCAACCTTGGCATGTACCTCTAGACCGAATTTCCAAGCTCAATTTAGTCTGAGAATCGGCTAAACCTATAGCTCTAATATCACTAATTGTAACACCCCTAACCCGGTCTAGTCGTCGAACCTGAATAATAGGGTGCTACAAGCAATCACCATTCAAATACAAATAATTTACAATTTAAAAGAAATAATTAAATACTAAATAATTACACAGAGGCATGTGTATGATCATTTTTAATCTAATTCAAATAAATATTGAATATACAGAAGATTAAAAATAATTTAGAAAAGATCAGTGATTGATTTGAAACAAAATAAAAAGTTGGGAAACATCCAAAAATAGGGGACACACTACCGTGTCCCCAGATAGTGTGAAAACGTTTAGCCCGTATGCCTGGCCACATGGCCGTGTGTGAGAGTCACAAGGCCGTGTGAATGAGTTACACAGTCATGTGAGCAAATTGTGTAACTCACTAACCCCGTGTACAATAAAATCACAAAAACATTCCAGACCACACGAACGTGCCACCAGCTCGTGTGGGGCATAGAACCTTGTGTCAGACCGTGTGTACCTAAAAATATCTTATAAAAAAAATAGGTAATTCATCTTAGTAACACTTTTATCATAATCAGCCATTTACAACCACTTTAACCTATTCAAAAGCATTTAATTCAAACCCAAATCATCATTGGAATCAAACATCCTAAGAATCTAGCCAATATGCCACAATTAACACCTCAAAAGACATTTCAAAATTTACAAAAAATGACTATTTAAGACCTAAGATATCCAAGGTACATGCCAAAACTAAAAGAACAAACCACCAACGTTTGAGTCCGAGATTGCCATTGGATGTTAAGTCGACAATCTGATCAATGAGTACCTAACATGTGCACACAACATAAATTAAATCAACCTCTGAGTAAAATTTTAGTAGTATCCCTATAATCTGAATACTTAAACATTTTTTGAAGTAGTCAAAAATTCATATTCCATTTTAATGCCATTCATTATTCACATATTAATTCTTATTTCCATTTCCTTTTTTTTAATCTTCATTAATAACGTACTCGAACTCGTACCTCTACGCGATTCCGACTAACATACCAAATTTGGCACCCAGTGCCTGATGAATAAATCTGTAATAATGAATTGTGCCCTGAGCTAGCTGGTAAAACCGACAAATGAGTGTGCCCAGCTCTGGTCGGTATAACCGACAAATAAATGCGCCCTGAGCTGATCGGTAAAACCGATAAATGAGTGTTCATTCATTCAAAACCAATGTTTCAATTTCATTTTAAAACTTTACCAATTTGTTCCAATGACTCTTTATACACTTGCCAAACAAAGTAACGTATATATATATATATAAGAATAATAATTGAAATAGCCGGATTATAGAGACACCAACCTTTGAACATTATAACCGAACATACAAGCAACATAGTTTATAACATTCACCCACTTTATAATATTCTGACTATAGTATCAATGGACACTCGAATAACATTAATATTTTAAGAATCGAATAGTGTTAAAAAAAAACAATATTTGAACAACCTTGAATTACACTCGTTTATCCCTCCCATTGGAACGATAATATAACGGAAAATTCTTTACTTTTCCCTTTTTTTTAATAACTAAGCATATATATATATATTAATATATATACATATGCTAATCCACTTCCAAAAAAAATGAAATTTAGTGGTTAAATTACCACTTTAGCCCCTTTATAATTTTCAAACTATATCCTTTTTATAATCGTACTTTTACCACACATGCAATTTAGTCTCTACTTAAATTGAGCATTAAGTATACGAAATTACCTAACCAAAATTCAATTTGCCTAAAAATTAACTTTGTAAATATTTTTAAAATATTTACGAGTTTGATTTATGAAAATGAGGTCCCGATACCTCAATTTCCAAAACCATTGACTTTAGAATCGATACACTTGTACTTTTACTAATTGTCCAATTAGCAAATTTATCCCATCAAAATTTAATATAAAATTATAATTAAATCGTAAATATTATTTAATAATATTTACTTACTTGGTTTATGGAAACGGGATCTCAGAATCAAAATTTTCAACTTTGCTGACTTTAGTATCATTACACTTGTACCTTAATTTTCTATCAATTAAACAAAATTACTAGACCAACTTTAATATGTATCTATACTAGCCTCATAAATATTAAATATTAATATCTATGAACACTTTTTGCGAAAATGACATTTCAGAACCATAAATTTTGACACCACCGGAAACTGAGTCATTATAAATTGTATATTTGAATATCGCCAACAAATAGCAATGAGATTTAATAGAAATGTGTCAGTTAATGATCTGAGAGGAAGGATCAGTGAAAAAATTGTTAGACGTTATGGGAGGAGGATCTTGAAACTATTCTACAAATTCCTAGTTTTGAAAAATCCCATCAAATTCACCAAGATGGAACTTGTAGACGATGAAGACGTGGAAATAATGGTCGCATTTATTTTCGAAATTAGAGTGGCCACACTGAACCGATTCAGTTGTTTGCTGAGTTAGTTGATGTGGAGCCAGCTTAAGATTTTACTTCATTAAGTGAAGAACATAGAGTTCAAGATCCGTGTACGAAGGTTCCGAGAGTGTTCGTTGATAGGCAATCGACTGTACTCAGGTTTGGCATCGGTCTTAATGCTCTACATGCGTCTGAGAACCTTAACCCGTGTCCCTGTTTACAAATATATTCGGTAGTGATTAAGACCAATGCAAATGGTGAAGATGAATATGATAATAATGGTATTTTTTATCACGAGGTTGAAGATTATAGTGATCTTGATCTAGACAAGGTCCCAGATGATATTGAAGACGAAGGCGCGAATGACAATGAAAATGTTTATGTGTCTTCAGTCGAGAACCCGAGTCGAGGCATTGTCATAAATAATGATCCTGGGGCTTATATGTTAATCGTAGGTCTATATGCGACGCATGCATCCTAGTTTCCAGAGTATCCCAATAATATATTACCTGCTTATTGATTGGTCATATATCCTGATCGTGAGGAGTTGTTCGGGGGTAAAAATTTTGTGACCAAGGAAAACTACGTATTTTCCATTAAGCGGTATAGCATGAATATGTCAATTGACTACAAAGTCATCGTGTCTAAATTGACATTGTATATTGGGGAGTGTTGGAGGTCAACAGAAGGGTGCAATTGGCGAGTGAGACGCATTTATCCAGAGGTCGCAAATGTGAGAGATTCATAAATTTGTTTGGCCTCACACATGCACTTCTACACGTATGATGCAAGATCACCTCAAACTTGATGCCAAAACTATCTGCAACTGCATCATGCCAATGATGAAGGACATGTTGACCATTCCTATTTTGGTACTGGTTGCTGAATTGCAAGAACAATTCCAGTTCCGAGTGTCATACAAGAAAGCATGGATAGCTAAACAGATGGCCATGCAATAGTTGTATGGAGATTGGGATGCATCGTACGATGAGCTACATGAGTGGATAATTGCTATGCAAGAGTATGTGCCAGGGACTGTCATTGAGTTGTAGACACAACCTTATTGCAGCCTGAACAACCAACTACAACCGGGAAGAAGAATTTTCCACTGTATGTTCTAGACATTCGATCCATGTGTGCGGGCCTTTCCCCACTGCAAGTTCCTTGTGCAGGTTGATGGAACATGGCCATACGAAAAATATATATAGATCCTACTTATTGCGGTTGCTTAAGATGGGAATCGAAACTTGCTTTCGATAGTGTTTTCCATTGTGGAGTCGAAGAATATAGAATCATGAGAATTCTTCTTGACAAACTTTCAGACGTATGTTGTTAGAGACAACAATATTTGCATCAAATCTGATAGATCGAAGGGACTAATTACCATGATTAGGCGTTTTGATGTTCCGTGGAGATTCATTTACTGCATTTAGCACAATGCCTCTAACTTCCACCGAGACTACAAGAATGCAGACTAGCGAAAACAAGTAGTGAACATGAGTAAATTTCGATTTCAACATTTTTTAAGTGTTCTTAACACTTCCATAAAATAATTCGAAAAGGTAACGTGTCTTTTCAAAATACATACGCAATATACCATCTAGAACAACACTGTTTCAGGCAAAGGCTGACCATGCTTAAAGGTGATATGTACAGTGAAATGAATACTCCTTTCCGAGAGTGGTTGGGTACCATGGAGCTGTGACAATAAGCTCAAAGTTTCGATGACTGGTCGGCTGTTTAACATCACAGCAATAATGTACAAGCGTACACTGTCGATGCAAGTATAGTAGACATATATGAGTCTACCGGATATAGATCCCACGAGGATGGTTGTCTTTTGTCTATTAATGTCAGTGCAATAATTAGATAAAATGAGATAAATTGTGAGAGTAGTTGTCGAAGTAATAACTTCAAAATAATAAGATAAAATATGATAGTGAAAAACTGAGATCCTCAACGTGAATATTCAACAGAATGCTAAGTGCTCACAAGGTAAAAATGATAGGTGATTGTCGATGCATTAAACTGCAATGAATATCTTACAAAGCTTAACTTCTATATTTAATCTAAAACTTAAACAAGCACATTAACCCCACCTTCTTATGATGGCAATGTAACACTATTAAGAACAAGTGGATTAAATTCCTCTAATCCTCAAGGAACTTCCATTTCATGCTTGTTAGCTTGAATTGTCACTGCACCTTCCAGTGTCAGTGACCACAATTGTAACAGCCCGGTTTAGACCCTAGTCAGAATAGTGGTTTCGAGACCACAAATTTGAGGTTAGAAAAATATTTTAATATTATTTTCTGAGCCTATAGTATGTGATTAAGCATAAGTGAAAGTTTCGTTAATTAATTTTATTGTTTGTGTGCTTAATTTGAGAAAAAAAGAACTTAATCGCGTAAAATGCAAAAGTGCCTTGATAATTGTTAAAGTGCTTTAATGCTATGTTCTTTTAATATGAAGGCCTTAAAATGGAATTAGGCCATTGTATTATGGCATGGACGGTAGTGGACATGCATTTTAAAGATGTTATAATGTTTCATTAAGGGTAAAATGGGAAATAGATAATTATTATGGAATTTAATAAAACAAAAGCATGAAAAATGGCCATTATGTGTGTTCATCCAACCGAAAATACAAAGAAAAGAAAAGGAAAAAGAATAGCTAGGTTTCGGCTATGTTCAAGCAAAATTAAGGTATGTTTTGGTTCCAGTTTTTGATAATTTCTACATTTTTGTGATCGTTGCTTTGTGTTCTATCAAGCCCATGCTTTAATTTTGGAATTTGATGAAGATTATGAGTTGTTCCATTGATGAATGTTTAAGCTTTGTGATGTTAGTTGGTGAAATATGAAATATATGTGTTAGATTAACATGTTTTGTCTTTGGATTTTTGATGAAATTGAGTAATTTGGACTAAATTGTGAAAATAATATTTTGAGGGACTAAAAAGTGAAATAAATGAAATGTATGGACTTGTATGATCATGATGATTACTCAGCTAAGCATGGGTACAAAGAAATTACGTGTATTTTGTGATTTTATGAAATAGGGACTTACGTGTCGAAATGTGAAAATGTGAGGGTTATTTTGTAAAATGCCCTAAATATGTGTGCTTGGATTAAATTGGATGATTTGGTGATTGAATGAGTTAAATTTGAATATGTATAGATCAAGAAAAGAGAAATTTGGACTTTGATCGAGGCAAGAACAAAGTGCTCGATCGATCTACTTGTTTCGTAACTTTAACGTCCAAGGTAAATTCGTGTATAATACGAATCGTTTAATTCATATTCATGTGTTATGAAATGAATGAATATGTGGTTGATGAATTAGAAATGCTATATGTGGATTTGAGAAATGTGGCACTAAGTGTGCGTAATTAGAATTGAAACAGAGGTGAATGGCATTGTGTGTGCGAAATAAAGAAAGTATCGACTACATTGATTGGCACAGTGTGTGTGATACCGAGTTAAATTCGGTTTAATGTAAAAGCACTAAGTGTGTGATGATATTTAAGCTTCGACTAAGGAATTGGCACTAAGTGTGCGATTAAATCGAATGAATAATGAAGATTGATCGAAATGTGGTATCGAGCATTGAATAGCAAGAATGATCGTTAACTAAGTGTTGGAAAAGGTATGTACAGAACCTATGTGGTTGATGACTTTGTAAATGGATAAATGGATGGTTATGTGAGTATAGACCATAGATGAAGTTGTGTATTATTGTGAATTGATCTATGTGATGGTTTATTTTACATATTAAATTTGAATCATTGAATTAAATTTATTATATTACGAACTTACTAAGCTTTAAAGCTTACTGTGTGAAGTTTTCTCTGTTTTACAGTGTAATTAAAGCTAGCTCGGATCTAGGGATCGTCAGCGACTCATTCACACTATCGGCTATCTATTTTGGTACTTTTGGAAGTTGTGTATATTTGGAATATGGGATGTATAGGCTAGTGGTCATGGCATGTTTTGAAATTTTTAAGTCTTGCCATGTGATATGGCTTGGTAGTTTGATGATTATGGTATGTGCCTTGGATGTGTGAAAAGGATGGTTAAAGATGTGTATATGTAATCTATGTGAGTGATCATTTTAGTATAAATTAGTAGAATGGAAATGGTATGTTTTATGATAGATTTGGTAGAGATTAAATGATGAATGGATTATATGATTTGGAATGTGAAAGTGATGCTTTAGATGGACAAGTTTGAATTGATTTTGTGTATGGAAATAAATGGTATAGTTATGTATAATTGGTGTATATTTTGTAAGTTTTGAATGCATGTGAGGCATGAATTTGAATTGGTTTGATGCTTGTAGATGATCCTAAAGTGTGGGTGGCAAATTGGCCTTGCAAATGGCCTATTTTTGCCCACACGGTTGAGCACACGGGCGTGTGGCTCGACCGTGTCCCTGAAATTTGTAACTTGATTCAAGTCAGGCTCGCACACGGGCGTGTGACTGGCCGTGTGATGCAAGTCAGTGTCGACCACGGCTGGGACACACGGGCGTGTGACCTCTGTAGCTTTGAATAATGTTAAGTTTCGAAAAAATTTTGTATGTGTTCAGTTTAGTCTCGACCCCTTTTTAATGCATGTTTGAGGTCTCGTAAACCTCATTAAGGGACTTAATGACATTGTTTGATTGTGATTTAATGATATATGGATAATGAATGTTAAATGTTGTGATTTGATTAGTAATACCTCTAAACCCTATTTTGACGACGGTTACGGGTTAGGGATGTTGCATTTTATTGGTATCAGAGCTACAGTTTAGTCGATTCTAGGACTAATGTAGCATGTGAGAGTCTAGCTATACATGCCATATATATACCTGCAATAGTGTGATGATTTCTGACAGTTAAAAATGTGTTTTTATATAGCAGATGGATCCCGATCGAGAAGTAGCTGACGATGTTGAGAGTAATGCGCCTGCTCCCGCTCAAGGGACAGTGCCGGCCGAATCAAGGCCGATAGCTAGTAGCCACGAGGGAGAGGCAAAGCAAGCCTTCTTCCAAATGATGAGTGAGTGGTTTACGGAGTTCGTTCGAATGAATCCGGCTGCTCAACAACCTCCACCCCCACAAGTACCTGTATTGCCACAAGTTTCAGATCCGATCAGATTGAGTAAACCTCCTGTGGATAAAATTCGAAAGTACGGGGCCGAAGAGTTTAGGGCCATAGTTGATGATGATGCCGAGCGAGCTGAGTTTTGGATCGAGAATACAATTCGAGTGTTTGATGAGATGTCATTGACTCCTGATGAATGCTTAAAATGTGTTGTTTCATGGTTGAGAGATACGGCATATAATTGGTGGAAAACGTTGATATCTGTGGTTCCGAGAGAGAGAATCACCTGGGATTTCTTTCAAGTTGAATTCTGGAAGAAATATATCAGTCAACGATTCATAGATCAGAAACGTAAAGAATTCTTAGAACTGAAACAGGGTCGTATGTCAGTTACGGTATATGAACGGGAGTTTGTGAGATTGAGTCAGTGTAACGCCCCTTACCCGTGTTCTACGCCGGAACCAGGCTCAAGGCGTTACCTTAATAAATTCCTCATAATCGCCACTTAGACCTATCATGACTACTCTCTCTAGTCGCCTTAACAACCTCGTTCTCGACTTACGAGACCTCACTCGTAAGCACGAAGACTCTCGAGACTATACCAAAACTTTTTCAACCTTTTCAAATTTTCTCTTTTATACAGGGCTCACACACCCGTGTAAAATGTGACACGCCCGTGTGTGGACACACACGCCCATGCTCCTCAACCGTGGTAAATACTGACTACACATACACAGTCTCAAAGCCTAGTCACACGCCCGTGTTCGACACCCGTGGGCGACACTGACTTGGGTCACACGCCCATATGGCTGGTCCGTGGTCGCCTCTGACTATCTCCCCACGGTCTAGGCACGCCCGTGTGCTTTAACCGTGTGACCATTCAAATTTCAAATTTCATGGTGCAGACTTCACACGGCCTGGGCACACGCCCATGGCTTGATCGTGTGTCGCACATGGCCTAGACACACGCCCGTGTGTCTACCCATGTGGACAAGAACAAGGCTGTTTGCCAAGCTCTTTGTACCCTTATAGCTTACACTACATGAATCCATTCAACATACTAGTAAACATCTCATAACTTCAACATGAACTCCCATAGATAACTTGTAATTTCATAAATGGTAAAATTTGCCATCATACATGGCAATTTACAAATTAAATGTCTTAACAAGAGCCATTACACCTTTGGCCAAAATAACAAAATAATTTTACTAGTCTAGCCCTATACATGCCATTTAAAAATCATTAAGTCTAGGTATACCGAGATGAGGTGATAGTGCGGGTGGTCTTCTCAGTTATCGACGTATATCCCGCTCTAGACTCTTAAGCTCTATAAAACAAGGGAAAGTAAAGGGAGTAAGCTTTAAGCTTAGTAAGTTTACATGTAAACAATATAACATTTTAACATGAAATAAACACTTCCATAGCATTATTTACTAAGCAAGAAACAATCTACATTCAAGATCAGGCTTACTCATTTCTTCCATTCACACATTCCAACCACATCTCAAGCATGATGCATACATTCATTAACAGTTTCTCTGCACTTAGCATCACAAGGTCACATAATACAACGCATCACTATATCGAAATACATTACTCATGTTCACGTTACTCGGTGGTATCGCACACAGCCCACCAAAGGATTAATTACAGTGGTATCGCACACAGCCCACCAAAGGATTAATTACGATGGTATCGCACACAGCCCACCAAAGGATTAATAGATGATGGTATCGCACATAGCCCATCGTAATTTAGCGACAAGGTGGTATCGCACTTAGCCCACCATCAAATATTGATATAACACACTCACATATCCATTCCATCATTCATATCAGAGTTATTCAATAACTACCACTTTTTATCTACTTGAATCATATATATTCCCAATTGTGTCATACGCTAATTAACAACAATAATGTGCATATAAAATGCATCGTTTACATATAAACTTACCTCGGTGAAAAACGTGTCGATTTACGGTTTATTCTATAACCTTGCCTTTTCCCCGGTCAAGGTTAATCCCGCGTTCTTCTTGATATATAAAAATAAAATTCATTCATTTAAAACATTTTACGATCATGATGCACCAAAATCTATACTTAGGCAAAAATGACCATTTTGCCCTCATACCATGGCAAAATTTACGATTTTGCCCCTAGGCTCGTGAATCAGTTTTCACCACATTTTCTAAATAAACAAGCATAGATGAACATTTATTTCTCTTGCAACTACTCACCATTCCAACTATTCCATGCATTTATGACACAAATTAAATCTTTGCATTCAAGCCCTATTTAGGTGTTTTCATGCTAACACCATTCATAAAAGTTGTCTCTCACCTCCCTAACATTCATTTTCTTCCATAAAAACTCAGCTATCAACATAATTTCTCTCATGGTAAGTCCCTAGACTTTCAACCATATCACAAATTAGTCCCCTCAATAGCTAGCTTAAGCTTTGGGGACTCCAAAACCACAAGAATTATCAATTAACACCACCAAAAATTACTTACTAGAGTGAGGACAAGTTGCTGAAATTTCAAAGCCTTCAAAACCCTTCTTTTGAGTGTAAAAATTGGTGGAATAAGAAGAGAAGGGAAAAAGATGATAGCCTTCCCTTATTTTATCATATTTTAGTCAACTAGTCAACAACTATCACCAAATTTGACTAAAAATTAATGCTCTCGTCCCCTATGCACCCTATGGCCGACCATCACTAAATAAATGGCCTAATTGCACTTTGAAATCCTCCAAATTACATTCTATAGCCATTAGGTACCTTTATCCTATAAAATAGAACTTTTGCACTTTATGCGATTTAGTCCTTTTTCGAAATTAAGCATGCTATCACTCAAATTAGAACACCAAAATTTTCATGCATCTATAAAGTTATGCTACAGCACATAAAATGACATCAAAATAATTTTCCTCGACCTCGGTTTAGTGGTCTCGTAACCACTGTTCCGACTAGCCCCAAAACTGGGCTGTTACAACTCTCCCCCCTTTAGGGATTTTCGCCCTCGAAAATCTTATCGGTAAAGAGGTTTGGATATTGCTCTCTCATGGCTTTCTCCGGTTCCCACATAACCTCTTCTACACCGTTTTTTTTCCACAACACTTTTACTAAGGCTATGTCCTTATTCCTCAACTGTTTCATTTCTTGAGCCAAGATTTTAATCGGCTCTTCCTCATATGTCATATCTGGTCTTATCTCAATTTCTGTTGGAGGAATCACATGCAAAGGATCGGAATGATAATGCCTTAGCATTGATACATAGAACACATTATGGATTTTCTCTAACTCTACCGGTAAAGCCAACCGATATGTCACTGGCCCAATCCTTTCGGTAATCATATAGCCCTATGAATCTCAGACTCAATTTACCTTTTTGGCCAAATCTCAATATTTTCTTCCACGGCGACACTTTTAGAAATACCTTGTCACCCACATGGAACTCAATTTCTTTTCTTTTCAAATTCGCGTACGACTTTTGTCGGTCCGAAGCAGCCTTCAGACTATCCCGGATAACTTTCACTTTTTCCTCAGTCTCTTTAACTAAATCAATCCCATGGATTTGCTTCTCTCTCAGCTCGGTCCAATACAAAGGGGTCCGACACTTACGACCATACAAGGCTTCATACGGTGCCATTCGTATGCTCGACTGATAACTATTGTTGTAAGCGAATTCGACCAAGGGTAGGTATCTTTCCCAACTACCTTCAAACTCTAGCACGCAACATCGGAGCATATCCTCAAGAACTTGGATTACTCTCTCAGACTGACCATCAGTTTGAGGATGAAATGCAGTACTAAAATTCAACCTCGTACCCAAGGCCTCCTATAACTTCTTCCAAAACCTTGAAGTAAATCTCGGGTCTCTGTCCGAGATAATAGATACAGGCACTCCATGTAATCTTACTACCTCTGCAACATACAACTTGGCCAACTTCTCTAGTGAATAATCAATACGCACAGGTATAAAATGAGCCGACTTCTTTAATATATCAACAATAACCTACACAGCATCTCTCTTCTTCGGAGTCATAGGCAAGCCCGTAACAAAATCCATGGTAATCCGATCCCACTTCCACTCGGAAACCATCACTGGCTGAAGTAATCCCGAAGGCACTTGATGCTCTACTTTCACTTGTTGACAAATTAGACATCTTGTTACATACTCCGAGATGTCTCTTTTCATTCCCGGCCACCAGTAGAATTTCTTCTGATCATTATACATTTTCGTGCTGCCCGGGTGTACTGACAAATAACTACTATGTGCTTCGCGTAAAATTTCTCGGACCAACTCGTCATCTTTAGGCACACAAATTCTATCATGGAACATTAAGCAACCATCCGAACTCACCCGGAATTCAGAATTAATTCCTGATTCACACTTAGCTCTTTTAGCTAGTATCTCACTATCATTCCTTTGAGCCTCACAAATTCGTTGAACAAATAGCGGTCTAGCTCTCAACTCGGCCAGTATAGCATCACCATCAGAAAATGACAAACTCGTACTCATAGCTCTCAAAGCATACAAGGATTTTCTACTTAAAGCATCCGCAACTACATTCGCTTTCCCCGGGTGGTAATCGATTACTAGCTCGTAGTCCTTCAATAATTCAAGTCATCGTCGTTGCCGTAAGTTTAATTCCTTTTGATCCATCAAGTACCTCAAACTCTTGTGATCCTTGAAGATTCGGCACTTCTCACCATATAAGTAATGTCGCCAAATCTTTAACGCGAAAACAATTGCGGCCAACTCCAGATCATGAGTCGGATAATTCTTCTTATGTGGTTTTAGTTGTCTCGAGGCGTAAGCGATTACCTTACCCTCTTGCATCAACACACAACTGAGACCATTTAACAATGCGTCACTGTAGACGACAAACTTCTTTCCCGACTCAGGCTGTACTAAAATCGGAGCCTCTGTCAACAACATTTTCAATCTCTCGAAACTCTGTTGGCATTTTTCAGTCCATTCAAACTTAACATCCTTGTGCAATAGTTTTGTCATTGGAGTAGCAATCATAGAGAACCCCTTCACGAACCGCCTATAGTACCCCGCTAAACCCAAAAAGCTTCTGACCTCCGACACGTTCCTCGGCGGTTTCCACTCCACAATAGCCGAGACCTTTCTCGGATCAACTCTAACACCTTCACCTGACACAATATTTCCTAGGAATCCTACTTCTCGAAGCCAAAATTCGCTCTTACTAAATTTAGCATATAATTACTTGTCCCTCAAAATCTGTAAGATAATCCTCAAATGCTCCGCATGATCACTCTCGTCTCGAGAATAAACCAATATGTCATCAATAAAGACAACCACGAACTTATCCAAATACGGTCGGAAGACACGGTTCATTAAGTCCATAAAAAGCTGCAGGAGCATTCGTTAAACCGAACGGCATGACCGTAAACTCATAATGGCCATACCTGCGTCACGAATCTTTGTTTTCGGCACATCTTGTTCCTTAACCTCAACTGGTAATAACTGCACCTCGAGTCAATCTTGGAGAACACCGTAGCTCCCTTCGATTGATCAAATAGATCATCTATCCTCAGTAAAGGATACTTGTTCTTCACACGATTACTTTGTTGAGTATGCTGTAGTCTATGCACAATCTCATCGACCCATCTTTCTTCTTTACAAAGAGTCTTTGGGGCACCCTACGGTGAATAGCTCAGTCTTGCAAAACCCTTATCCGTCAACTCTTGCAACTGAACTTTCAGTTCTTTCAACTCTAGCGGGGCCATCCTATACGGAGCAACCGAAATGGGTGCTGTTCCCGGAATTAACTCAATTCCAAACTCGACCTCTCTAACTGAGGGTAATCTGGGTAGCTCTTCCGGGAATATATTTGGATACTCACATACAACCGGTACTATTTCAATCCTTACTTCAGATTCTTGAGTGTTTAATACAAAAGCGAGATAAGATTCGTACCCTTTTCTCAGATATTTCTCAGCTATCATGGAAGAAATCATCACCGGTAAACTATCTGGCTCACCTGATTCAACCCGAATAACATCTCCATTTTCACATTTCAATTCAATAAATTTACTACCACAACTCACTAAAACACTATGGGTAGTCAACCAATCCATACCAAGAATCAAATCAAATTCATCAAACGGCAACAACATAAGGTTTACCGGGAAACAATAACCCCTAATTATCAGAGGACAGTTCCTACACACCTTGTCAACTAACACCTGTCTACCTAGTGGGTTTGACACTTTTACCACAAATTTAGTAGACTCAACAGTCATACTCAAACTAGATGCCAATCTCATACAAATATAAGAATGAGTTGATCCTGGGTCAATCAAAGCAATAACAGAAGTGTCATAGAGAGAAAATGTACCCGTTATTACATCCGGTGATGACGCCTCTTCTCGAGCGCAAATAGCATAAGTTCTTACTGGCGCCCGACCCTCTGACCTCACAGTGGTGTCTCGTGATACACCTCTACCACTAGTTCCGCCTCCCGGGTTCTTTTGTGGCCTACATCTAACGGATGCACTACTTGATCTTATCTCTTGCTTCCTCTCCTTGTCATCCCTTTCAGGACAATTTCGGATGAGATGGTCGGGGGATCCACACTTATAACAATTTCGATTGTTTCCCCAACACTCCCCAGTGTGATGTCTGCCACAAATTGGGCACTCTGGTTTGGACCTTGGATTACCCACACTTGCCATTGAGGTGGCCTGAACTCTTGAACCCGAATACGTGTTACCTCACTCTCTCTGTGAATACCCGACTGATGTAGTTGTCCGAGGGTTCACTTCCCTAGACCTCTTCGATTGAGCTTGGTATGATTTGCTCATCGGCCTCTTCTTCGTATCTCGAGCCTCACTCAGGGCTTTCCTCTTTTCCTTACTCAATTCTTCGGCCTTACTAGCCCTATCCACCAATACCACAAATTCTTTTAGCTCTAAAATCTCGAATAAGAGTCTGACATCTTCATTTAACCCATCTTCAAATCTCTTGCATAAGGTAGCTTCCGTGGATACACATTCTTGCGCATACTTGCTGAGCCTAACAAATTCGCGCTCATATTCCGCCACAGTCATTTTTCCTTGCTTTAACTCAAAGAATTCTTTCTGTTTTTGATCTACAAACCGTTGACTTATATACTTCTTTCGGAACTCCTCCAAGAAAAAGTCCCACGTTACCCTCTCTTTAGGGACCACTGATGTCAACGTCTTCCACTAATGGTATGCCGAGTCCCTCAGCAAAGATACAGTGCATTTCAAGCTCTCCTCAGGTGTATAGGAGAGTTCATCAAAAACCCTCATTGAGTTCTCCAGCCAGAACTCCGCTCTCTCAGGGTCATCATCTATATTAGCTCGAAAATCCTCAGCCCCTTGCTTACAGATTTTGTCTACCGGGGGCTTAGTTGTCCTCACCACTTCTATACCTTGAGAAGCCACAGGAACTGGCTGAGGTATAGGAGGAGGTGGAGGAGGTTGAGCATTGGGATTCGCTCGTACATACTCAGTGTACCAGTTACTCATCATTTGGAGAAAGGCTTCCCGAGCCTCTTCTCCTTGACCCCTAGTCTCGGGTTCACTCTGCACAGGCGCGGTCCCTTGCGCAGGATCCGGTGCATTACTAGCTGTGTCATCAGCAGCCGATTGATCGGGATCCATATGCTACATAAAACAAGTTTAAGATCATCAGAAGCCACCACACTATCATTATACGCTTATGGCATGTATAGCTAGACTCCTACACACGCTATGGTAGTCCTAGAACAGACTAAACCATAGCTCTGATACCATTAAATGTAACGCCCCTTACCCGTGTTCTACGCCGGAACCAGGCTCAAGGCGTTACCTTAATAAAGTCCTCATAATCGCCACTTAGACCTATCATGACTACTCTCTCTAGTAGCCTTAACAACCTCGTTCTCGACTTACGAGACCTCACTCGTAAGCACGAAGACTCTCGAGACTATACCGAAACTTTTTCAACCTTTTCAAATTTTCTCTTTTATACAGGGCTCACACACCCTGTAAAATGTGACACGCTCGTGTGTGGACACACATGCCCATGCTCCTTAATCGTGGTAAATACTGACTACACATACACGGTCTCAAAGCCTAGTCACACGCTCGTGTTCGACACCCGTGGACGACACTGACTTGGGTCACACGACCTGGACACACGCCCATATAGCTGGTCCGTGGTCGCCTCTGACTATATCCCCACGGTCTAGGCACGCCCGTGTGCTTTCACCGTGTGACCATTCAAATTTCCAATTTCATGGTGCAGACTTCACACGGCCTGGGCACACGCCCATGGCTTGATCGTGTTTCGCACACGGCCTGGGCACACGCCCATGGCTTGATCGTGTTTCGCACACGGCCTAGACACACGGCCGTGTGTCTACCCATGTGGACAAGAACAAGGCTGTTTGCCAAGTTCTTTGTACCTCTATAGCTTACACTACATGAATCCATTCAACATAATAGAAAACATCTCATAACTTCAACATG
The DNA here is from genome assembly GCA_025698515.1 of Gossypium sturtianum. Taxonomy (NCBI): domain Eukaryota; kingdom Viridiplantae; phylum Streptophyta; class Magnoliopsida; order Malvales; family Malvaceae; genus Gossypium; species Gossypium sturtianum. Next base: position 54,304,189 of record CM046947.1, read on the forward strand.
AACTCCCATAGATAACTTGTAATTTCATAAATGGTAAAATGAGCCATCATGCATGGCAATTTACAAATTAAATGTCTTAACAAGAGCCATTACACCTTTGGCAAAAATAAAAAAATAATTTTACTAGTCTAGCCCCTATACATGCCATTTACAAAATCATTTAGTCTAGGTATACCGAGATGAGCTGATAGTGCGGGCGGTCTTCTGGTTATCGACGTATCTCAGCTCGGCTCTTAAGCTCTATAAAACAAGGGAAAGTAAGGGGAGTAAGCTTTAAGCTTAGTAAGTTTACATGTAAACAATATAACATTTTAACATGAAATAAACACTTCCATAGCATTATTTACTAAGCAAGAAACAATCTACATTCAAGATCAGGCTTACTCATTTCTTCCATTCACACATTCCAACCACATCTCAAGCATGATGCATACATTCATTAATAGTTTCCCTGCACTTAGCATCACAAGGTCACATAATTCAACGCATCACTATATCGAAATACATTACTCATGTTCACGTTACTCGGTGGTATCGCACACAGCCCACCAAAGGATTAATTACGGTGGTATCGCACACAGCCCACCAAAGGATTAATTACGGTGGTATCGCACACAGCCCACCAAAGGATTAATAGACGATGGTATCGCACATAGCCCATCGTAATTTAGCGACAAGGTGGTATCGCACTTAGCCCACCATCAAATATTGATATAACACACTCACATATCCATTCCATCATTCATATCAGAGTTATTCAATAACTACCACTTTTTATCTACTTGAATCATATATATTCCCAATTGTGTCATGCGTTAATTAACAACAATAATGTGCATATAAAATGCATTGTTTACACATAAACTTACCTCAGTGCAAAACGTGTCGATTTACGGTTTATTCTATAACCTTGCCTTTTCCCCGGTCAAGGTTAATCCCGCGTTCTTCTTGATCTATAATAATAAAATTCATTCATTTAAAACATTTTACGATCATGATGCACCAAAATCTATACTTAGGCAAAAATGACCATTTTGCCCTCATACCATGGCAAAATTTATGATTTTGCCCCTAGGCTCGTGAATCATTTTTCACCACATTTTCTAAATAAACAAGCATAGATGAACATTTATTTCTCTTGCAACTACTCACCATTCCAACTATTCCATGCATTTATGACACAAATTAAATCTTTGCATTCAAGCCCTATTTAGGTGTTTTCATGCTAACACCATTCATAAAAGTTGTCTCTCACCTCCCTAACATTCATTTTCTTCCATAAAAACTCAGCTATCAACATAATTTCTCTTATGGTATGTCCCTAGACTTTCAACCATATCACAAATTAGTCCCCTCAATAGCTAACTTAAGCTTTGGGGATTCCAAAAACACAAAAATTATCAATTAACACCACCAAAAATTACTTACTAGAGTGAGGACAAGTTGCTGAAATTTCAAAGCCTTCAAAACCCTTCTTTTGAGTGTAAAAATCGGTGGAAGAAGAAGAGAAGGGAAAAAGATGATAGCCTTCCCTTATTTTATCATATTTTAGTCAACTAGTCAACAATTATCACCAAATTTGACTAAAAATTAATGCTCTTGTCCCCTATGCACCCTATGGCTGGCCATCACTAAATAAATGGCCTAGTTGCACTTTCAAATCCTCCAAATTACATTCTATAGCCATTAGGTACCTTTATCCTATAAAATAGAACTTTTGCACTTTATGCGATTTAGTCCTTTTTCGAAATTAAGCATGCTATCACTCAAATTAGAACACCAAAATTTTCATGCATCCATAAAGTTATGCTACAACACATAAAATGACATCAAAATAATTTTCCTCGACCTCAGTTTAGTGGTCTCGTAACCACTATTCTGACTAGCCCCAAAACCGGGCTGTTAAAGTCAATATGCGCGAGAATGTGTTTCAATAGAAACTACTATGTGCAAATGATTTGTTGAAGATTTGAATGAAGAAATTAAATTGTTGGTTGGAATACTTGATTTGAATGAATTTGTAGTGTTAGTTGAAAGAGCCTGCAAAGCCGAAGAGCTTAGTAAAGAAAAGAAGAAAGCGGATTCAGAAGCTAGAGATGAAAGAAAAAGATCAATGAGTAAGTCGTACCAACCTTCGTCAAAGAGATTCAGAGATACAGTTAATCGTTCAAATGTTTCATTTGGACATTCGAGTAGAGATCGTGTGAAACAAAGTGTTGGTCTTAAAACTCAAATTCCGATTGAATCGAGTGTTGGAAGTGTTAAAAGCAACAAGCCTGAGTGTAAACAGTGTGGGAGACGACATGTTGGAGAATGTTGGGGCAAGTATAATAATAGATCTTGCTATAAATGTGGATCACGAGATCACTTTATTTGGGATTGCCTAGAGTTGACTGAGAAAGATAATGTTTAGAGTGCGAGACCAGTAGTAACGACAATGCTACTAGGGTAGACCACCCGAAACACTTGGAAATGTAAGTGGTAGTCGAGAGGGACAACAGATCATGGTGTGAGATCGAGGCGAGCACTGTCCGAGCCTATGCTATTCACGCTCGAGAAGAAACGTCATCTCCAGACGTCATAACTGGTACTTTTACTCTTTTCGATACTGATGTGATTGCACTGATAGATCCATGATCTACTCATTCATATGTGTGTGTGAACTTAGTATCTAGTAAGACTCTAACTGTTGAGTCTATTGAGTTTGTAATTAGAGTATCGAACCCCTTAGGCAAGTGTGTTATGGTTGATAAAGTGTGCAAAATTGTCTATTGATGTTTCGGGATATTTGTTTTCTGGCTAATCTGATGCTGCTACCCTTTGATGAATTCGACATAATTTTGGGTATGGATTGGCTAACCTTGCATCATGCTATTGTGAATTGTAAATGAAAGAGTATTGATTTGAGAAGTCAGAATGGTGAGATAGTTCGAATTGAATCCAGTGAATTGAATGGGCTACCAGCTGTTATATCTTCGATGAAAGCTTTGAATTATGTGAAAAAAGGATGTGAAGCTTATCTTGCATATGTGATAGATACAAAAGTGAGAGAAAAGAAAGTTGAATATGTGCCTTTAGTTTGTGAGTTTCCAGATGTGTTTCCTGAAGAACTACTGGGTTTACCTCCGATACGAGAAGTTGAATTTGGTATTGATTTAGTGCCGAGAACAACTCATATCTCAATAGCTTTGTTTAGAATGGCACCAACAGAATTGAAAGAATTGAAGTCTCAGATAGAGGATTTGCACGATCGAGTTTCTCGCCCTGGGGTGCTCCTGTGTTGTTTGTGAAAAAAGAAAGATGGAACTATGAGAATGTGCATTGACTATAGACAACTCAACAAGGTGACTATAAAGAATAAATATCCTTTGCCTGGTATTGATGATTTGTTTGATCAGTTGAAGGGAGCTACAGTGTTTTCTAAGATAGATTTGAGATCGGGCTACTATCAGCTACGAGTTAAAGAATCAGATGTGCTACAAACTGCATTCAGAATGAGGTACAGACATTATGAATTCTTAGTTATGCCTTTTGGACTAACGAATGCTCCTGCATTGTTTATGGATTTGATGAATCGGATATTCAGACCGTATTTTGATCGATTTGTTGTCGTGTTCATTGATGATATTTTGATTTATTCTTGTGATGATGCAACATATCGAGCATTTGAGAATTGTGTTACAGACTCTGCGTGAGAAACAATTGTATGAAAAGTTTAGCAAATGTGAATTCTGGTTGCGAGAGGTTGGTTTTCTGGGACATATAGTGTCAGCTGCGGGAATACGAGTTGATCCGAGCAAGATTTCAGCAATTTCAGAGTGGAAGCCTCCGAGAAATGTGTCTGAAGTCCGTAGTTTTCTAGGACTAGCGGGATATTATAGACGGTTTGTGAAAGGCTTCTCGATGATTACGACTCTGTTGACGAAATTGCTACAGAAAGATGTTAAATTTGAATGGTCAGAAAAGTGTCAGCAGAGTTTTGAACAATTGAAAGTATTGTTGACAGAGGCACTAGTGTTAGTTCAACCTGAATCGGGTAAAGAATTCATAGTTTATAGTGATGCATCGTTTAATGGTTTGGGCTGTGTGTTGATGCAATAGGGCAAAGTTATAGCTTATGCTTCGGGACAGTTAAAGCTGCATGAAAAGAACTATCTGACACATGATCTTGAATTAGCAACTATTGTTTTTGCATTGAAGATTTGGCGTCATTACCTATTTGGTGAGAAGTGTCACATTTATACTGATCATAAGAGTTTGAAATATCTGATGACTCAGAAAGAATTGTATTTGCGACAGCGAAGATGGTTAGAATTACTAAAAGACTATGAACTAGTGATTGATTATCATTTGGGGAAAGCTAATGTTGTTGCTGATGCTCTGAGCCGAAAGTCTTTATTTGCTTTGAGAGCAATGAGTACTCAGATAGATCTGTGTGATGATTGTTCGGTTTTGGCTGAGTTGAAAGTGAGGCCAATGTTTATACGTCAGATTTGTGATGCCCAGAAAAGTGATGATGAGATGATGCCAAAACGAGATCAGTGTGGTTTGAATTGTGATTCAGAATTTTGAGTTGATAATGATGATTGTTTGAGATTTTGAGATCGGATTTGTATTTCGAGAAATTCAGAGTTGATTCAGTTGATTTTGAATGAAGCTCATAATAGTCGTATGTCAATTCATCTGGGAAGTACAAAAATGTACAATAATTTGAAACAGTTTTATCGGTGGCATGGTATGAAATGGGACATTTCAGAGTTTGTTTCGAGATGTTTAGTTTGTTAGCAAGTCAAAGTTGAACATCAGGTTCCATCCGGTTTGCTACAACCGATAATGATTCTTGAGCGGAAATGGGAGAGAATCACGATGGATTTTTGTGTCGGGATTACCTTCATCTCCGAGAAAGAAAGATGCGATCTGGGTGATAGTTGATAGATTAACGAAATCAGCTCATTTTATTCCGGTGAGAACAGATTATTCGCTTGATAAATTAGCTGAATTGTATATTTTTGAGATTGCGAGACTGCACGGGGTGCCACTATCTATTGTATCTGACAGAGATCAGAGGTTTACCTCGCGGTTTTGGAAGAAATTGCAAGAGGCTTTAGGTACGAAGTTGCATTTTAGTACAGCATTTCATCCACAAACAGATGGTCAATCCGAGCGGATCATTCAGATTCTCGAGGATATGTTGAGATATTGTATTCTTGAGTTTGAAAGTACGTGGGAAAAGCACTTGTCGTTGATTGAATTCGCATACAATAATAGTTTTCAATCTAGAATAAAAATGGCACCATATAAGGCTCTTTATGGTCGTAAATGCAGAACTCCATTATATTGGACTGAGCTTAGCGAGAATAAGATTCACGGGGTCGATTTGATTAAAGAGACTGAACAGAAAGTGAAAATGATTCGTAACAGTCTGAAAGCTACATCCGATCGTCAGAAGTCGTATGCAGATTTGAAACGAAAAGATATTGAATTTGAAATCGTTGATAAAGTGTTTTTGAAAGTATCTCCGTGGAAGAAAATATTCTGATTCGGCAGAAAAGGCAAGTTGAGTCCGAGATTTATCGGGCCGTATGAGATTATTGAACGTATCGGGCCGGTTGCTTATAAATTGCTATTGCCACCTAAGTTAGAGAAAATTCATAGTGTGTTTCACGTATCGATGCTTTGACGATACAAATCTGATCCACCGCATGTGATTGCTCCTACTGAGGTTGAGATTCACTCAGATTGTCGTATAATGAAGAACCGATTTGAATTCTGGCACGTGAGATCAAAGAGTTGAGAAATAAGAAAATTTATTTAGTGAAAGTGTTGTGGCACAAACATGGAGTTGAAGAGGCTACATGGGAGCCTGAAGATGCTATGAGAGAGCAATATCTGAATCTATTCACTGGTAAGATTTTCGGGGACGAAAATCCCTAAGGGGGAAAGTTGTAACAGCCCAGTTTAGACCCTAGTCGGAATAGTGGTTTCGAGACCAGAAATCCGAGGTCGGAAAAATATTTTAATATTATTTTCTAAGCCTACAGTATGTGATTAAGCATATGTGAAAGTTTCGTGAATTAATTTTATTGTTTGTGTGCTTACTTTTAAAAAAAGGACTTAATCGCGTAAAATGGAAAAGTGCCTTGATAATTGCTAAAGTTCTTTAATGCTATGTTCTTTTAATATGAAGGCCTTAAAATGGAATTAGGCCATTGTATTATGGCATGGGCGGTAGTGGACATGCATTTTAAAGATGTTATAATGTTTCATTAAGGGTAAAATGGGAAATAGATAATTATTATGGAATTTAATAAAACAAAAGCATGAAAAATGGCCATTATGTGTGTTCATCCAACCGAAAATACAAAGAAAAGAAAAATAAAAAGAATAGCTAGGTTTCGGCTATGTTCAAGCAAAATTAAGGTATGTTTTGGTTCTGGTTTTTGATAATTTATACGTTTTTGTGATCGTTGCTTTGTGTTCTATCAAGCCCATGCTTTAATTTTGGAATTTGATAAAGATAATGAGATGTGCCATTGATGAATGTTTAAGCTTTGTGATGTTAGTTGATGAAATATTAAATATATGTGTTAGATTAACATGTTTTGTCTTTGAATTTTTGATGAAATTGAGTAATTTAGACTAAATTGTGAAAATAATATTTTGAGGGACTAAAATGTGAAATAAATGAAATTTATGGACTTGTATGATCATGATGATTATTCGGCTAAGCATGGGTACAAAGAAATTACGTGTATTTTGTGATTTTATGAAATAGGGACTTAAGTGTCAAAATGTGAAAATGTGAGGGCTATTTTGTAAAATTCCCTAAATATGTGTGTTTGGATTAAATTGGTTGATTTGGTGATTGAATGAGTTAAATTTGAATATGTATAGATCAAGAAAAGAGAAATTCGGACTTAGATCGAGGCAAGAACAAAGTGCTCGATCGATCGACTTGTTTCGTAACTTCAACGTCCGAGCTAAATTCGTGTATAATACGAATCGTTTAATTCATATTCATGTGTTATGAAATGAATAAATATGTGGTTGATGAATTAGAAGTTCTATATGTGGATTTGAGAAATGTGGCACTAAGTGTGCGTAATTGGAATTGAAACAGAGGTGAATGGCACTGTGTGTGCGAAATAAAGAAAGTATCGACTACATTGATTGGCACTGTGTGTGCGATACCGAGTTAAATTCGGTTTAATGTAAAGGCACTAAGTGTGCGATGATATTTAAGCTTCGGCTAAGAAATTGGCCCTAAGTGTGCGATTAAATCGAATGAATAATGAAGATTGATCGAAATGTGGTATCGAGCATTGAATAGCAAGAATGATCGTTAACTAAGTGTTGGCAAAGGTATGTACAGAACCTATGTGGTTGATGACTTTGTAAATGGATAAATGGATGGTTATGTGAGTATTGACTATAGATGAAATTGTGTATTATTGTGAATTGATCTATGTTATGGTTTATTTTAAATATTGAATTTGAATCATTGAATTAAATGTATTATATTACGAACTTACTAAGCTTTAAAGCTTACTGCGTGAAGTTTTCTCTGTTCTACAGTGTAATTAAAGCTAGCTCGGATCTGGGGATCGTCAGCGACTCATTCACACTATCGGCTATCTATTTTGGTACTTTTGGAAGTTGTGTATATTTGGAATATGGCATGTATAGGCTAGTGGTCATGGCATGTTTTGAAATGTTTAAGTCTTGCCTTGTGATATGGCTTGGTAGTTTGATGATTATGGTATGTGCCTTGGATGTGTGAAAAGGATGGTTAAAGATGTGTATATGTGATCTATGTGAGTGATCATTTTAGTATAAATTAGTAGAATGAAAATGGTATGTTTTATGATAGATTTGGTAGAGATTGAATGATGAATGGATTATATGATTTGGAATGTGAAAGTGATGCTTTAGATGGACAAGTTTGAATTGATTTTGTGTATGGAAATAAATGGTATAGTTGATGTATAATTGGTGTATATTTTGTATGTTTTGAATGCATGTGAGGCATGAATTTGAATTGGTTTGATGCTTGTAGATGATCCTAAAGTGTGGGTGGAAAATTGGCCTTGCAAATGGCCTATTTTTGCCCATACGGTTGAGCACACGGGCGTGTGGCTCGACCGTGTCCCTGAAATTTGTATTTTGATTCAAGTCAGGCTCGCACACGGGCGTGTGACTGGCCGTGTGATGCAAGTCAGTGTCAACCACGGCTGAAGCACACGGGCGTGTCTTTGGCCGTGTGATGCAAGTCAGTGTAGACCACGGCTGGGACACACGGGCGTGTCCGAGGCCGTGTGAGGCACACAGCCTACCCACACGGGCATGTGACCTCTTTAGCTTTGAATAATGTTAAGTTTCAAAAAAAATTCGTAAGTGTTCGGTTTAGTCCCGAGCCCTTTCTAATGCATGTTTGAGGTCTCGTAAACCTCATTAAGGGACTTAATGACATTGTTTGATTGTGATTTAAGGATATATGGATAATGAAGGTTAAATGTTGTGATTTGATCGGTAATGCCTCTAAACCCTATTTCGACGACGGTTACGGGTTAGGGGTGTTGCAACAATAACAATTCCATGCTAAAAACATTCAAACACAAAGATTAAATCGTAGATGCAAGATTGAATAAAATAAAATTAAACCCAAAAATCATGTGTACTTCCATACTAACATGAAATCGAAAGTAATCACCAGCGTTAGAAAAGAAAAATAAAAGAAACAAGTGGAGAATACTATTCCTAGACAACTCGACTTGAATCTATCTATTCCCTCTTTTGTCGCACTTAGGGCTTCTCGGCAAGAGTTGGTCTACATCCTTTTCACGTCGGTTCACCCGTAGGACTTAAGCCGCTATAGCCGAAAGCTTCCCGAGGTAAGTTGAAGAAGATGATCCAAAAAGCTTTCCCCTCTTTTTCTTTTTTTCTTTTGTGAATATTTATATATTTTTCCCCAAATAAACTAGGTGTCCTTTCATCAGAATCATGTTGCCTCTGTACGTACAAGTTAGTTGTACCAGACTGGATAGCTCACGCATTTTTGTTCCTATCCGGACAGCTGTCAGGTGCGGCGACAATTCTGGTGCAATCTGGAATTACTTATGCAGCGACATCAGTACCAAAATATGAAAAAATTAAGGATAAATAGGCTGAGATCCACTGAGTTATAAAATGTAATTTACTGAACTGAAAATGCTAAAATATGTGCTAAAGATAACTAAATGGGTATAAATTAACCAATAAGTAGGGAGAAACATATGTTCTTTCTAGTACTGTCAATGACGGGTCTCGATATGGTCATATGACCACCAACCTAGCAAAGGCGGTTAACTCCATCTTGAAGCGAATATGACATCTTCCAATTTCATATGTTTTCTCAACTATGTTCTACAGGCTGGCAACCTTAATGCCAAGAATGGGCCTGAAACAAGTAAGTTAGATGGAGGCGAGACACGTGTTTGTTGAGAAGGTTAAGAAGGCAATGGATGTGAATCGTTAGAGAGTGAGGTTGATGAATGTATAAATATATTCTCGACAATTAGAAACTTTTCGAGTTATGGAGTCCATCGGTCGTCTACCCAGTATCCCACCTAAGACTTATGGAGTTGATATCCGGAGCAAACGGTGTGATTGCTGGAAGTTCTAGACACTTTGTTACCCTTGTATGTATGTTGTTGCAGTTTGTGCTCACGCCTCGATTAATGTTGAACAATATATCGATAAAGTGTACACTCTGGAATGCACATTGCGTATTTGGGGAAACGAGTTTTCCATCTTACGTGATTTGTCTACATAGGAAGTGCCTTCACCGACTTTCGAGCTTCTCCCAGACAATGGGTTACATAGAAAGATGAAAGGCTGCCCCTAGGTCACCAAGATCCATGGTGAAATGGACATAAGGGAGAAAATTGACCCTAAACTTTGTGGTCTATACAAAACAGTTGGCCATAATCAGACTAAATGCCCGTATCAAACCTACCATATTGGACAATCGTCTCGATCGAGTGGAATATGAATTAATGTATTCCATGTTTAAACTTTTATTACTTTTTTTTGTTATGATGAAATTTCCATATTTATATTTTAGGAATAGCATAAATATATTACTTCTTAAAACAAAACGTTGGCATTATATTATTTTCAAAAAAGTCAAAAGTTATGTTTTGAAATGTAATCTTTGTTGAATGAATAATATTCATTAATTATATGTTTTCATTTTGTAATCATTAAAAATTAAAAAGATTTAAGACAATAATTTACTATAATTTAATTAATATAAACTTAAAAATTTAAATTACAGTTACAAACTACATGCAATAAAGATAATGTTACACGTGCTAAAATTGATGGTTCAATGGTGTCGTCCGTAGGGTAAACCGTTGTGGTGTCCGGCCTTGGCGTTGAGGGTGCTCGCGACAATCATTGTTATCCTTACCCAAGACATCGTTCATAAAATCCATCGATGAACCTTGGGGTGTGCTAAACATACTCGAAAAATTGTATGTCCCAAAGTTTTGCCCAGGAAGGGTAGAGTACTCGCGTGGTAATGGGCTGAAGATATCAAACATCATCGATGATCTCGGATCCGAATGATCAAAACTAGAACCAGAAATCTCTAACTGATATGTATAGCCCGACGAGCTCGAAAAGCAATTATCTACCCCCACATCCGGATAATAAAAACTACCTTTAAATTGTGTATAAGACCACTCGAGTTCGAGCTCGGGCTCGGGTTGAGGTGCAGGAGGCGAATGTGTCAGGCGGTGGTGTTGGTGCCTCGTCGTTGCATGTGTGGAAGGACTAGCATCGATTGCCTACCAAATAAATATGGTTTTCCATTCTAGATGTATCACCTATTGGTACTCTATCGAGGGTCGCAGATCAAAATCAAAATCCATTCAAGTTCTCCGCTCCATCCGGTCGTCCCACAATATAAGATACTGTTGACGCTTTAATGCCCAATTCTTTGTTTGTTTCCCACTTTTTTTAATTCTGTGGACATCGTCAAATCTCTGTAGAACATTCATAATATCTTATTTGCACTTGAACTATCGCAGAACTCGATCACCGTTGTACCACTCGACTATTAAGAAATTCAGCAGGGGTGCGTTAATGCACTACAAGCAGGAGTGGATATGAGCAAATGGAGGAATAACAGTCACAATGTCCGGGGCGGAATGTGACATTCAAACAAATTACACAATTAAAAACATGGTTATTGTAACACGAGTCAGATAACATAAATAAAGTATTTACATATCATAAATATTAGAAAAAATTACCCCCTCCCTGACGTGTGTCTCAATTGTCTATCGGTAAATCAGAAGCATATATGACCTCGTCATACCCAAAAAAGTACTCCATCTACAAAAAAAATTATACTTGTTAGAAAAAAATTTCATAAAAAAAGAAAAATTCTTGATGTAATGCTTAAATTTTATCACCTATTTACAAGTGGGAAGATATGTTTAGTGACTAACTGATGCCAAAAATGGCATCCTTTATAGTGCCTAGGACTGCAGCAATATCAGGCACCCACCTATGTCCATGGTACCGTGCTTTGTCGCCTGACAAAGCTCACGGTACCATGTTGCTAATACTGCTGAGCCCCAACTGTACGAACAGGCAACTGTCAAATCAAATAACAGAGGCAAGTACATCAAGTGGGCCCTATTTTTATTTGCATCAAGCATGAGTACACCCCCTATCAGATGCATTACATATGCTCGAGCGGCGCACATAATCTCTCATTCAGTGGCAGTACTCAGTAAAGTTTCAAAATTTCCCTTCAACCATGAAAATTTTAAACTCGTAAATTTATCTCGACCATCACCAAACGAGCATCCTAGTAAGTGATAGCAAAGCACTGCCGGTTAAGACACTGTACTTAGACTTGGGACTGCACTATTGTCGATTGGGAGCCCGAGTTGCAGTGCAACATTGTAACAGCCCGATTTTGGGCCTAGTCGGAACAGTGGTTTCGGGGCCACAAATATGACGAGGAAAATCATATTTTTATTATATTTTTATGGTCTACAATTTCATGAAATGATTTCATGAAAATTTCGTTTGAAAATTTTGACATTTGGGCACTCAATTTAGTCAAAAGGACTAAATTGTAAAAAGTGTAAAAATTGAGTTCTACATGCTAGAGGTGTTCAGTTGTTATGAAATTTTAAATTGGAGGTCCTTATATGGTAATTAGACTATTGTTTAAGTTGGTGGACAAAAATGGACATGGTTAGGCATGTTTCCAAAGTTTTTCATTAAGGGCATTTTGGTCATTTAGTTATTAAAATGAATTAAAAACAAAATTAAAAGCCAATTTTTGTCCATCTTCAACCCCTAGGCCGGAATTCACATGAGGAATACATAGATAGGGTTTTTCAAGCTTCCAAGCTCGATTGTAAGTCCATTCTAGCCCCGTTTTTAATGATTTTTACGTTTTTGAAATCCTCGTAACACGATCTCTCTATTTCTACCATTTATTTGAGCTAGGGTTGATGTTTGAAAATTTACCCATATGATAAATGCTTGTGTTTTGATGTTTAATGGTAGAATATGAATGCTCGGTGTGTAATAAACGACTTTTACTAAGTGATTTTCGGTGAAATTGTCAAAAAGGACTAGTTTGTAAAAAGTTGTAAAATGTGTGTAAGTGTGTGAATAAGTACAAATTGTGGACTGTCATAGTTATGAAAATGGTTCGTCTAGGCCTAAAATGCAAGGAAATTGAATAAAAATTATTTTACGAGCCTAGGGGAAAAATCGTAATTTTATGAAACTTTAGGGGCAAAATTGTAATTTTGTCATAGGATGTTTTTGGGTTGATTTGAATAATGTGAGCGTTGAATAAGTCAAATGTGTTATTATAGATCAAGAAAGACGTGGAATCGACCTTGATCGAGGAAAGGAAAAGATTGTGGACTAAATTGCAAAATTATTATATTTTGCATCGAGGTAAGTTTTTATGTAAATAATACATCGTTTTTATTTATGTTTTAATATTTTATTATATTATATTAGATATGGTTGAATATGGAGTAATTAATTGATGTAAATTATGAATTGTGATTGATTATGGATGAATTGGTAAAATGTTGAAAAGTGAGAATTCCCGGTTGAACCTTTGGAATAGAAAGATACGAATGAGGTAGCTAGGCCACATATGTGGTACTAAGTGTAGGCCAATATTTGTACAAGAGAGCTACGAGATGGTTTTAGGTCACGTGTGTAGTACTAAGTGCAGGCTACTACGTGTACCAGACGGATAGGTCGCATGTGTAGTACTAAGTGCAGACTACTATGCGTACCCGATAGTTTCGATCACATGTGTGGTACTAAGTGCAGGCCACTATGTGTAAGTGATGGTTTTGGTCACATGTGTAGTACTAAGTGCAGGCTACTATGTGCACCAGATAGCTTCGGCTACAAGGGTGGCACTATGTGCAGGCCACCGTGTATCTGTTATTATTCTGATGAGTTCAACGGGAAATTGACTAAGTGAAAATACATGTGATCATGTAACGACTAAGTGTAATTGAATATGACTATGTGATGGATAAGTACAGGTATAAGTGTGAAAATTTATGAACAATGTGCTCGATATTTGAGCGAACCTTCTGTAAGATGAAATGGAGTAAGTGAAATTATGAAAGAGTAAATTTAGCAACAAAACAGTTTTGGACAGCAGCAGTTGTGTGAATTTGAAAAATCACCAAAAATGGTGGAAATAAAATTAGAGGTTGAATAAGATATGAAATTAAAGCTGAATGAGTCTATTTTCACATAAAAGAAACGATGTAAACAAAAAAATTTCATATTCTGTGATATTCGAATTTTTGTGAGACAGGGTCAGAATGATTTTGGAATCCCCTGTTCCAAATTTGGAAAATCATTAAAACTTTTATAAAAATAATTATGGTTTATAATTTATATTTCTAAATTTCTTAATGATCCTACTTTCAGTAGAAACAAACAGAAACATTATCTAAATTCTGTACAATGAGATAATTAATTTTTAGTGCAGAGGGGTCGGAACTCTCAGATAGTTAAATATGGAAAACTGTAAAGAATAAACTGTACTTATTGGCTAAACCAAAAATTCTGGAAATTTTATGGTAAGGAGATATGTAAGTCTAGTTTCAGGGAAAATTAGCGGATCTTAATTTGGAGTTTTGTAGCTCCATATAAAAATAATTTAGTGACTATGACTTTTATAAATAGCTTGTTTGAAATTGAATAAATAGTGAATCTATGTGTAGTTATGATTGTATTAATTTGAAAGCATGTTAGAAATTTGTTTATTATTTACATACTTACTTACGAAGCTATATGCTTACTCCCCTCTCTTTTCCCTTGTTTTATAGTGTCACCAAGCTAGCTCGGGATTCGGAGATCGTCGGAGACCCATCCACACTATCAACACTCTTTTGGTATTTTGAAATCAATATTTTGAATTATGGCATGTATAGAGGACTTGGTTACTTTGTTATGCGTCATAATTGATTTGGCCTAAAATGTTGGCCTATGTTATTTGATAGTTTATTTTGTATAAGGCCATTGATGTTGGCTAATATTGATCAAGTTATATGTTTATGATGATGCAATTTATGAGATGCATGACTAGGTTGAATGAGTGTGTGATGAAAATTGAAAAGTTTCAAATTTGGATGTAAATTTTATGTCTCGGCTTAGTACGACTGTATGTGTTTTGTTTCTGTAATGCCTCGTACCCTGTTATGGAGTCGAACAAGGGTAAGGGGTGTTACAAACATCTTCCAGAGTGATGGTGCACTCCCCACATGACAAATGAAATGTGTGGGTTTTCGAACACCACCGTTCGACCAAAGCGAATATCAAGTCACGCCTCAAATTGAACATGCGGATCAATGCCACTGATCTGAATCCGAATGCCTCCAAGTATGGCATAAGACGTTCATCCAGCCGATAGCCCAGACCATTGACTCAGGCCCTCAATACGCGGTACTAACCCTGACCATATTAAGTTATCGCATTAGTTAATATATCCCAATTAAATAAAAAATGACATGCAACTTTATAAGAGGATCTATGAATAACAAATAATAATTTTATTTCCAGCACATTAATCATATTTGTTGTGTGACTATTTTATCTAATCAAAGATCCCATTTGGATATCTGCAGTTTCAGAAAAAAAAAATTAATCATCGCCTAAACAAATAAACAATATACAAATAACGAAAATACATTTTTTAACATAAAAAATTAAAGTTTAAACATTTTCACTCATTAACAAAACACATAAATATAATACAAAAGCATGCAAATCGCAATAATGAAAAAATTATATCACAATAATATATACAAAAGCATGCAAAAAACAATAATATCACTTAAATTTTTTTTATTTCTACACATACCAAAAATATTCTAAACTATTTTATTCAAAAAACTATTATAATTACAAAAATAAAATTATTATTTTATTAAACATACCAAAAATTCAACATGCAATCTCTAAATCATTAAAATGATATTAAATGATAAATTTTCAACACAAAAAATATTAAAAATGTAAAAATTTAATGTTAAAAATATCAAACAAATTATAATTACATAAAAAGCCCTAAAAACTAGAAAAGAATTTTTAATAATAACTAAGTAAAAAACAAATAATTACATAATAATTACAAATAAAAATTAGAAATATCACATATTTTTGGTCATACATTTCAGTATATAATAATTTTCTTTATACTAGTTAAGTAAATAACAAACAAATAAATAATATTAAAAAAAACACAACATACCTGCTGCTTCCTTTCTTCCCAACACAAAATCTACAAAACCAAACTGCCGAACTCTTTTTTTTTTTTCAACACAAGGGGATCATTTGATGGGGCCCTTATATATATGCTTTAAGGGAAAAAAAAATGGGAAAATGGGCAGCTGTTCTCAGGGTGAGAAGCATAAACACCTTGTGATTGTCCTGTAACACCCCTGTATTCAACGCCAGAACCGGGTATGAGGCGTTACCAGACTTATCTCACTTGAACATACAACTTTGGGCTATAAAATCTCATTTCAACTTAAAACTTCTCATTCATATGCATAGCATCCTTATTATGGGCCTACGAGGCCTTAAACATACATTTTGAAGGTTCCGGAATTAAATCGGAAAACTTTTACACTCATAGAAATTTTTTGCCTAAACAGGGACCACACGCCCGAGTGAAGAGTGGGACACGCCCTGTGGTAATTTTCACGCCCGTGTTCCACACCCGTGGTCGACACTGACTTGCATCATACGGCCTATCACGCGCCCGTGTGTTAGCCCGTGTGCCGAAACCATGGCATTCTATTTATGATGTCATCACTTCACTATGGTAACACGGCCAAGGCACACGCCCGTGTCCTTAGACCGTGTTCGAATTAAATTCCTAATTTTTAGGTGCGGACTTCACACGGCCTGGGCACACGCCCATGTCCATGGCCGTGCCTCCCACACGGCTGAGACACATAGCCGTGTCTCTGCCCGTGTGTTTACTACTAAGCATACTGACTTGTAAACCTAGCATGCAATGGGACACACAGCCGATCAACACACCCATGGAGCTAACCATGTGTCACACACGGCTTAGACACACGCCCGTGTATCTACCCATGTGGACATTAAAAAGGCTATATTCCAAGCCAAATGCCACCCTACATAGCAACCATACTTATACCAATTCATTTCATCATAACTCATGACCCTAAGGCACTTCCAAAAACTCAATTCAAAACATCCACACAAGCATAAACTTCATAATTTCATCATCATTGAATATAAATAAACTTGTCAAGTATTGGCCCAATTCCAATGACCATTTACAAAATGACTTTGATAACATAAATAGCCAACACTTTAGCTATCAAAATGACATAACAAAATACCCAAGTCCTATACATGCCATACTCAAAATAAGTCTAACTTGTTATACTAAAGAGATGTCGATAGTGTGATTTCCGAACTCCGACGTCCCACGATTCTCGAATTATCTTGGCAATACTACAAGGAAAAAGGGAAATGAGAGGGGTAAGCATAAAGCTTAGTAACTTCGCATGAAAATAAATAGCAACAATAAGTTCATAATGACATCAATTCATGGCATTAGATAACCACACAAAGTCATAAGCACTTTGCCATAACTTACTCGTACTTGTTCTTATCTAGCATATACCATGCCACATATCGTAAACATTCCTCGTGAATTATTCACGGGTACCTGTATTCACTTAATCACATGACTTTAGTACTAATCTCATTTCTATTTCCAAGCTTATCTATTCAACACACTAAATCACTAGGGATACTCAAAGACGCATATTCATCGTCATTAACATAAATACGAAACCAATGCCACATCTCAGATGTGGTCTTATATGGGGTCACCTCTGAGTGCCGATGCCATATCCCGGATATGGTCTTATACGGAATCTCACCTCAAGTATTGATGCCATATCCCGGATACGGTCTTATACGATTCTCAAATTCAATACCGAAGCCATATCCAAGATATGGTCTTATATGGAATCTAAATTCGGTATCGAGGCCATGTCCCCGACATGGTCTTACACGGGACCTTATCCATCTCATGTCTCGATGATAGTATTCTCACATTTATTATAGTCCAACCGGGACTTCAACATCTCAATTTTTATCATCTTTCTCATTCAACACCAATACTCAATTTCATAGAGTATCATGTATCATTATAATATCAAACATTCTCAAACGTACTAGAATAAATGTTGAATTTATCACATACAAACTTACCTCGATTTCAAAATAAGCTAGATCGTCGATCTAGTCCGATACTTTGTTCTTTCCCCAGTCGAGGTAAATTCTTGGTTCTTCTTGATCTATAATAGCAAATTAGCTCATTTAACAATCACATTAATAAATGCATTTCAATAACCATGCTTTGGCAAAATTACTATTTTGCCCTCAAACTTTTGCAAAATGACCATTTTACCCCTAGGCTCGAAAATCTATTCTAATCAAATTTCTACCATTATCGAGCCTAGGTGAACATTTATTTCTCTTATGGCTACCATCAAAACTCAACATTTCACACATTTACTACATATTTTACAACCTTTACAAAAAGGTCCTTTTAGGTGTTTTCATGGTAACACCTTTCACAAAAGTTGTTCATCTAACAACTAAGACTCATTTTTTTCCATAAAAATGCAGCAAAAAACTTAAAAGCTCACATGAAAAAACTCTAAAATTTTCACCATATTGCAAGATAGTCCCCTCTTTAGAAAGCTTAAGCTTTAGGGGTCCCAAAAGTACAATTATTATCAAGAAATGATCACTAAAACACTTACTTGTGAAGAGAGAAGCTTGCTGAAATTTTTGAGTTCTCAAACCCCTTGTTTGCTGAAAATTTCGGTGGAGGAGAAGAGAGGAAAGATGATATCTTTTCCCTTTCTTTATTTTATTTTATTTTGTCAATTTAATCCACCTAATCCAATAAGTTTGACCAATTTTGTCATTGATTGTCCCCTATGGCCGGCCAACCATTATTTAAGGGGCTAATTGCCCTTTAAAGACCTCCAAATAATATTTCTTAGCTATTTGGCACCCTTAGCTTCTAAATTTAAACTTTCGCACTTTATGCGATTTAGTCTTTTTTCGCGATTAAGCATGAAATCGCTAAAATTAAAGCACCAAAATTTTCATGTACTTATATAATCATGCTCTAACTCTTAAAATATCATGAAAATAATTTTCTCTAACCTTGGATTAGTGGTTCCGAAACCATTGTTCTGATTAGCCCCTAAATCGGGCTGTTACAATTTCCCCCCGTAAGGATTTTCGTCCCCGAAAATCTTACCGGTGAAAAGGTTGGGATATTAATTCCTCATGGTCTCTTCGGGCTCCCATGTAGCCTCTTTTATTCCATGTCTCTACCATAGTATTTTTACGAGGGTTATACTTTTGTTTCTTAACTGTTTGACCTCTCGTGCCAAAATCTTAACCGGCTCTTCACCATAAGTCAAGTCCAGTTGAATTTCTACCTCTGTTGGTACTATCACGTGCGAAGGGTCTGATCGATATCGGCGTAACATGGATACATGAAAGATATCATGAATCTTTTCCAACTCAGATGGCAAGGCTAAACGATAAGCTACCGGCCCGATCCTTTCGGTAATCTAATATGGTCCGATAAAACGCGGACTCAATTTGCCTTTCCGACCAAATCTGAGGACTTTTCTCCATGGTGATACTTTCAGAAACACTTTATCACCTACTTGGAACTCAATATCCTTCCTTTTTAAATCCGAGTAGGATTTTTGTTTATCTCAGGATGCTTTCAGACATTCACGTATCACCTTTACTTTCTTTTCAGTTTCCCTGACCAAATCAACCCCTTGAATCTGATTCTCTCTAAGTTCTGTCCAATACAAGGGCGTTCCGCACTTACGCCCATACAATGCCTCATAAGGCGCCATTTTCTAACTTTACTGAAAACTGTTGTTGTAGGCGAATTCAACCAACGGTAAGTATTTTTCCCAATTGCCTTGGAATTCCAAAACACAACATCGTAGCATGTCTTCTAGTATTTGTATTACTTTTTTCGACTGCCCGTCGGTTTGCAGATGGAAAGCTGTACTGAAGCTCAATTTTGTGCCTAAGGCCTTTTGCAACATTTTCCAAAACCGTGACGTGAATCTTGGATCTCTATCCGAAATAATCGACGACGGTACTCCATGTCTTACTATCTCCGACACATACAAATCTGCCAACTTATCAAGAGAATAATTGACTCGTATAGGTATGAGATGGGATGACTTCATAAGTCTATCAACTACAGCCCATACCGCATCTTTCTTTTTCGGCGTCAACGGTAAACCCGTCACGAAGTCCATAGTAATACTGTCCCACTTCCACTTGGGAACCATAATGGGCTGAAGTAGACCCGAAGATACTTGGTGTTCAGCCTTCACTTGTTGACAGATTAGGCATCTCGATACAAACTCAGAAATGTCTTTCTTCATATTCGGCCACCAACACCACCTCCTCAAGTCATTGTACATCTTCCTGCTGCCTGGGTGCACAGTTAAAGATCTGCTATGTGCTTCATGCAAAATCCTTCAAATAAGTTCATCGTTTTTGGGTACACAAACTCTATCTCGAAACAATAAACATCTGTCAGGACTTACCCGAAAGTCTGACTCAACATTTGACTCACTTAGAACTCTTTTGACTTGTAAGTTGCTGTCATCTTTCTGAGCTTCACAAATCTCTTGGAGAAACAATGGTCTAGCCCTCATCTCAGCTAGAATAGAACCATCATTTGACAAAACCATTCGCGAATTCATGGCTCTCAGCACAAATAAGGATTTTCTGCTCAAAGTATTAACGACCACGTTCGCCTTTCCCGGATGGTAGTCAATCACTAATTCATAATCCTTGATAAGTTCTAACCATCTTCGTTGACTCAAACTCAACTCTTTTTGAGTCATCAAGTATTTTAGGCTTTTATGGTTGGTGAATATCCGACACCTTTCACCATATAAATGGTGTCTCCATATCTTCAATGCAAACACAATGGCGGCCAACTCTAAATCATAGGTTGGGTAATTCTTCTCGTGCGGCTTTAATTGTCTAGAGGCATATGCAATCACCTTGCCCTCTTGCATAAGTACACAACCCAATCCATTCATGGATGCATCACTGTAGACCACAAATTCTCTTCCCAGCTCAGGTTGCACCAAAATAGGAGCCTCAATCAACAACGCCTTTAGTTTCTCAAAACTCTGTTGGCACTTTTCTGTCCAATCAAACTTCACATCTTTTTGCAATAGTCTCGTCATCGAAGTAGCTATCATGGAAAACCCCTTAACAAAATGCCTATAATAGCCGGCTAGGCCCAGAAAACTCCTCACTTCAGTTACACTCCTTGGCGGTTTCCATTCAATAATTGCTGAAATCTTACTCGGGTCGACTCTAATTCCATCTTCCGAGACAATATGCCCCACAAATCCAACCTCCTTAAGCCAAAATTCACTCTTACTAAACTTGGCATACAATTGTTTATCTCTCAAAATTTGCAGAACCTTTCTCAAATGCTCGGCATGTTCGTTTTCATCTCGAGAGTAAATCAGTATATCATCAATGAAGACCACGACAAATTTATCCAAATACGGCCGAAAAATATGATTCATCAAATCTATGAAAATGGCAGGGGCATTTGTTAAACCAAAAGGCATGACCAAAAATTCGTAGTGGCCATACCGAGTCTGAAATGCGGTTTTCGGCACATCCGAGTCCTTGACTCTCAACTGATAGTACCCAGACCTTAAGTCTATTTTGGAAAACACCATGGCTCCCTTCAATTGATCAAACAAATCATCGATTCTTGGCAACGGGTACTTGTTCCTCATAGTTACCTTATTAAGTTGCCGATAATCTATGCATAACCTCATAGAACCATCTTTCTTCTTCACAAATAATACGGGAGCACCCCACGGAGAAAAACTCGGTCTTGCGAAGCTTTTATCCGTTAGTTCTTGCAACTGTGCTTTCAATTCTTTTAGCTCGGTTGGAGCCATTCTATATGGAGCAATAGAAATGGGGGCGGTACCCAGAGCTATCTCAATCCCAAATTCAATCTCCCTAACCGGAGGTAACCCTGGCAATTCCTCTAGGAAAACATCTGGATATTCGCATACTATGGGTACCGACTCAATTTTCAACTCAATCTCTTTAGTATTCATCACAAAGGCAAGGTAAGCTTCGTACCCCTTTCTTAGATACTTCTGATGTAACACCCCTTACCCGAGACCGTTGCCGGAGTCGAGCATGAGGCGTTACTAGACTTAACTACTAATTTGGGGCATAAAAATTGAAACTGTCCATCTGCGTCATGTTTTCTAAATTGACTATAACTTGAGTTACGAAACTCGAAATTTAGATCCGTAAATTTTCCTTGAAACTAGACTCATATATATTCTTACTATAATTTTTCCAGAATTTTTCATGTGGCCAATTAGTACAGTTTATTCATTAAAATTTCCCCTGTTTCACTGACCAATGGTTCTAACCTCTCTTAACCTAAATTCAAATATATCATTGTAAAGTTTTCATATGATGTTACCACTTGTTTCTATTGAAAATAGACTAACTAAGGAATCTATACATATAAAATATAACTCATAATTCATTTTGTACAATTTTTGATAATTTTTCCAAGACAAAACAGGGGATCACGAAGTCATTCAGAACCAGTCTCACTAAAATTTAAATATCACAGAATATAAAATTCCTTTGCCTACTCTGTTTCCTTCATACAAAAATAGACACAATAAGATTTAATTCTATATCTTATTAACTTTCTAATTCTATTTCTCCTATTTTTGGTAATTTTTCAAAATCACGTCACTGCTGCTAACCAAAAACTATTTCATTGCAAAATATGGTTAACTAGTTTATAACATCTTTACTCCCTTTCATTTAAACTCTATACATTAACCATACTTATATATACCAAAAACAAATCAACCAAAACCACAACCAAACATAATCATCAAGCCAAAATATAAATTCCATGATTAACAAGATGGACAAGCCATTTTCGCATGGCTTATACAAATATATACAACTTCAAAACCAGCAATATCAAAACTAGTCTATACATGCCACGTAACCAAATCTCCAAGCATTTATTTACCGAAGCGAAAATTGGATAGTGTGATGAGATCTCCTTCGACTTCCAACCCGAGCAAGTCTTCAAAACTCTATAAACATAAGAAAATTACACAAAGTAAGCTTTGAAAGCTTAGTAAGCCATAAGCAAATAATTCACTATAGAAACATATATAATTCAATTCAAATAGGCCAAAATTTAGTTAATTACATACACATATAAGTTAATTACATACACATATACAACCACTTTTCTCATATAATCCATGTTCCTCATTAAGTAACATCACTTACCTTATTTTTCATTTAACAAATAAACCTCATACGTACATGAATCATTTAACTCGAATACACAGTCAGTCACCAATTCATTCATGGAAATATCATAATCATGCATATATTCCATCTCATAATTTATATCTAATTCACTTACTCATAATTTATATCACCATTCGTAGCTTCAATACTTACCAAAATTAGGTCTTTAAATTGAAAATTTACTCGTGTCCTTAATACTCGTTGACCGATTTCGCACACTTAGTGCTCGGTAATTCAATTCGCACCATTAGTGCATAGTGACCGATTTCGCACACTTAGTGCTCGGTATTTTAAATTCGCACACTTAGTGCATAATGACTGATTTCGCACACTTAGCGCTCGGTATTTTAAATTCGCACACTTAGTGCATAATGACCGATTTCGCACACTTAGTGCTCGGTATTTAAATTCGCACACTTAGTGCCTTTCTCAATCCTGTTACACATTTATATATCCAATCTCATAAAAATTAAACCTCCACTATAAATATACGAATTAGCTTAAATCAATCTCAATAATCAACATCCCATTCGGGTGTACCAACGGCACATATACATATCTCACATTCGGCTATACTATGCACATATATATAGTTATCACAATCAGCTATATCAATAATATTTATACATACTTCCATTAAATTCACATATACCACTATAAGAAAAATCCAATTCAACTCAATTGCTTAAAAACTTACTTATTAGATCAAATACACATGATTTATTATTCCACCACATATGGTCGAATATACTAGTTTAATGCATTATCTTATATATAAATGAACATCCAAAGTTAATTAAATTATCCCATGTACTCATATATTTGAATTTAATATAATATTACATATAACCACTTATATACAGATTCAATTCATCATCACATATACACATACCTTTGTGGCCGAACATATAAGGTTAATTAAATCAACTTACTTGTTCAATTTCCACATCCATATGAAGTCTTTAGACATAGACTTGAAAATAAATCACCGGTATTAAACCTACTAGGCGTATGCCTGAATCACACACCGGCACTAGGCCTGCTAGACCCAAGGCCTGCTAGGCACGAAGCCCGATTTAAGTTCACCAGCTCAAAGCTTGCTAGGCCCAAGGCCCGAAACATCACAAATACATAATCGATTTAAGGACATAAATCACATATACTAAGTCATAAGCTTTCATCAAAAAATTATACTATCTTTCATATATCTAAACTTACTCAAGTAGTTCCTTGAACATATCAAATACCATCCCTCACATTCGGCAATAGCAAATATAATTATAAACATTTTAATTCAGCATGAATAATTTACATTTAATTAAAATTAAGAACAACCATTTGCTTATAGACTTACCTCGGATATCGGCGAACGTAAAATCAACTATTCGGCTATTTTTGTCTTTCCCCGGTTCAAATCCGACTTTCTCTTTTCTTTATCTAATTTGATATAAATTAAAATTATTTAATCAATATTCAATTAAATTCACTCAAAAACACATGAATAAGTAATTTGCACTTTTACCCCATACATTTTACATTTTTAGCTATTTAGTCCCTATTGCACAAAACACAAAATACGCCAAATTTGAAAATACTCCTTTAGGGCCGAATGTTATCCATGCCCATACAAATCCATACAATCCATTTATTTTGCATTTTAGTCCCTCAAATATTTATTTTTGCAATTTAATCCAAATCACTCAATTTCATCAAAAATTCAAGAACAATACTTGTTAATCTATCACATATAATTAATATTTCATCATCAAACAACAAGAATATCAAGCCTCCTTCAATGGCATCTCACGAAAAACACAACCAAATCAAAAATTTACCCATGGGCTAGCTAAAACTCAAAGCAACGATCTTAAAAACGTAAAAATTATCAAAAACTAAAACCGAATCATACCTTAATTTTTGCTTCAAGCTAGCCGAAACCTAAGAGTTTTTCTTCTTTCTTTTTTTTTTCTTGTGTTTTTCGGCACCAAGATGAGTGATAATGGCTTTCTTTTTTTGATGTTTTATTTTATTATTCTTATATTATAAAATGTAAACTTTAACATATATTTTATGTATATAAAAACATATTAATATAAAATTAAAGCCAAGTGCCGTCCACTAACATGGTAATTGGCTAATTTGCAACTTAAGTCCACATGCAAAAGAATGCAAATCAATTAAACACTCAATTAAATAAAAGGTTACTTTTACCACTTATGCGATCTAATCCTTTTTCTTAAATTAAACACACAAACGGACAAATTAATTCACGAAATTTTAACCCATGCTCAATCATATATAATTAACACGAAAAATAATATTAAAATATTTTTTTAACTTGGATTCGTGGTCCTGAAACCACCGTTCCGATTAGGGTCAAAATCGGGCTTTTACAACTGAGTCAATAAGGATGATATCACTACTGGTGATCTGTCTTGCTTATCTGATTCAACACGAATAAGATCCCCACTTTCACATTTTAACTCAATAAACTTCTTTCCACAATTTACAATCACATCATGAATAACTAACCAATCCATCCCAAGGATGACATCGAACTCATCAAACGATAATAACATGTGATTTGTAGGAAAACAATGACCCATAATCATCAAAGGGCAACTTTTACATACTCTATCAACCAACACATATTTGCCTAGGGGATTAGACACGCTTATCACAAATTCAGTAGACTCTACATGCATACTCATGCTAGAGGCTAATTTCATGCAAATATACGAGTGGGTAGATCCTAGATCAATCAATGCTATAACATGAGTATCATAAAGAGAAAATGTACCCGTAATTACATTGGAGGAGGACGCCTCTTCGCGAGCACGAATGGCATATGTTCTCACCGGTGCTCTACCCTCAACTCTTGCAGTTTGCTCTCTGGATGAATTCTTGCTAATCATCTCATTTCCCGGGTTTCTCTGTGGTCTTCCCCTAGCAGTACTTCCCGGTCTTACATTCTGAGGCTTCTCTTTCTCACCCACCTCGGGGTAATCTCTGATAAAATGGTCTAGAGATCCAAACTTGAAACAAGCCTTTTCATTTGCTCGACATTCACCGGGATGGCATCTGCCACACTGTGGGCACTCCGGTCTGCTCGGTCGAGTGTTGCCAACACTAGCAACCGAAGTGGTCTGAGTTTTAGGCCCCGGGTACTGTCTACCCTTACTCCTACTTAAAAATCTGGCTGAGGTGCTGGTCGAATAGCGAAATCTCTCGACTTCTTGGATGAGGATTGGAATGATCTGCCTAATTGTCTCTTCTTCGAGTCGCGAGACTCAATTTCAGCTTTCTTTTTCTCTTTGACTAGTTCCTCGGCCTTACAGGCTCGATCTACCAGCACCACAAACTCTTTTAGTTCGAGGACACCAACAAACAAACGGACATCCTCATTTAACCCATCCTCGAATCTTTTGCACATGATGGCTTCTGTCGATACGCACTCTTAAGTGTATTTGCTGAGCCTCACGAACTCATGCTCATATTCAGTCACTGTCATTCGACTTTGCTTTAGCTCCAAAAACTCCTTTCTTTTCTGGTCGATGAACCTTTGACTAATGTACTTCTTTCGAAATTTATCTTGGAAGAATTCCCAGTTAACTATCTCCCTTGGTACCACCGACATAAGGGTGTTCCACCACTGATAGGCCGAATCTCTCAAGAGAGATACCGCACACTTTATGCACTCTTCAGGTGTGCATGACAACTCATCGAATACTCTGATGGTATTCTCAAGCAAGAATTTCGCCCTCTCCAGATCATCATCCTTACTAGCCCGAAATTCCTCGACTCCTTGTTTCCGAATCTTATCGACTAGAGGCCTTTCTCTCCTTACTACCTCTACTACCTGAGGAGCTACAAGAGTGGGCTGAAGAATAGGTGGGGGTGGAGGGGGTTGAGCATTAGGATTTGCTCGAATGTACTCAGTGTACCAATTGCTCATCATATGGAGAAAGGCTTCTCGAGCCTCTTCTCCCTGACCCAAATTCTCGGGTCTACTCTCTACTGGCGCAGTCCCTTAGCGGGAGCCGGCGCATTACTCGCAGCGTCATCAGCTACAGTCCTATCGGAATCCACTACTATATAAAAAATACAATTCAAACCGTCAGGAGTCGTCACACTATCATTACACAAATACTTTTACGCATGGCATGTATAGCTAGACTCATACTTACGCTACGTTAGTCCGAGAACTGACTAAACTGTAGCTCTGATACCACTAAATGTAACACCCCTTACCTGTATTCAACGTCAGAACTGGGTACGAGGCATTACCAGACTTATCTCACTTGAACATACAACTTTGGGCTATAAAATCTCATTTCAACTTAAAACTTCTCATTCATATGCATAACATCCTTATTATGGGCCTACGAGGCCTTAAACATACATTCTGAAGGTTTCGAAATTAAACCGGAAAACTTTTACACTCATAGAAAATTTTTGCCTAAACAGAGACCACACGCCCGTGTGAAGAGTGGGACACGCCTGTGTGGTAATTTGCACGACCGTGTTCCACACCCGTGGTCGACACTGACTTGCATCATACGGCCTATCACACGCCCGTGTGTTAGCCCATGTGCCAAAATCATGGCATTCTATTTATGACATCATCACTTCACTATAGTCACACGGCCAAGGCACACGCCCGTGTCCTTAGACCGTGTGTTGAATTAAATTCCTAATTTTTAGGTGTAGACTTCACACGGCCTAGGCACACGCCCATGTCCATGGCCGTGCCTCCCACACGGCTGTGTCTCTGCCCGTGTGTTTACTACTGAGCATACTGACTTGTAAACCTAGCATGCAAGGGGACACACGGCCAATCAACACACCCATGGGGCTGACCGTGTGTCACACACGGCTTAGACACATGCCCGTGTATCTACCCGTGTAGACATTAAAAAGGCTATATTCCAAGCCAAATGCCACCCTACATAGCAACCATACTTATACCAATTCATTTCAACATAACTCATGACCCTAAGGCACTTCCAAAAACTCAATTCAAAACATCCACACAAGCATAAACTTCATAATTTCATCATCATTGAATATGAATAAACTTGTCAAGTATTGGCCCAATTCCAATGACCATTTACAAAATGACTTTGATAACATAAATAGCCAACACTTTAGCTATCAAAATGACATAACAAAATACCTAAGTCAAATACATGTCATACTCAAAATAAGTCTAACTTGTTATACCAATGAGATGTCGATAGTGTGATTTTCGAACTCCGACGTCCCACGATTCTCGAATTATATTTGCAATACTACAAGGAAAAAGGGAAATGAGAGGGGTAAGCATAAAGCTTAGTAAGTTTGCATGAAAATAAATAGCAACAATAAGTTCATAATGACATCAATTCATGGCATTAGATAACCACACAAAGTCATAAGCACTTTGCCATAACTTACTCGTACTTGTTCTTATCTAGCATATACCATGCCACATATCGTAAACATTCCTCATGAATTATTCACGGGTACCTGTATTCACTCAATCACATGACTTTAGTACTAATCTCATTTCTATTTCCAAGCTTATCTATTCATCCCACTAAATCACTAGGGATACTCAAAGACGCATATTCATCGTCATTAACATAAATACGAAACCAATGCCACATCCCAGATGTGGTCTTATATGGGGTCACCTCTGAGTACCGATGCCATATCCCAGATATGGTCTTATACGGAATCTCACCTCAAGTATTGATGCCATATCCCGGATATGGTCTTATACGATTCTCAAATTTAATACCGAAGCCATATCCAAGATATGGCCTTACACGGAATCTCTATTCGGTGCCGAGGCCATGTCCTCGACATGGTCTTACACGGGACCTTATCCATCTCATGTCTCGATGATAGTATTCTCACATTTATTATAGTCCAACCAGGACTTCAACATCTCAATTTTTATCATCTTTCTCATTCAACACCAATACTCAATTTCATAGAGTATCATGTATCATTATAATATCAAACATTCTGAAACGTACTAGCATAAATGTTGAATTTATCACATACAAACTTACCTCGATTTCAAAATAAGCTAGATCGTCGATCTAGTCCGATACTTTGTTCTTTCCCCGGTCGAGGTAAATTCTTGGTTCTTCTTGATCTATAATAGCAAATTAGCTCATTTAACAATCACATTAATAAATGCATTTCAATAACCATGCTCTGGCAAAATTACTATTTTGCCCTCAGACTTTTACAAAATGACCATTTTACCCCTAGGCTCGAAAATCCATTCTAATCAAATTTCTACCTTTATCGAGACTAGGTGAACATTTATTTCTCTTATGGCTACCATCAAAACTCAACATTTCACACATTTACTACATATTTTACAACCTTTACAAAAAGGTCCTTTTAGGTGTTTTCATGGTAACACCTTTCACAAAAGTTGTTCATCTAACAACTAATACTCATTTTCTTCCATAAAAATGCAGCAAAAAACTTAAAAGCTCACATGACAAAACTCTAAACTTTTCACCATATTGCAAGATAGTCCCCTCTTTAGAAAGCTTAAGCTTTAGGGGTCCCAAAAGTACAATTATTGTCAAGAAATGATCACTAAAACACTTACTTGTGAAGAGAGAAGCTTGCTGAAATTTTTGAGTTCTCAAACCCCTTGTTTGCTAAAAATTTCGGTGGAGAAAAAGAGAGGAAAGATATCTTTTCCCTTTCTTTATTTTATTTTATTTCCTCAATTTAATCCACCTAATCTAACAACTTTGACCAATTTTGTCATTGATTGTCCCCTATGGCCGGCCAACCATTATTTAAGGGGCTAATTGCCCTTTAAAGACCTCCAAATAATATTTCTTAGCTATTTGGCACCCTTAGCTTGTAAAATTGAACTTTTGCACTTTATGCGATTTAGTCCTTTTTCGCGATTAAGCATGAAATCGCTAAAATTAAAGCACCAAAATTTTCATGTACTTATATAATCATGATCTAACTCATAAAATATCATGAAAATAATTTTCTCTAACCTTGGATTAGTGGTTCCGAAATCACTGTTCCGACTAGCCCCTAAATCGGGCTGTTACATGTTCGGTCCCGTCCGTTGTAGGCGGTAAACTGCCAGCAGTGGTATCGCCTGACAAAAGCCCTCCTCCCTTAGGTGCCACCTAACAAAAGTCCTCCTCCCCTTAAAATTATTTTTTTCAGCCCGTATATGGCTTATATTGTGCTCGAATTTTTTTCAACCTATATACTGGTGACGCCATATGCCTACCCTCCACCATTAAAATATGTTTTTTTAATCCAATTATTGCCTAATGATGGTTGGCTGTTGGTAGGAAAAAAAAATGGGTGGTGCCGCCACCCCTTCAAGCACCACTCATCGACACTGTTCATTTCACCCCATATTGGTAAATAATGCCATGGGGATACCATTTTAGTATTTAACTATTTTTTTTTTTTGGTATTATCAAAGTAAAAAATCCTGAAAGCGAGATTTTTTTTTTTAGCTGGCAGCAGAAGCCTCAATAATTTGTATTAAAAAATATAAAAACAAATGTGTGACCTGAATAAATGGGTTTTTTTACCCAAATAATATAAAAATAAATAAATATTTACTGATATGGGATATAGATTGATCATTACAAAACTAGACAAAAGGAACAGTGGACCACCAGTGCTGCCTGAGCAATCAGCGGCACCACCCTCAACTGTTGGCAATGACTAGTGAAATGATTACTTTAAAAAAAAAATGTGTCACTTAAGCAATCGACAACATCGATATCATGTAACCCTAAAAATACACCAGTATTTTATACAATTAGACTGGAAACAAAAAATATTTTTTAATGGTATCGTCGACGTGTCAGGCGACACCAAAATTAATTTAACATATATATTTTTTAAAAAATTAAAAAAAGGCTAAAAACTCAGGTTTTAGGGTTTCTCTTTCTCATGAAAGTAGACCACAAACAAACAAAAAGCACAACCAGACTGAGATCTATAGATTTGAAACACGGAACAAAACAGTGATTTCTAAACTTGGAAAGCAAAAACCATAAAATAAACCAACTGAAATAGAAGTAAAAAAACAATTCTGAAATTAAAAATAGAAATGAAAAGGCAAAAGACAAAGACAAAGACAATTCAAGTAAAGATTCGTACCTCAAAATCAGTCTCTGATGAAGTAGGGGATTTCAAAAATCACAAAAAAAAAAAAAAAAACTGCAGACAAAACTTAGGGTTTTTCTCTCTCACGAATGCTCTTTTCCTAGTGTAACGTGTGTGTTTTTTTGGCCTTTGGTTACCCAAAACTAAAACAAGATGAGAGGAAAAAATTGAAAAGCGGGTATGTTATAAAAGGAAAAGAAAGGAGGAAGCGAGAAAAAGAAAACAAAAGATAAAAGAGATCGAAAGAGAGAGAGAAACGACTAATAAATGGGGATAGGAATAGATTGAATAGAAACGACTAATAAAAGAATATTTACTTTTAAAAGAGAGAAATTTTTTTCACTCTAACAATATAAAATTAGACGGTATTTTGAATGAAAATACATACCGATACCGCTGATTGCTCAAGCGGCATCAAAAAATATATATACATTTTAAATAGCGATCATTAAAATAATGATGACTAACAGGGAAGAGTAATGTCGCCATTGCTGGAATCACTGTTCCATATGCCTATTTTTATAAATAATGGGTAGAAAATCCCAGTAAAAAAAATAGGGAAAAAAGCAAAATAAATGACATAACGTATGGGGTGAGTAGTCACAATAGGGCATTCATCAGCACTTGTGAAAATAATAATAAATAAACTATACTCACAATTTATAAACACCTGTTAAAGATGGATGTGCTCAAACCAAGGTAAGGAAAGCCGCCACAGCAGGGACTCTGAGAGAGAGAAAAGAAAAAAGTGAGAGAAGGAGGAAAGAGAGGAAACTTGAGGTAGTCTTCGGCTGTGGTTGATTCGGCAAGAAAATATAACTTACTTGTCTTTTTTATTTTTCTTGCCGATTCCACCCATGCCTACGATTTCTTTTACTTTCTCTTTCTCCTCACCTTGTCTCTCTACCCCTTTTTCGCCAGATCTGACTGTTTTGAAGGAGGAAAAGGAGAGACCGTTTCTAGAAATTTTTGGAATGGAGGAGTTGGAAAGATTTTGAATTTTTCCTGTATTTTAATAATGAAAAATCTTTCCAATTCCTCCCATTCCACTGATTTCCAGCACTGCCTCTCCATTTTCTTACCTTTCTTCAATCTTTTTTGTTTCATCATTTCCTGTAGTTTGTAAGTGAAATCGGTAAACCTTACCTAATTTTCTTACTCTTCTATTTTATTTTTATATAGATCTGTTCTTTACTGTCTTCCATGGATCTTCTGAGATTTGCTTCTTGCTGTATAGTTCCAGATCCTTGGTTTTATTTTTTAGTTAAAAATTAGGTAAAAGGGAACTTAATCTTGAAATTGTAAGTGGAAAATTCTGGATCTGTCTTTGAGTTGGTGAAGATCAAATTAAGTCGGGATATATTGATTTAATTGAAAGGTAGGTGGATTTTATATCTTTTTTACCTTATTTTTGAAAAAGTTAAAAATGGTGGAGCGGTGAAAATGAGATGGATAAGGCAGATCTAAGTTGTTTGAGTTGGGATAGCTATTTATAATCCAATTATCAATAAATCTATTGATAAATCAAAGGTGAGACTTTGAGCCTAGATCTCGAAGTTCAGTTCCTTCTGTTTCCTTGCTTCACCATCGTAAATTGTAAATTAAAAAAAAAAATACTTTATAGTTATAGATTTATTATATTAATTTTGTTCGTCAAAATATTTTTAATGAGATAATTGTCATATGCAGGCAGATTTTTTAAGGGAAAAAAAAGTATGATTCCAGTTAAAAGAAATTGAATTTTGAGAAAAATGAATTTGGTAAAAATATTAAATCGAATGAGGAGTTTCCTTTTTCCCTTATCCAAACACATTTATTTGGATCAGAAGAAACAGTTGGGCATTTATTAATGGAGCTGTAAAAGTGAAATCGAATAAATCCTGATAATATCAAAGCTGCTGGAGATGGAAATATGTGTGTACAATATTACTTTAGTTCTTTGTACTATTATCATTCATATAGCACGATTTGGTATGTATTCAAATGTGTTCTTTTTTATTTTTTATTTTTATCTTTCTTGATGCAACACTATATTATATGTTTTGAATGAATACAATTATCATTCATGTAGCACGATTGCAACCTGGAGGACTTTCTTATTACCATTTCGATGTTAAATAAAAATGCAAAAAATTGGTTCAAGTGTTAAAATAGAGATATTGAAGGTTATATTATGTGTTCAAATTTTATATAAAATATATAAAAATGTCTTTAAAATAATATTTAATTTCCATTAAAAATATTAGATTTTTGTGGTAAATTCATAATTAGATTGAAATTCGATTAAACTTTTAGATATGGATAGATACTAGAATTATTCATCCTACAAAGTTAAAAATAAAGAGGAATCAAGATCGATTATATCCGAAGTTTCGAAATTTACATACCAACGACTACGTGATTATGGTTATCAGAGTTTGAATCTAAAATATAAACAAAAAATCTAATTATTCCAATCGTATAAACTTTGGAGTCCACCATTTCTATAGACTTCCTATATTAAGCAATATTATTTTTCCCAAATTTTGGGGTTCGGAATTAATATGAAGTATATCCACATCTCTATGGCAACCGAGTCATGGATCAAAGTTTTTACCTGGTCGGGGGCTTGAGGAAGCCCATGAACTTCTCTTGTTCAGTTAGTGCATGGCGAAAATGGCATCGATGACCATAGGGACAGACATCACCAGCAAGGATCACTCTGCAAACCTCAGTCTTGTACCTAGGGTGGCGGATTACAGGGCGGAGCTCTTCAATGCCGTGAGCAAACTGGCAGTGGTCACCATATGGACAGGCAGCAGTCTCTTGCCATTTGTTGCAGAGTTCAGTCTTGAACATGCCTTGGTTGTACACTTCGAGTTCAAGTGGCTCTTCCTCCTTTTTTCCTCCTTGCACGTACACCTTCTGCCACACATTCACCTAAAATGATTAGTTAGCTAATAATACATTGTTCCTACTCTTTTTTTTTTTTTTTTTTTTTGGAATACTCGCATTTAACATTGGTATTTGATATTTTTGAACATGGATTTGGAGAAATGATCCTTTTAAAAGCTCTACATACACTGAACATAGTTTAGTCCTTCCAAAGAAGAAGAGGGAATCAAATTTAACAAAGTAAACAAGAATATAGAATAGAAGCCAATCATAGCGAATATCTACTTTTGTCAAGGGTAGCAATGTTGGGCCAAATTCTTAAGATTCAAACTTAAAAGGGTCAATGGGTTCAGGGATTGGAAATGAAAGAGTTCAATTTCTCTGATCACTCGGCACAAAAATGTGAAGCCAAGCTGCACCTTTAATTCATCATGTTATTTGGATTTTTCAAATTCTTTGAAGTACTAACTTATCCCCCGAGTTCTGCCTAGAAAGCAAAAAAAAAAAAAACTAAGCAATCATCGCTAAAATAGCAGCCAGTTCATTGAATAACTAAAAATAAATAAGACTAGGACGTCAAATTCAATACATGATACAAATTAATTAAAACAAACCAAGAAAAAATATATAAATAGTACTCATTAGCTTATTAAATATTAAACACCATAAACACGATTATAGTAGTAGAAAATGACACAAAGGACATAAATTGTCACATTATAATTAAGTTTATATTTGATGCAATGGTAGACTATATATATATATATATATATATATTTATATTTATATTTATATTTATAACTGTTACAACATTAATCTAGCTCAAGAAATAAAAATATAGCATTTAGGAATTTATATCAACAAAAGAGTAACAATAATAAACTCACCGCTCCACTGAGTTGAGAGGCATTTCCAGACCGAGTTGGTCCCCGATATTTACGACGACGACTCACACCAGCGTTTTGACTGTTTTGACTACTCATCATCTTCAGATATCCATTAGACCTAACAGATATGCTCTTAGGCAACATAACCCTCTCCACATCCCCAGCACCTTCCATAATGCTCGTCGGACACTCGTCAGAAACCTCTTCCTCTCCTACGCCCCCACCGTCACCACCGAGACAAAGCCCTTGAAACTCATTCAGCAATTCGTACGGCGTCGCGTTATAATCAGACGTTGCGAAGTGGTTCTGCATAGAGGCTTGGATCAGTGTGCTGAGTTGCTTGTTGAGGTCGCGGTTTACAGATCGCAAAGCAGTATTCTCTTGGCGGAGTGCCTCCACTTCTTTAGAAGATTCGTGGAGGCGCGTGAGGCAGAGATTATGGCGGTTGATCATATCTTGATGTTGTTGCATGACGTGACGGGGATGGTAGAGATCAAAGAGAGAGGTGGCAGCGACAGCTGAAGGAGAGTAATCTCCTTCGTTCTCCTTATCTTTTGGTTGTTTGGCTAGGACATCGCCATAAAGAGTTGAACCGTCGCTTTGCATTTGCAAATGAAAGTACACAAGCTTGAAAAAACTTTTACAGCAAACAGAAAAAAAAAATTAAAATGCAGTAAATAGAAAACCAAAACACCAGAAAACAACGATTGAAACAAATAGAAATCGAGTAAATTAATTTGATGCTAACCTGAATCTCTGAAAAAAACCTCCGAATTTATTTTCTAAGATTCTCTCTTTAGAGCAGCGACAGCGAGAGAGATTTCTTTTTGTTTTGTTTGGGGAGAGAGAAAATGGGAGATGAAAGAATTGGAGGGAAAGGAAGGAAGGGAGAAACTGTTAAAACAAACACGTAACAGAATTTTATCATTATGTCCACCTTTTCACTTATTTTTTTTACTTGGTTCGCCCCTATGTTTTCCTCCACTCGATTTTAACCTTACCGTACCACTTAATAAGGGTATTTAAGCCATTTAATTAATCTAATTAGATTTTCTTTTCATGAAAAAATTTATGATTTTCTTGTTCTCTGTTTGAGGACGAAAACCTCGGGTGATTAAACAGGCCGTCTGATTTCGATCAGGGTATTTTGGACGGTGCACAGTATTTTGTAAAATATATCTACACTATTTATTAAGTTGGTAATGTGACCCTAAATCCTAAACCCTCGAATAGGTATTCAATTCGGTCAGAAAATTATGAAAATATTTTTTGATAATTTCAAAAGTTATATTATTGAAAGGTAATTTAATCTTAATTCTAAGATAAATCAATTAAAATATACATATAGTGAGATTTGGATACACGGCAATTAAATTGATAAAACTTTAAATTTACAACTCAATCAAAATTTAATTTTAATTTATTTTATACAATTTTATTTTAATATACACTATTTATTATCTCCATCAATTATATATATTAATAATGTTGTTCATTGAGTTGGTGTCACAAGTCAACTCGACATTAACTCGTAATTGATGACAAAATCATGATAAATAATTATAGTGCATTTAGTATTGTTTATATGATGTATTCATGTATTTGAATTTTGTTTTACTCATAATTTAATCTAATTTTTAATTTTAATACTATACAAATTTCATGTGTTATTATGATAATTAATTAATATCAAACTATACATTTCATTATTTATTGTATGTTATTTTTAAAGGTGTTTTAAATCTATGGTTTCCCATGCATACCTGTATAATAAGATTTGTAATACTTACTGTAATGTATTTGACTGAATTCATGTCACAAACTAATCAGACATGAACTCAACTAGAAAATGACTAAAAACTCCTCTTTTCACAAAGTAATATATATTAGTACAATAACATTTTTGTCTTTTATATTATATATAAAATCTATAAAAATTAATTTAAATAAATATATATTAGAATTTAAACCATAGAAATCTTAATCTTCAAATCCTCAACTTTACCAATTAAACAAGTATTTTATATTTTATTGATATAAGATTTAAGGCATATGGTTTTTTTTTATACAATATTTAGAATTTATCCATAACCCCAACTCAACCCATATATATGAGGATAAATGTGATTTAGTTGTTCATACCCACTTCCTTCTTGTAGAGGAAACAATGCCGATGCCCACCAAGTTAAGAGTTAATCAGTATTTAAAGTGTAAGTTAATTGATTTAAGAGGAAGCGGTTATGAGTAGAAGTAGATATTATATCCAAAAGCAATTATATAATAAAGTTTGAGTAAGTTAAGAATTTTTTTTGATACAACTGTGATTCAAACTCAGACTAATCTTGAAAAAGATAAACACTCGACTAACAAATTATAACGAGATTTAAAAATATTTAATTAATTATTTAAATTTTTTATAGTTAAATATATATCAACGAGGCAGTATTTTTGAGAAATATTGAAATCAGATTATATTTTACTGGTAGACAAATATGATTATTTTACAATGTTGCTAAACCTAACAATTAAATAATTAAAATATTAATTGAAATGCATTCATTGCCATATCTATTTGGGTTGGAGTCACACTTATAGTATTAACATTATCAATACAGTAAAAATATTTGGTAAGTCCTATTATGAGGGATGAGACAAATTAATATTTTTATTATTAAATAGATTAATTTAATTCTTTTACTATTAAAAAAATTAAATAATGCTAAATTTCAATAAAATTAAAATTTATTATTTAATGACGATTTAATAGAGTTTATATTTTGAACACTTTTTATAGTTTTTCAAATGAAATCTTTGTTTAAAGTTGAACTATAATA
Source organism: Gossypium sturtianum (assembly GCA_025698515.1). NCBI lineage: Eukaryota > Viridiplantae > Streptophyta > Magnoliopsida > Malvales > Malvaceae > Gossypium > Gossypium sturtianum. The sequence goes on from CM046947.1 coordinate 54,341,966, forward strand.
ATTTTTACACAATAATATTAATTCTATTACAATATAATCTTATTTGATTGTTTTGTATAATAAATGAGCTAAATTTATCAATTTAATAACAAAAAGATTTTAACCCAATCCCTATAATAGGATATATGAGAGTTAATGTTTGTATATAATTTTCAATGCACCATGAATAGCAATTATAATATTTGAATCTACGAAAAGTGGGTTAGATGTCTTCACATATCCAAGGTAGTTAGTACCTTCTAGTTAATTAAATTTAATAACTTAAACGATTATATTTAATTTTTAAATATAATTATAAAAAATAAAATAGTTAAGATAAAAAAAATTAAAATTTAGTTTAAAATATTAAAAGTATAGACTAATACACACTGAATGTATCAATATAAGTCAGTATTAATCAAAACAAGTCGTAATACATTGAAATAACAGACACACATCAAAATTTTAATAGCTATTTAATATCAATTTAAGATATAAAAAGTAGATACCAACTACCATGTAATACCATCTCTAAAAGAACATACACATGCTTAGACCAGAATCCAATAACATAAATAGATGGGAGAGAAAGAATTGGTTGAGTATAAAATGGAAGATTGAGTAACAAGTGGGAACATACTGAATCTTGAACTGATAAAATATGTAGTGTATATATATATAAGAATATAGAGGATTAACAGCTCTTTGTCACATTTGGATTATCAGAAATCATAGTCCTCCCTCTTCACAATTCTCCCTTTTACTCTCTTCTCTACGTCGTTTCTTGCTTTCCGTGATGCACTATTAATTTGTCTTTCATGCCTGAACAACACATGACACTATAAAAAAAAAACCAATAATAAAAGATGAATATGAGATATGAATATATGCTCAATATAAAGCTTTAGGCTATGTTAGATGAATAATTCAAGTATCAAACATTCATTTTGATACACTATTGTCTAATTAGATGAATAATTCAAGTATTAAACATAAGTGCTTTAGGCTATGTTGTTGCACAATGCCAAAAAATCATGACACAAGTATCAGATATGAATGTGTGTTTAATACGAATATTTTTAATTTTTTTAAAAAAATTGTTCATGTATTTAGAAGGTATTTTGGGAGATTATATGTCTGATTGTCCAAAATTGAAGAGTCAGGCATGATCCTAAGAGTATATATTCAAATATAAGTTTTAACCGTTCTAAATATATGAAAATACTTACTCGAGTCATGCCAAACACATAATTGTATCACACCTAAATCCACAAGAAAGGAGAAAATTGATACTCACAGTCGGGCTTTCTTCTTCTCTTTGTATCTCACCATGGCATTTTCTCTGGCCTCTGAATGAAAGCTATCTAAGTCAGGTGAAATGCATGACGCTTCCCCATGTATGATAGCTGAAACACCATTATCAAGACAGTCGGGAGCACTGGTTTCAGCACTGAACCTTGAAACAGATGACATTGCTGAATAAGATGGTGGACTTGTGCAAGCTGAAGTAATGATTCCCTGGAAGTTACGAAAGGTGGTTAGATGAATAGATACATATTAACTTCCTATGTTACTCAAACTTGGGTATGATTGTTGGATCGGGTATAGTTTGACATGGGTTTTACAATCTATGAAGATTAGTCTTTTCGGGGTTTGTGACTACACCTCCTAACAATGTCGTCTTTAAAACTCGAACTTGAGTTTTCTCTTTTACGGTACAATGTGTCTTACCATTACACTCAAAACTTGTTAGGATTTAATAGGTTAAAATGTACCACAAGTCCCTGTACTTTCTAAAAATTAAGAATTTAGTCCTACTTTTCAGATTTCAAAATTCAGGTCCAATTATTAATACTGTTAAATTTTTATTGTGACATTTTTGAAATAAAAAAACACTCACTTGATAGCCATGTAATTAAAAAATGACTTTGTAATTAATTTGAATTTAATAGAAAAAATTTAATAGTGTTAACAATTAAACATAAATTTTAAAATTTAAAAAGTAAGACTAAATTCTTAATTCTCAAAAAGTACTGGGCACATTTAAACCTATTTAATAAGTAAATTATTTATTCATAAATAATTTAAAGGTTCTAGTAAATTAAGCTAGGCGCTTTTGACTTGCAAGGTAAGCAATTCCCTTAGACCTTCGCAACCATAGGCAAATATGAATTGAAATAAGAGCAAAAACCCTAAAACATGATTTTTGGGTTTCTCATCCAATAACTCAATCCCAAACTCAGGATCATGTTGGACATTGAGTATTTTGATATTAGTACCTCACCCATGTAGGCTTTGTCACCACAATCTTATTGCATAACAATTGCGAACACGTAAAGCTCACCAAGGGTAGCACTTCATCAGGATCAAGCTCCATAAATGTATATATGCTTAACACGTGAAACTCTTTAGTCTACCTTGCCAAGGATGGGTGTTGGGCCCTTCTTTGCATATCTCACTCGTGGGATCTCGCCTAGCTTATCCCTGCCCTTGTCCCATCATCACCTAGAAAACTAATTTGTTTTCCAAATGGCCGAACATGATGAGACTTGTGTTGTACACGTTTCAAGATCCCAAATTAAGAGAAGGTCACCCTTATCTTTAAATACCTCTCTTTAACCACGATAGAAGATCTTAGGTTGACTACTCTCTTTCAACCTATCATTCTACAATCTTTCTTGAACCAAACGTATCCCAACCTTATGGCTCTCTACACACCACCGTGTGAACCACTACTTAATCCCCCAACCTCCATTTGTCCTCAACAATTTGGTGTGGTTAGCATGGAGCAACATGACTTTCCCCAATGAAAACATCCCTAGGAACCTAGTAAACCCAACATTGTCTATACATCCCCCAACTCAAGATGCTGGTCAAACTAGTAATTCCCAACATGCTACAACCAATATGTGGTTAGCATGGAGCAACATGACTTTCCCCAATGAAAACATCCCTAGGAACCTAGTAAACCCAACATTGTCTACACATCCCCCAACTCAAGATGCTGGTCAAACTAGAAATTCCCAGCATGCTACAACCCATATGTGGAAATTTATGGAAATTGGTATCACCAACCTGGTAGTACTACTTTCTCGATTTCCCCCTCCACCAAATGTTTGTCCACTCCATACTTCTAATGAAAAAGCTTAGAACCCTCAATCTAATCCCAACTCTTCCTCACAGCAGTTTATGGAACCACAAGAATAGATGTGGGCTATGAAAGATCAGAAGCTCTAAGAACACTAAGGCATGAGCATCAATATTGATTTTATCAAGAGCAACTTCAGTAAAATATTGAAACCATAAAGCAACTTAGGGCAGATCAACACCCATTCCCCTCGTCAACTGGATGAAGTTGTTTCTTCCTTGAATGCCTAGGCTAATCCTCAAACCAAGCGAGCACTTATGAGACTACATTAAACATTTTCACTCCGTGACCCTCAACACCAAGGATTTGATTGACAAATGGGTAGTTGATGCCTTTTACAACAGGGTTGGCTCATCAACACTAAAGTATTGCTTCACGAATAACAAGAATCAAGACCTCGTCACTCTATATGAGAGAGCACAGAAGTTTGCGAAGACTGAAAAAGTGGTTTCAACTTTGAGTTTTCTACATCATATAGACAAAGGAATCACCCTATTCAAGGGCGAACTCATGATAGAATTATGATAGAACTCATCCTAGCTTGAGGGCAAACTTGATGGGTCAACAACACTCGCGCTCTCCCAATTCACTAAGGAGTTTCAATTCGCCAAGAAATGTTTCTTCTCATTGTAAGTTTGACAGCTACACCACTTATGAAGTCTAGTAGTTTTAAAGGTCGCTTTAGGGATCAATGTCAATTCCACAACAACTTAGGGCATAAAATGGAAGATTGTATCTTATTAAAAGACACCATGGAAATGAAGAAATGAGAGCGCAATCCTGGATAAATATAGAAATGATCCCATGGTGGTTTCGAAAAAAACCCTCCAACCACATCACTTATGGGGTTCACTCTGTCACGAATAGAAAATCCATAGGCATAATTTGACAACCTGATGACCCCAACTTCCAACATTCGTACCATCTCTTCATGTTTTCTTGAACAGGATCACTCATTCCCTTCAGTAGGGATTGAAAGTTCCCTGTACTTGTCAGGAGCTTTTGTCGTTGTAAAACTACTAGAACCAGCCCTGTTAGAGTATTGCTGCCTCCGACCATCAGATCCCTTATTTCCCATTCCCTTACCTCTTCAACTATTATTCCTGGCCGTAACTCCAAATCCTATAATCTTAAAAACACAAAAACAAAAAAAAAAAAAAGAACCTGAAACTTACCAAAAGACCAACTACGTCAAAGAAATTCGAACAAAAAGAACTTGCACCTATTTCTTCACAGCCTCCTTAAAACTTTTACCTTATTTCAATCGCTAGAAGAACAAAAGTCATTCAAAAGGCCAGAATCAAGTAATTTATAGAAGAAGTGTATAAAGGAAGTTAAAAAAAAAATTCTAAGGACAAATACCCTCGTGCCACGTCGTGCACAATTATGAAACACCAACTCCCCCTCCAATCTCGAGAAAATGCATGTCCTCCCCATTTATTGGTGATATATCAACTGGCGCCCTTTTCAAATTCAAATAAACAGGGACACAACGTCTTCATCTACACGATACGCACTCCCTTTCTACCAAGCATGCATCATATGCATGACCACTTTTACTCGTCACAGAAATTGAATCAACTCAAGGAATATTACTTTATAACCTCCCTTTCGATTTAAGGAGGGGGGAAGGGACAAATTGTTCTAGGCACCTCGCCCATATAGACTTTGCCGCCACAAGCTCACTGCACATAAACCACGAACATCTAGACCTAGCCAAGGGTAACACTTCACTGGGGTCACGCTCCATGAACGTACATATGCTTAGCATATGGAGCTTTTTTAGTCTACCTCGCCAAGGACAAGTGTTAGGCCCTTTCTTACATGTCTTGCACATGGGACCTCACCTAGGCTATCCCCATCCCATCGTTGCCGACCTAGAGTAGTATTGTGTCTCCCAAGTGGCTGACCATGATTGAGTCTACACCATGCATGTCTCAAGACCCAAGGTTAAGAGAGGGCCACTCTCACCTATAAATACCTCTCTTTAACTACGAGTAAAGGATCTTGGGCTGACTACTCCCCTTCAACCTCTCCTTTTACAGTCCTACTTGAATTAAACCAAACAGATCCCAACCTCTCATGGCTCTTCACACACCACCATGTGAATCGTCACTTAAGCCTCCAACCTCCCTTTTCCTCAAATCATTTAAAGATAATGGAACTCACAAATAAAAAGGTTTAAAGCTATCGTACATGAACTTAGATAAGTTCTAACATAATTTTTTTTTTAGTACAACGAAGATTCAAACCCAAACTATTACTGGGAAAGTTGAATACTAGGTCAATAGGCCACAACTTGGGGTTTGACATAACTATTTTTTGTATTCTCTAAGTTTTTCTATGTATTTAAAAGTTTATAGGACTGTTTCTTCATACATACATACATCCAAATATGTGTCAAACATGAATGTCAACTATGAATACTTTAAGAAAAGGGAAGAATATGTTTAAGTACTAATTTAACCATGTCTATCTAGCTAGACAAAAATTTCAAATTATTTTGAAAAACTATAACATTATCACTAACATAATACATAAATTGTTTATTGATATTTTTTCTGATTATGTTCATTTGGAACTTATAAAGCATAAACACCCCTCTGTCAAGGGATTTTCTAAGTGTTGAACACGATTCTGAAATGACTAAAAACGTGTTGAACCAAAAAAAAAAAAAAAAACAGATTACGTCAAAACAGTGTCAAGGCACAACTTGACACATCCAGTACTGATTTGGTTTTAAAGGGTTCTTTAAGGTTCAAGTGCACCAATATCCGAATATAGATCAAACACAAGTCTCCTACCAGAATATTTGTATTATAAAGTCGGAAGATTAAAAAAAAGAAAGCCACGACCCTAACCTCCATTGATATGGCATTAACATTATTGGAGTTGTTGAAGGCCTCCTTCACCATAGATGAGCTTGGAACATCTTTACTAGCAAGCGGTCCCCTGGTCGGGTGTTGATCAACACCAAAAAGGTCTTCAAAATTGGGGAAAGATAAATCAATATCAGGCATGTTAAAATCATCTTGGCAAAATGTGTCTTCACAAACTCCAAGATCTTGCATATTTTGGGACCATAACTGTAGAATTCAATTACGAAACACTGTTAACTTCAAAGACCGATCATTCTCAAATAATTAAGTAGCCATTCATAATTTCCTACAATATAAGTTAAACGCCTGGCTATGAGAATTATCAGGCATGTTACACAGACTCAAGTTCTAGATAAGGTATGTGTTTGAATGAAGAAAACAAAGAGTCCAGATAGCATCATATCCCATCACAAACACAAATATCATATATTGATACATCAGGAAAAATATGAAGTTCTATCAATTATGTATGGCCTATGCAATTGCCAGCCATAAAAGAAGCTTTCTATCGTCAAAGAACCCTACGTTCAATCAATTATGAATTGAACATGAGTAGTGATCTACAGTTAATAATTAACCATCTGTTTCAATGACTTGTGTGATCAGTGGAACAAACCTGACCATTGCGGATCGGACTTTTACATTGCCAAATAGATTCTCCGTAAAAAGGCATCTCGGAAGTTGAAGACGACAATAGGTTCTCCATATCCGTATTCAGCTCCTCGAGCGGATTGTCACTTTGGTGGATATTTGTATCAGTATCTTGGACTAGATTACTATCATCGTTTTTTGAAGAGTTGTATATTGAAGAAGATGTGTCTGCTTGTTCTAGGCTACAATTGAGAGGCAAATGGCAATCTCCCTCAGTGAGCTGAAATTTTTTCAGGTCAATAATCTGTTGTAGAATCAGTGAAGTATTTTTCATTTGCTGAACTCTGCTAATAACCTGCAATAACAATAACAAGAACACAATAAAGAGGTTAATAATCTCTCCTTAGCCCTCAGGAACTATGAAGTGTGTTATTAATCTATATTATATATACCCTGAAGAGCAAACTCTTAGTGTCAAAAGGAGTTCCAAGTTTGAAATGACCTAATTCATCGTGGTTTTAAGTCATCCGATTACATTTCAAAACTACAGATTACTATTGTTTGTAATATCCATTACATTCGTTTACCCAGGCTATGTTACTCGGACATAGGTGTATGTCAAATATGGTTATGTGTTTGATAGGGATGTGTTCAGTTTTTTCCAAGTTTTTCCATATATTGGAGATTCCTTGGAAGCTCATATCCAAAATTCATTGGATGCGGGTACATCAAGAAAAATGAAGAGTTGGAAGAATATGGTACCCTGGAACATGTCTTAGGTAGAAATGAAGAATCTATTGCACATCCAAAATTCTACAAAAAAAAACCCAGTAGATTATACATTTTACAGATGGAAAGACCACTTTGTGAAAGAAAAGAAAAGGAGATTTGAAAATGAAGAGAGTAATAGTTAAAAAAATGCAATGCAATGCATTGCTCTTGGGCTGAACAGTTCTGTTATATGGTGTATCAAGTATTCATAGGACTTCAGATACTAATATGTTTGTATATATCTCTTAAAATGAAGAGCTATCATCATAGCACCAATTACCAAGCAGCAGCAGAGTATAATATCACTGATTAGTTTCAGTAGGTTAGCAAAAGGAGTCACTCCTGGTGCTATCAAATGACAGGCAGCTCCATTCAGGTAATTTGCTCTGTCTTCATTTTAATTAAAATACATGTGTCCAATACTAGTATCTAACGCATATTAGGATATTGGTATAAAGACACATCCTCCAAGGACCCTCCAAATACATGAAAAAACTTAGAGAAAATTGAACCTACCCCTTTCAGACGAATACCCGAATCTGACAGTCACACCCAAGTCCGAGTAACTTACTCTTTCAGTTCACTGATCAATAACCTGATTTTCTGATTTACTGACATATCGATGTTAACTAGGGCCTAAGTAGGCAGGTGAGAACCCCTAAGAAACTTGAGTCATTATTTTAAAACACATCTTTCTAGTGATTCTTTTTTTAGATAACAGGGTTGTATTATTTAAGCATGGTTTTAGGTACAATATAATGCATTTAGCATAATTTTTCATTTTAGGCAGGACAACTGGTGAACTTCAGGCTATCTAATTTCAGGTACAATACAAGGGTATGTTCAGATTTTCTTTTTTTCTTACGTTTTTCCATGTATTTGGAGATACATAGAGAGGGTCATCTCCAAATACTCATTCGAACATCTTTTGGACATGAATACTTCAAGAAAAATGAAGAGTCAAAGCAACAAAGTTTAGAACGGCTTACCGTAGGTTACTTAAGTTTGCTGCATATTACTGGGATCATGGTCACAAATTGTCAATAAAAATGTCAACGGTGCATGCATAGCCATAGCTGATTATAATAAATATAACAGTTCAAGAGAAATGTAAACAAATCACCAAGCTCTACTTGCTAGTAAATGCTACCATGAATTAACCTTGGTTCGTTGACAGGTTGATCCAGAGTTGTGTCCTGCAGCAGCGAGAGAAGTCATGCCGGATTTACTCGAAGAGACTCCGGTTCCCAAAGAAGACTGCCTTAAGTTCCCAGGTTCAACTGCTTTGGGATTCATAGAAATACATGAATTGGACAAAGCCTGGTCTTGAGTAGCATTGTTATCCAATTCATTCAATTCAAAACCCCACAATGCTGCAAAATCCTTAGCCGAAGGGCACCCCAAATAGCTACTAACTGCTCGTCTCTGGTGGAGGTGGTGAGAAGAAACATCATGGACGCTTTGGTCACAACCACGACACAAGAACATTCTGTGATTGAAACAACAAACATGTGATGGGCGGTGCCGGCACAAGTCACAGAGGAGGGTACGAAGATGCCGGTTTGAAAGTGCATTGGCCGAATGGACCTTCGCGTCGCAAGAAAGGCACAGGTGCGCTGCATCAGACTTGCAATAAACAACTGGTCTTGAAGTTGTGCAGAACTCACAGCTTTTCTCCATTTCAAAGCTCCAAAATTCAAAAAATTTATTCTGGTATGTATATATATTCAAATCGTCAATTCAAATTCATGAGCTTGATAATGAAGAAAAATAGTATATTCTTTTAACGAAGAAATCTCCAACTTCACTTTTCAGGATCTACAAAAGTTGATAATAAATACTGAGAAATCTAGAATATATATGTTGGTTGGAGTTCAATTTTGTGTGCGTGTTTGAAGTACTTGTATTTGTATCCAAACATAGGTGTGCGAATATGATCCTCCAAAGACTCTTAAGTAAATAAAAATCTTGAAATAAAATCAAATATATTCATTTTCAACGGTGTGAATATGGAATCTTAGAGATCAAAGGCACCTTACAAGCTTACACAGTATACAGAAAATTCGATTTTCTTAACGAAAAGGAACGAAAGAACCCTTAATTTCTATCAGTTCTAACTGCAAAAGGAAAAATAAATAAATAAATAAAAATCAGTAATATGACAAATTCAGTAGAATTATTCTTTCATGCAACTCTTTTTTTTTTGCTTTTTTTTGTCCGTGTTAAGAACTCTCCATAGCCAAGTAACTTCTAACAAAAATTGGAAAAGAAACAATCAAAATATAAATAAACCTCAGATATAACACTATACATCTATTCAGCTGATCGATTACACAAAAGAGATCTAAGAAACAAAGATCCAGAATTCAACAAATCCAATATGAACGATATACACGTACCTTTGTGTTTGTTTCCTGAGAAAAACAAACAAAGCAGGAAAGTTTTAAAAAAAAAATCCAAGAACGTTCTGAATAAAATAGAAAAAGAAAGCCGTGAGCTTTTTTATTGAGTTCTCATTTATCTTCACATTTCTTTCTCTGTTTTTCCTTTGCTTGCTCTTTTCATTCAATTATCTATCCCTTGTGCCTTGTTTGGCTGACGTGTGCAGCGAAAGCGTGAACTTTATGCTGACGTGGGACTAACACGTTGCCCTTTGTAGGACCCGCCAACGTTATCCATTGTGCATGTGAAACTGTTTCGTTTGGCGTTTCAGTTCTCTCATATCAAGTGATCCAGAAGTTTACCCGCCACACCAATAGCCCCTCGCCACGTGGTCGAACGGTTGCTATGAATGACGGCTGCAACCTACACAACCATTAATTATGTTCATCCAATAAAAGAAGTGTCAAAACTCTGAAAATTAATCCTTATTCAACATGGCCAAGTACAAAAATTTACTTTTGATGCACAGTATTTTACTAATGTTTCTTTTTCATCCACCACTTGCATAAAATTTATATTTATCATCACAATATTTATTACTGTTTTATTTTCATCCATATTCTTCTAAACGATTTTTATATTCATCCATTTTCTATCCAAAAAAAAAAAAAAAAACATCAGTTTAGCCACCTGAAATAAAATTTAAATATTTATGAGATTCATGTATATCTATATTTTTTAAATTAATTAAAATTTCTTCAAATTACTTTTAAAAAGCTCATTTGTTTTTTTTTTTTAATTTTCTCCCGAATCTCTTATTTTTTTGATATATTATATATGTAGCTTAATGCCTTTAAAATTAGTTTTTTATATTCAACTTCTCAACCCTTTCATATTATTAATATCATTTTTTTATTTTCTCATAAAAATTAATTATATTCAAATAAAGTAAATGGGTTTTTTTTTTTTCAAACACAAAAGGTAATTGATGAAAATTAGATATTAGTAAAGGTCTTGGATAAAAGTGAACTACTAATAAGAGGTTAAGGATGATAAATGTAAATTTTAAAAGTAATGAATGAAAATTGAATTAAATAAAGTTTTGCTAGAAATGTTCATGAATGATAATAAATTTTATTATTTTCTAAAACAATATGAAATAAATCAATATTTTTAAATAAATACAACTTTAAATTTCTAAGCAATAATTTTTTTTGAAGTTTTTATTAAATATAGTTGTCACATTACTTAAAAATTGTTAGTTTCCATATATACAATAATTAATTTGTTAGTTTTCAATATGTGCCGCTAGAAGTGCTTGTTTTCATTTTGCGTCAATATATTACTTTAGATTAGGGGTAAGCAAAATTCGATTTGACTCGAAAAAATCGAAAAGAGTTTGAATTTCGAATCATTCGAATCGAGTTAATCGAATCAACTCGATTTTTTTTTTCAAATTCGAGTTGAGTTGAGTTTTTGAATTTGAATAACGTAAATAATTTGAATAAATCAAATATCAAACTATAATATTTTAAACTTTAAAAATATATTATTAATTAGTCTATTTATTTTACATTTTTACCCCAACCCTTTTACTTTTCCCCAAAACCTTTTACTACACCAGCCACCCTTTACCCCCAAATCAAAATCCTCCCCAAAAAATCCCTAAACGTTACCCCAATCTTCTTCTTCATCAGCTCTCCCTATCTATCCCACCCAATGAAATCCCTCTCCCATCCAACCATCCCTCACCCATTTTCATTACTATCGTCCACCTGAGCTTCGCTACCGCTTCGCCCAGCTCCTACACCTACCAAGTTAAGCTTCACATGACTTTGAGGATTGAGGAAGCTGGTCTGAAAACTAAAAATGGTAAACCCAAAATCAAATCCCTAAAAGGTTATGGTTTGGAAACTAAAAAATATTTGTTACGTATTTGTTCGCTCCTCATCCCTTTCATGAATCTACAAAAATTTCTTAAAATTTAATTGTTTAATCACATTGAATTTTCTATTAACAATAAATAGTAATAATTTTATTTATGTCTACTATTTATATTATTGAATTATTATATCTGTAATCATGCTGAATCTTTATCAATTTTTGTTAAGATTGAATTATTGATGATGCCATAAAATATTCGTGTTAAATTTTTTTGTTGGTATCAATTTTACATTTTATATTTAAAATAACTTTTATTAAAAAATCACATTTTTTACATTTAATATATATTTTAATTTCAAAATACATAGTGAAAATAATCAAAAGACAATTGAAGCAATCAACAAAACTAATTCATATATAAAATATTAATAAATAAATTATTAGGGGATGAAAGTTAATAACAAATTTGATTACGGTGGACGACAGTGGCTACAACCTACAAGGACCCCAAGTCGGCATGCCCACTCCCCCTGTAACACCCCTAACCTTTATCCGTCGTCGGAGCAAGGTTATGGAGCATTACCGAACTTTACAGACTAATTATAGACATTTCATAAACTTTATTATTCATATCAAGAATCAATCATAAAACACTCATATTGTCCCTCGAGGCCCAAAATACGCATTAGAAGTGAATCGGAACTAAACCGAACACTTAGGGAATTTTTCCCAAAATCTCAAAATTTTTCTTAGGAACAGGGGACACACGCCCGTGTGGCCAGACCGTGTGGCTCACACGGCCAGGAGACACGCCTGTGTCTTAGGCCGTGTATAAATTAGGGTTGCTACTGAATTGGGTCACACGACCAACCACACGCCCGTGTGCTAGGCCGTGTGCAAAGTGCAGAGGTTACACGGCCAAGTCACACGTTTGTGCGCCAGGCCGTGTGCAAAAACCTGAGCATTTTATTTTGAAATTTTAAGGCGCGGGGACACACGGCCAGAATACATGCCCATGTACCAGGCCGTGTGTCACACACAGCTGAGACACACGCCCGTGTCTCTGCCCGTGTGGACGAAAATAGGCCATTTTAAGGCCATATTTCTCACCCTTTTCGACATTAACCTATAAATATCAATTCAATATCTCAAATAGCCCCAATCAAGAAATAATCACAAGCCAAATACCATGTTTTAAGTATAATATGTCATTGTAAGACTCATTTATATAAACTTACCATAAAAATCCATTCCTTGATTACTAAAAATTACTACTAAATACACACAAACAAATATACACATATGTATCATTCATAACTATGTTTCAAGTTTAATTCTTTTCTAACTCAACCCTATACATGCCATATAAACATTAGGATTGTATTACAAAATCTACCGAAGAAATCTGGATAGTTTGTCCCGATGTGTTAATCCGATCTTTCAAACTCACGTCAATATACAAGGAACATTAAACACACAAGAGTAAGCTTATAGAAGCTTAGTAAGTTCATAGGCTTTAAAAATAAATCTTACCGAACAAACTATAATAAAACATTAAACAGGGTATTTCACTAACATTGCCAGCCATTCACAATTTCAATTAATAAAACTCACTTGGTTGAGCTCAATATCAATAACTTCTTGGATTCTTTCACAATAAATCTATATAACACTTACCAATACATGTCAAATTAGAGAACGTCTTACGGATTTGAGTACATCGTTTTCTTGATGCCATAGTCCAACTATGGTCTTACACATATAATGCCATGGCCCTGCCATGGTCTTACACTCGTAGTGCCATAACCCAGTTATGGTCTTATCATTAGGATGCCATAGCCCAGCTATGGTCTTACACTTATACATATACTGCCATGGTCCAACCATGGTCATACGTTCATGATGACATAACCCAGTTATGGTCTTTTCACTGAAATGCCATAGCTGTAACACCCCTTACCCGGGTTCTACGCCGGGAATCGGGCTCGAGGCGTTACCGAACTCAAACCGCTTAATCGCCACTTAGGCTCCACGTCATTACTCAATATAACCTCATTCTCGACTTACGAGGCCTCACTCATACACACGAGGGCTCTCGAGACTAATCCGAAACTTTTATGATCCTTAAACTTTTTCTCTTATATACAGGTCTCACACGCCTGTGCAAGATTAGACACGCCCGTGCATGGACACACACGCCCATGTTCCCTAGCCGTGCTAAAAACTCGAGCATTCTGCCAATTGCCCCATGGCCATGGCACGCCCGTGCTCCCTAACCGTGGTGAACACTGACTAATCCCACACGCCCTAGGCACACGCCCGTGTGACTAGTCCGTGGTCTATTCTATTTTCAAATATTAACATGCGAGAGGACGCCAAACACAACAGACGCCTGTGGGCGACTGTGTGTCACACATGGTCTAGACACACGCCCGTGTGTCTACCCACATAGTTAAGAACAAGACTAAGTGTCAAGTTCCTTTCACCCTTCTAACATACACAACATATACTCATCTAACACCATCATAATCAACTCAAATTGAAGTGCATTCTCACATAGAAAACTACATCTTTCTTTCATATAATGTAATAGCCAACAACCATGGCATTATACAAAATAAGCTATCCACCTATAGGCCAACACATCTTAGCCATTTACAACAAAATTTACTAACTTATCTAGCCCCTATACATGCCATATACAAAACATTAAGTTTCATGTACCAAAGTGCGCTGATATGTGGGCTATCTTCTGATGATCCTAGTATCTCGATTCAACGCTTTAATCTATAAGACAAGGGAAAAGAAAGAGAGTAAGCTTTGAGCTTAGTAAGTTTACACATAAACAAATAAGCAACATAGTATAAGCTAAGCAACTATTAGCATTATACCAACAAGTAATTCACAACTATGCTTACTCTTTCTATCCCTTACCACATTTCCAACACATCATGAGTCACATACTCATAACCATTGAAATGCACCCCTGCATTCAATATCACATTTACGTAATATACAACACATCATTATTTATCGTAATACATCCACACAGTCAATCCACATAACTTATCCACATAGCTCATCCACATAGCTAGTTCACATAACTAATCTACACTACTCATCCACACAGTTAATACACACAGTCAATCCACACAGCCAATATCTCGGTGGTTTCACACTTAGCACACCACATTTGATTAATAAGGTGGTATCGCACTTAGCCTACCACAATGGTATTCGTAGTGATTCAAAGACATAGCTCACTAGATGATATACCTCACGATAGCATCGCACATAGCTAGCTCATCGTCAATATGCATTAGGATGGTATCGCACTTAGCCTACCATCTAGCATTATCACAACACATGCACAAGTCTATTTACCCAATTATTCATCCATTCACATCTATATTACATTCGTTCTACTCGAACCACATAGGTTCCCAATCATTCTCATTCATTCTCATTCATGCTACACCCTAGCTAGCATTTACAAATTGTAAGTATGAAGGCATTGTTTATGCTTAGACTTACCTCGATACTCAAAAGTATTGAAATGTGCAATTTAGTCCACCACCTTGCTTTTGCCTCGGTTTCGATCCGGGCTTCGTCTTTCTTGATCTATAATGAATAAATCAGCTTATTCAATACACACATTGACTAAATTGACCCAAATCTCATACTTTAGAAAAATTACTATTTTGCCCCTAATCTTTCTCATATTTACACTTTAGTCCCAAAGGCTCGTAAAGTGATTTTTATTCAACTTTCTACTCTTTCATGCTTAGCCGAACCACTTACTCAACTAAAGCATTCATCAAATCTCACTAAATCACCCATGTATGACCAAACTTAAGATTTTCACAACTAAGTCCCTACATGCATTTTCATGGAAAATCACTTAGTAAAAGATGTTTCTACTACATCAAACCTTCATATTCTTCCATAAAACATCAAAATACATGCATGCCATACATATGTACATTTTTGAACATCCATGATAGCTCACCAAATAGCTATAAATAGCTTATTCATGCTACCGGGACTTCAAAAATACGAAGAATATCAAAAACCGGGCTTAGGAGCACTTACTAGCAAGCTTGAAAAATTGAAAGAACCCTAACAATGGCTTCTCAAATTTTCGGCAGCTATGGGAAGAAGATGAATGAATTTCTATCATCTTTTCACCTATTTTAATCACTTAATTGATAAATGACCAAAATGCCCTTTTTGATAAACTTTCAATTTTAACTCATCCATGCCCATTTTTGTCCAAAAATTAGAATTTGGATAATTTGCTATTTAAGGACCTCTAATTAATAATCTAAAGCTATTTCACACATATAGCTTCTAGAAACACACATTTTTCAACTTTTGCAATTTAGTCCTTTTGGACAATTCAATCACAATTTCACAAAATTGCTTCATGAAACTTTCACACTAGCATGCATACATAATATAAGCCTCAAAAACTCATTCATGACCCTCAAATTTGTGGTCTCGAACCACTATTCTGACTAGGCCCTAAACCGGGATGTTACAACTCTCCCCCCTTTAGAGATTTTCGTCCCCGAAAATCTTACCAGTAAAGAGGTTTGGATATTACTCTCTCATAGCTTCTTCCGTATCCCACGTAGCCTCTTCCACACCATATTTCTGCCATAACACTTTCACTAGTGCTATGCTCTTATTTCTCAACTATTTCACTTCTCGAGCCAAGATCTTAATCGGCTCCTCTTCATAAGACATATCCGGTCTTATCTCAATTTTCGTTGAAGGAATCACATGTGAAGGATCGGAGCGATACCGTCGCAACATCGATGGATGGAACACGTTATGAATCTTTTCCAACTCTACCAGCAAAGCCAACCGTAAGCTACAGCCCCGATTCTGCTTTGTAATCTCATACGGCCTATGAACCTTGGACTCAATTTCCTTTTCGTCCAAATCTCATAATCTTCTTCCACGGTGATACTTTCAAAAATACTTTTTCGCCTATCTCAAACTCAATTTCTTTTCTTTTCAAATCCGCATACGACTTCATTTGGTCCAAGCGACTTCTTTCAGACTATTACGGATTACTTTCAATTTCTCTTCGGTCTCTTTTACTAGATCGACCCCATGGATCCATTTCTCGCTAAGCTCGGTCCAATACAAAGGAGTTCGACACTTACGGCCATACAAAGCCTCATACGGTGCCATCCAGTATACTCGATCGATAACTATTGTTATAGGCGAATTCGACTAAAGGTAGATATCTCTCCCAACTACCTTCGAATTCTAGCACACAAACATCGAAGCATATCTTCAAGAACTTGAATCACTCTTTCGGATCGCCATCGGATTACGGATGGAACGCAAAGATCGAAATTCAATCTCGCACCCATGGCCTCTTGCAACTTCTTCCAAAATCTCAAGTAAACCTCGAATCTCTATCCGATATAATAGACACAGGTACACCATGCAATCTCACTATCTCTACCACGTACAACTCAGCTAACTTATCTAGTGAATAATCAACACGTACTAGAATAAAGTGAGCCGACTTCGTCAATCTATCCACAACAACCCACACAGCATCTCTCTTTCTCGGAGTCATCGGCAACCCCGTCACAAAATCTATGGAACCTGATCCCACTTCCATTCGAGAACCATCACTGGCTGAAGTAATCCCGAAGGCACTTGGTGCTCAGCTTTCACTTGTTGGCAAATCAGACACTTAGTCACAAACTCTGAAATATCTCTTTTCATACCCGGCCACCAATACAACTTCCTCAAATCGTTGTATATTTTCGTACTGCCCGGATGTACTGACAAGCATCCACTGTGGGCCTCATACAAAACCTTTCGAATCAACTCCTCATTTTTAGGTACACAAATTCTGTCACGATACATCAGACAACCATTCAAATCCACTCGAAAATCAGAATCACTTTCTGATCTGCACTTAGCTATCTTAGCTTGCATCTCGCTGTCATTTCTCTGAGTCTCACATATTTGTTGAACAAATAGTGGCCTAGCTCTCAACTCTGCCAAAATAGCACCATCATCAGACAATGCTAAACTCACCCTCATAACTATTAGAGCGTACATGGATTTCCTACTCAAGGCATCCGCAAGCACATTCGCTTTTCCCGGGTGGTAATCAATGACTAACTCATAGTCTTTCAACAACTCAAGCCACCATCTCTGTCTCAGATTTAGATCCTTCTGATCCATCAAATACTTTAAACTCTTGTGATCCGTAAAGATTTGGCACTTTTCGCCATACAAATAATGTCGCCAAATCTTTAACGCAAACACAATCGCAGCCAACTCCAAATCGTGAGTCGGATAATTCTTCTCGTGCGGTTTTAATTGCCTCGAGGCATAAGCGACTACCTTACCCTCTTGCATCAACACGTAACTGATACAATTAAACGACGCATCACTATATACCACGAACTCCTTCCCCGATTCTGGTTGAACCAAAACTGGTGCCTCAGTCAACATTGTTTTCAGTCTCTCAAGCTCATGACATGTCTCACCCATTAAAACTTGACATCCTTATGCAATAGCTTCATCATCGGGGTAGCAATCACAGAGAACCCCTTTACGAAATGTCTGCAATATCCCGCTAATCCCAAGAAACTTTTGATTTCTGACACGTTCCTCGGCGGTTTCCAATCCATAACAGCAGATATCTTACTCAGGTCAACTCGACATCATCACCGACACCATGTGTCCTAGGAATCGACCTCTCCGGAGCCAAAACTCACTCTTGCTAAACTTAGCATACAACCGCTTGTCTCTCAAAGTTTGCAAGACAATTCTCAAGTACTCTTCATGATCGTTCTCATCCTCGAGAATAGATCAATATGTCGCCAATAAAGACAACCACAAACTTGTCCACATATGGTCTGAAAATACGGTTCATCGATCCATAAAAATCGCAGTGCATTCGTCAAACCAAACGGCATAACCAAAAACTCATAATGGCCATACCTTGTCCGAAATGCGCTTTTCAACACATCTTGCTCTTTCACTGAAATGATAATAACTGCACCTCAAGTCTATCTTGGAGAACACTTTGTAGCTCCCTTCAGCTTGATCGAAAAGATCATCAATCCTTGGTAAATGATACTTATTCTTAACTGTCACCTTGTTCGATTTGTCTATAGTCTATACACAACCTCATAGACCCATCTTTCTTCTTCACAAACAATACCGGAGCACCCTACTACGAGTAGCTTGGTCTTGCAAAACCCTTATCTATCAACTCTTGTAATCGAACCTTCATTCTTTCAACTCTACAGTGCCATTCATGCGGGGCAATCGAAATAGGTGCCATTCTCGGAACCAACTCAATTTCAAACTCGACCTCTCTCACTGGAGGTAATCTGGGTAACTCTTCCGGATACACATCTGGGTACTCACATACCACTGGCACTATTTCAAACCCTACTCCAACCTCTTGAGTATTCATCACAAACGCAAGATAGGACTCATACCCTTTTCTTAAACATTTCTCGGCCACTAAGGAAGAAATCATCACGGGTAGACTGTCTGATCCACCTGATTCAATTCGAACTACATCTTCACTCTCACATTTCAGTTCAATGTACTTACTACCACAGTTCACTAAAACACTATGGGTAGTCAACCAATCCATGCCTAGGATTAAATCGAACTCATCAAACGGCAACAACATTAGGTTTGCCAGAAAACAATGATTCTCAATCAACAAAGGACAATTCTTACACACTTTGTCCATTAACACATGCTTTCCTAACGGGTTTGACACCTTAATCACAATGTCTGTAGACTCAACGGTCATACTCAAACTAGATGCTAATCTCATGCGAATATAAGAGTGAGTAGACCTTGGATCTATTAAAGCAATAACAGAGGTGTCAAAGAGAGAAAAAGTACCCGTTATCACATCAGGGGAGGATGCCTCTTCGCGAGTGCGAATGGCGTACGTCCTCGCAGGTGCCCGACCCTCTGGTCTCACAGTAGAGTCCCTGGACGCACCTCTACCACTAGCCCCACCTCTTGGGTTCCTTGGTGGTCTACCCCTTGTAGACACATCACTAGGTCTCACTTCTTGCCTCTCTTCCTTATCATCCCTCTCGGGACGATTCTGAGATAAAGTGGTCGGGAAACACATTTGTAACATTTCCGATCGCTTTCTAACACTCTCCGGTGATACGTACCACAACTAGGACACTCCGGTTTACTCTTTGTATTGCCCACACTTTCCATCGAGGGAGCTCGGACTCTCGAACCCTGACGAGTATTGTCCAAGTCTCGATGCGAATACCCCACTGAGGCTGACATCCGAGGATTCACTTCCTTGGATCTTTTCGACTGGGCTTGATACGACTTGCCCATCGGTCTCTTTCTCGCATCTCGGGCTTCACTCACAGCCCTTCTCTTTTTTGAACTCAATTCCTCGGCCTTACTTGCCCTCTCAACTAGCACCACAAATTCTTTCAACTCTAAAATGCCCACTAGGAGTTTGATATCCTTATTCACCCCATCTTGAACCTCTTGCACAAGAGGTCTCTGTCGACACACATTCTTGAGCGTATTTGCTACGCCTAACAAACTCACGCTCATACTCACCTCTCTCATCATCCTTCCTTGCTTCACTCAAGGAATTTTTTCCTTTTTGGTCAAGAAACCTCAAAGCTTATATACTTCTTTCTAACTCTTCCGTAAAGAAGTCCCACGCCACCCGCTCTTTTGGGACCACTAACGTCGTCTTTCCACCAAAGTGGTATGCCGAATCTCTCAACAACGATCGGCACACTTCAAACTCTCCTCGTGTACATGAGAGCTCATCGAACACCTCACCGAGTTCTCCAACCGAACTCCGCCTCTGGGTCATCATCTACCTTAGCTCTAAATTCCTCACTTCGTGTTTCCTAATCTTATCCACCTGGGGTTTCGATATCCTCATTACATCCATACCTTGAGAAGCCACAAGATTTGGCCGAGGTATAGGAGGAGGTGGAGGAGGTTGAGCGTTAGGGTTCGCTCGAACGTAGTCCGAGTACCAATCACTCATCATATGGAGAAAGGCTTCTCGTGCCTCTTCCCTTTGACCCCTCGCCTCGGGTCCACTTTGCACCAAGCAGACGTTCCTTTGCGCAGAGCCGACGCATTACTAGTCGCTTCATCATCGAGAGTCAATGGATCGGAATCCATATTCTATATAAAACAAGATTTAAAATCATCAGAAACCACCACACTATCATCGTACACTTATGGCATGTATAGCTAGACTCTTACACCCGCTACGGTAGTCCTAGAACCGACTAAACCATAGCTCTGATACCACTAAATGTAACACCCCTTACCCGGGTTCTATGCCGAGAACCGGGCCCGAGGTGTTACCAAACTCAAACCACTTAATCGCCACTTAAGCTTAATGTCATTACTCGATATAACCTCATTCTCAACTTATGAGGCCTCACTCATACACACGAGGGCTCTCGAGACTAATCCAAAACTTTTACGATCCTTAAACTTTTTCTCTTATATATAGGTCTCACACGCCCGTGCAAGATTAGACACGCCCGTGCATGGACACACACGCCCATGTTCCCTAGCCGTGCTAAAAACTCGAGCATTCTGCCAATTGCCCCACAGCCATGGCACGCCCGTGCTCCCCAACCGTGGTGAACACTGACTAATCCCACATGCCCTAGGCACACGCCCGTGTGACTAGTCCGTGGTCTATTCTATTTTCAAATATTAACATGCAGAGGACGACGCGCCACACAGACATGCCCGTGGGCGACCGTGTGTCACACATGGTCTAGACACACGCCTGCAGTGTGTCTCACCGACATGGTTAAGAACAAGACTAAGTGTCAAGTTCCTTTCACCCTTCTAACGTACACAACATATACTCATCTAACACCATCATAATCAACTCAAATTGAAGTGCATTCTCACATAGAAAACTACATCTTTCTTTCATATAATGTAATAGCCAACAACCATGGCATTATACAAAATAAGCTATCCATCTATAGGCCAACACATCTTAGCCATTTACAACAAAATTTACTAACTTATCTAGCCCCTATACATGCCATATACAAAACATTAAGTTTCATGTACCAAAGTGCACTGATATGTGGGCTATCTTCGATGATCCTCGTATCTCGATTCAACGCTTTAATCTATAAGACAAGGGAAAAGAAAGAGAGTAAGCTTTGAGCTTAGTAAGTTTACACATAAACAAATAAGCAACATAGTATAAGCTAAGCAACTATTAGCATTATACCAACAAGTAATTCACAACTATGCTTACTCTTTCTATCCCTTACCACATTTCCAACACATCATGAGTCACATACTCATAACCATTGAAATGCACCCTCGCATTCAATATCACATTTACGTAATATACAACACATCATTATTTATCGTAATACATCCACACAAATCAATCCACATAACTTATCCACACAGCTCATCCACACACAAATAGTTCACATAACTAATCTACACTACTCATCCACACGGTTAATACACACAATATCCACACACCAATATCTCGGTGGTTTCGTGCCTTAGCACACCACATTTGATTAATAAGGTGGTATCGCACTTAGCCTACCACAATGGTATTCGTAGTGATTCAGCACATAGCTCACTAGATGATATACCTCATGATAGCATCGCACATAGCTAGCTCATCGTTAATATGCATTAAGATGGTATCGCACTTAGCCTACCATCTAGCATTATCACAACACATGCACAAGTCTATTTACCTAATTATTCATCCATTCACATCTATATTACATTCGTTCTACTCGAACCATATAGGTTCCCAATCATTCTCATTCATTCTCATTCATGCTACAGCCTAGCTAGCATTTACAAATTGTAAGTATGAAGGCATTGTTTATGCTTAGACTTACCTCGATACTCAAAAGTATTGAAATGTGCAATTTAGTCCACCACATTACTTTTGCCTCGGTTTCGATCCGGGCTTTGTCTTTCTTGATCTATAATGAATAAATCAACTTATTCAATACACACATTGACTAAATTTACCCACAACTCATACTTTAGAAAATTACTATTTTGCCCCTAAACTTTCTCATATTTACACTTTAGTCTCAAAGGCTCGTAAAGTGATTTTTATTCAACTTTCTACTCTTTCATGCTTAGCCGAACCACTTACTCAACTAAAGCATTCATCAAATCTCACTAAATCACCCATGTTGACCAAACTTAAGATTTTCACAACTAAGTCCCTACATGCATTTTCATGGAAAATCACTTTGCAAAAGATGTTTCTACTACATCAAGCCTTCATATTCTTCCATAAAACATCAAAATACATGCATGCCATACATATGTACATTTTTGAACATCCATGATAGCTCACCAAATAGCTATAAATAGCTTACTCATGCTACTGGGACTTCAAAAATACGAAGAATATCAAAAACTGGGCTTAGGAGCACTTACTAGCAAGCTTGAAAAATTGAAAGAACCCTAACAATGGCTTCTCAAATTTTTGGCAGCTATAGGAAGAAGATGAATGAATTTCTATCATCTTTTCACCTATTTTAATCACTTTATTGATAAATGACCAAAATGCCCTTTTTGATAAACTTTCAATTTTAACTCATCCATGCCCATTTTTGTCCAAAAATTAGAATTTGGATAATTTGCTATTTAAGGACCTCTAATTAATAATCTAAAGCTATTTCACACATATAGCTTCTAGAAACACACATTTTGCAACTTTTGCAATTTAGTCCTTTTGGACAATTCAACCACAATTTCACAAAATTGCTTCATGAAACTTTCACACTAGCATGCATACATAATATAAGCCTCAAAAACTCATTCATGACCCTCGGATTTGTGGTCTCAAACTACTATTCCTACTAGGCCCTAAACCTGGATGTTATAATTGCCCAACTATGGTCTTACATTTAAACATTGCCATAGTCCAACCATAGTCTTATCTGTCAATTCGTCTTTTGTCACGGAACGATCGTACTCAATCCTGCGTTCCACTTAATTTGAACTTTCGATTAAATTTTTATATTTTTTACAATATTCATAATTCAATAACAAAAATATGAAATAATACATTATATCATTCCTAAGTTAAACAATTAATCATGAAAGTTCAACCATATGAACTTACATGGGGTAAATTGTAGAAGTTGTAGAAATTTAGGGACTATTCTGTTAATTTCTCTTTTCTGCGTTTATCTTCAGGTTCTTGATCTATAATGTAAAATTATTCATTCATTAGCATCTAATTCAATTCTAATTCACTTCACAATTTATGCCCTTCAATTTTTAAAATTACACATTTACTCTAAATTTTACAGTTTTTACAATTTAATCCCTAATCAATTAACCCATCAATTAAGCTAATTTTTATCAATTAACACTTTATATAATTATTTTAGACTACTATACAGCCTTTGATATTCAGAATTTCAGCACCAAACCCTAATTCTAAACTTTTTCACAATTAGGTCCTAAAATCAATTTCTATTGAAATTACTTGATAAAATCATCATATAATAAAATTAAAGCTTCAAATCCATGTTAATTCATCATAAATACCCAGCACTAATCAATGTAATTTTCAAAATTACCCATATAATAAAAAACTAATGAAATAAATAGTTGGACCTAATTGTAAAAGTCTCAAAAACATAAAAATTACATGAAATAATTAAGAATTAAGCTTACATGGAGTAAAACTATGAAAAACCAGTTTCTTTGAGACCTCCTATGGTGTTTTTGGCTGAAGAATTATGAAGAAATGTCTAGATTTCTTTTAAGTCCCATTTTATCTAATTAAATTTTTCTTTATTTCCCACTTTGCCCCTTAATCATCCAATTTCTTTGTTTTTCTCTGCCTTCACCGTTTCAGCCATCCAATTTAGGGCTAATTTTCCCTTTAAGTCCTTCTTTATTTATTACGTGAGCTATTTAATCATTATTTCCTTAATTTGCAAGTTTTACACCTTTTTCAATTTAGTCCTTTTTAATTAATTAACTATCAAAACGTTAAAATTTTCTAACGAAACTTTAATACTAATTCACTAACACTCCGTAAATATTTATTAAAATATTTATGGCTTAGTTTATGAAATTGAGGTCTCGGTACCTCGTTTTTGACCCAATTTACCTAATAAATTCTTTTAATTTGACTCATAAATATTAATTTATTAAAATTTCAAACTTACTCGTCAGATTTAGTGACCTCGAATCATTGTTTCTGACATCACTGAAAATTAGGCTGTTACACCCCACCCACAATTAAATCTGATGTGTTGTTGTTACCAGTTTGTTGTGTACTTGTGTTATTGTTGCTGGTTTATTGGACTTTTGTTGTGTTGTTTTTATTTTTTTGTTTTGTTGTTTGGACTGATGTAGTTTTTTGCTATATTTTAGGCTTTTGCTTATATTTTCTATTATAATCTTGTTGTGTTGTTGCTATTGTTTACTTGGATTCATATAGTTTACTTGGACTCATGTTGTGTTGCTTTTATTTGTTCACTTTTTTGCTTCAATTTTTCTTTGTATGATCATGTTTAAAAACTTCAAAGAAAATTATTTTTAAAAAAATTACATAAAAATAAACAACACCAAGGTCATTCTTTTTAATTTTACTCGAACAAATATATTCGATTTGGTTCGGTTCGAATTTGTTAAACTAAGCCTTATTTGATAATATGTTTTGATATAACAAATTAAAGTGTTTTTAAATAAAAGTTAAGTTCAACAAATTGATAAAATCAAGTTGAAATGGTTTCAATTAAATTAAACATTTTGAATTATATTTTAACTGTTTTCAAACAAGTTAGTATTGCTCTAGGATACTTTTTGTCCAAGTATCGATATTTTTCAAGATACCGATACCCATTATAAAATCGATACCAAATTGACATTTTGTTTTCAATTTTCACAAAAAGTATCGATACCTTTTACTAGGTATCGATAAATTGCCTTTGGTATCGTTGCAAACTAAATTTAACGGTCACTGAATCAGGCATTAAATGCTAATAGTATTGATACTCATAGAAAGAGTATCGATACCTTTTGTTGCAGGTGAATTTAATGATATAGTATTCTTATCCGAACGGCTCTATTCACTCTCACAACAACCATAATGGCTGGAAATCAATCAGATGGTATAAATACCATATTCCAAAGTTTTAGCAACAACAAGAGACATGTACAAAGCTTAAAGATCAATAAAAACAACCTAAGAGCTTAATTCTTTCATATCTTTTCTTGTAAACACTTGTGAGTTTTCATTGTAATCATTTAGCTCAAGTGTTCTTCTTTGTATCAGTGCTTAATTGGCAAACATTCTTATCTTGTAAGGATTACTTCTTAGTTTGCTTATTTGTTCTCTTTGAGAGTGTAACACCCCTTACCCAAGTCCGACATCGAGACTGGATACGAGGCATTACCATGCTTAATCTTACTTAACACTTCGAAACGGGCTATAAAATTTTGTTTAAACCCATCACTTGCACATACTCGGCTTAAGAGGCCCCAAACATACCTCCGAGAGGTATTGGAACTATTCTGGGAGCTTTTACGAGCTCGAGAACTTTTCAACAAAACAGGGGCCACACGCCCGTGTTGGTCTAGGGACACGCCCGTGTACCCCTAAGACATGTCCGTGTCATTCACCCGTGGTCGATCCTGACCAACTTCACACGGCCTAGACACGCCCGTGTCTTCCACCCGTGGTCAATTATGGCTAACTTCACATGGAATAGACACGCTCGTGTCTTCTACCCTTGGTCGATTTAAATTCCACAATTAATGTTCAGACTTCACACGGCCTGGGCACACGCCCGTGTCCCTAGCCTGTGGAGTGTACTGACTTGCAAACCTAGCATGCAAAGGGACACACGATCGATTCACACGCCCATAGGGCTAACCGTGTGTCACACACGGCATAGACACACGCCCCTGTGTCTATTCATGGGGACAATTAGATTGCTATCTACCAAGCCTTTTGCCACCCTACATTTCACACATGCAACACCAATCCATTTCAACACAATTCATAACCCAAAGGCATATCCAAGTACTCAATATAACTCTTGAATTAAAGACATTTAATTCATACAATGAATTCTTCATCCCAAACACAAGGGAGATCTATTTCCAATACAATTACAATCTACTTAAGCCATCATCTATGGCTATTCACAACCAAAACATAACTCACTTACGCCAACACATTTGGCTATATTAACTATGACTTAGTCAACTTTAAAAGAGGTCCCTATACATGCCATGACTCAAAAGAACTTGAAACATCATACCAAGCTTCTACTCGATAGTGTGAAAACATCTCCGGCGGCCTCCAACCCAAGCTAGTTAAATAACCTATAAGAGATGGGAAAAGAAAAGGAGTAAGCAATAATTCTTAGTAAGTTCATTTGCATATAATCGATAAATACCGATATTCATTGAATATATACAACATGAAGGTATTATAATGAGTTTTTCTCATAAACTCATGGTTACTTACTCAACTATTCTTGAAGCTCACTCATTCTATCTCTTACCACATTCTTACCATGCCTCAAGCCAACCGCTCGTGTTAATTAGCATACATTCCTGCAGACCGGTCACCACATGATCATGTAGAACAACACATCCAAAGATTTTCAATAGCCACTCATACTACTAAACTCTCGGTGGTTTCGCACTTAGCCCTCCATTGATCTCTAGTAGGGTGGTATCGCACATAGCCCACCAATCATTATACATTCATGGATAGTTATCCACATGTATTTCTCTATTTCAAATGTTCATCAGAGAACATCCTCACACACTACTATTCTTACTTAACTTTCTACTATACTCGTTCGCTTTCACACAATGCATCAATAAATCTATCTCATGCAACTAAGGTGCATTGATTACACATAACCCACTAGGAGTTCATCATATACTGAATTCATCTCAATTCAATTCTAACACACACTTGTGTTTCTTGTGGTGCAACCACATACTTTCTCCTTTTCGACATACCCGTTGAATCACTCAAATTGTTAAATAACACTTTTGAGTTTTATACACCTAATGTCACACTGACATCATACCCCAATAGTGTCTTACATGCATTAACATATCGATGTCATGTCCCCGACATGGTCTTATACGAATTCTCACACCGAGGCCATATTCCAATATGGTCTTACACGGGACCTTAACTATCATCATATCATGCTATATACATTTCCCATTGCTCTTAGATTCAATTCTCTTGACGTCTCATCAAAAGATATTTCATACATTCATAGAGTAAATATACATTCCATACAACATTGGAATATCAAATTAACTCATACGTAATTACAACATTTGCATATGAACTTACCTCGAGGGTCGAAAGGGACTTTTTGCCCACATTTCTCTTTTCACAAGTTCTAGGCCCGAATCTCATTTTTTTATCTAGATCAATGGAATTTACTCATTTAATCACTTATAAATCATAATACACCGTAATCTACACTTAGGCAAAAATGACTAATTTGCCCTTATACTTTGGCAAAAGTACGATTTTGCCCCTAGGCTCGTAAATAAATTTTCATCACAATATCTTATTAAACAAGCCTAGCTGAACATTTCATCCTCTTACAACTATCCACAATTCCAACTATTTAATGCCATAATGAACAAATTACAACCTTTGCATTTTAGTCCCAAATAGGTGTTTTCACAACATCACCTTTCACAAAAGTTGTTTATCATCATCCTATCATTCATTTTCTTCCATAAAAACTCATCAAACAACATAAACTCTATCATGGTAAGTCCCTAGACTTTCAACCATATTGCAAACTAGTCCTCTCATTAGCTAGCTTAAGCTTTGAGGACTCCAAAAATACAAAAATCATCAAAAATAACCATCAAAATGACTTACTTGTAGAGAAAATGAGCTGCTGAAATTTCAAGCCTTCAAAGCCCTCTCATGGTTGATATTTTTAGTTGGAGAAGAAGACCAAATAAAAAGATGATAACTTTTACTTATATCATCTTATTTTATTCATTTTCTCCAACTAATATCACCAACTTTTAATCATAATAAATGCACTTGTCCCCTATGCATCCTATGGCCGACCAACTCACTTAACAATGCCAAATTGCACATTTGGGACCTCCAATTTATAATTCATAGCTATTTGGCACCTTTAGCAAATAAAATAGAACTTTTGCACTTAATGCGATTTAGTCCTTTTTCACGATTAAGCAAGAAATCGCTAAAATTAAAGCACCAAAATTTTCATGCACCCTTATAAACATGTTATAACACATAACATAACATGAAAATAATTTCTCTAACCTCGAATTAGTGATTCTGAGATCACTGTTCTGACTAGCCCCTAAATCGGGCTGTTACAGAGAGGGTTAATTCTTAAGGTTTGGGTAGAAACCTTAAGGGAGTGCAATCTTAAGATTTTGGGCATAAATCTTAAGAGAGTTATAGTGTTAAACCTTATCCTCAAAGGTTATCAAATTAGTGAATTTGGAGAAAGTCCTTAGATGTGGAGAGCTAAGGTAGTGGAGTAGGCAATTGGGGTCGAACCACTATAAATCCTTGTAACACCCCTTACTCGTATTCGACGCCGAAATAGGGTACGAGGCATTACCGGACTCACATCACAAGCAATCACACAATTCCGAGTCATAAAATTTACGTACAAATTAAAACCAATCATATTCGATCATGAAGTCCCATTACGAGCCTACGAGGCCCAAAACATGTATTGGAAGTGGTTCGGAACTAAGCCGAGAACTTTAGAAAATTTTACAAAACCTAGAAAAATTTTCATGTTACAGGGCTCACACACCCGTGTGGTCCAAGGGACACACCCGTGTGACCCTTAGATACGCCCGTGCTACAGGCCGTGTTCAAATTAGGGTGCTTTCTGACTTGTGCCACACGGCCGTGCCACATGCCCGTGTGCTAGACTGTGTAGTACACACGGCTGAGACACACGCCCGTGTCTCTGCTCGTGTGCTTAATTCTGGACATTCTGTTTTGCAACAATTAAGGTGCAGGGGACACACGGCCGGAACACATGCCCGTGGGGCAGACTGTGTGTCACACACGGCCTAGACACACGCCCGTGTATCTACCCATGTGGACAAATTAAAAGGCTATTTACCAAGCCATTTTCCACCCTTGTACATACATACACTTACTCCAATTCAAGGCACATACATAACATACTTAGGTAACCAAATCATCCACAATTATAACCAACACAATATCCACATCTATCATACTCACAACATTTACTAAATTACAATTGACTACTTTCAAGATACCTATTTGTACACCACTTTATCATTTCATCAATAGACCACATTTGCAAACATCACACATTCATGTCATAAATAACATTTCTATCATTCACCAAGCATACCGTGACCATATCACCAAAGTCATTAGCACACACATATATATATACTTAGGCTTACAACCATGATAGCCCAAATAAACCAATCTACATGGCCAATTATCAAAATAAGCATTTGACAATCGCAAGCCAACACATTGGCTACAATCACAATGACACATTTAACAAAATGACTTAGTCCCTATACATGCCATAGACTTAAAATACTTGACTTCACTTATACCCAAAATGATAGCTTGATAGTGTGATAGAATCTCCGGCGATCTCCAACCTGAGCTAGCTTGACGACACTATAAAACATAGGAAAGGAAGGGGTAAGCTATAATATATAGCTTAGTAAGTCCGTATGAAAATAATGAGCAACTCTTACAAATCTTTTATCAAGTCCAACAATTTTTAAACACAATATAATACAATTTACTATAAATCTCACAGTTATAATCCTTATTCAATCATAATGTTTACTCTATCAACTTATAAGCATATTTTAACATATCTTGGCATCAGCCTAACAACCATAATTTCTCCTTTGTAACATATTACGACAATTCAACAATTCATTTCAAACCACATAGTAAACATGCACATTAATTATGAGTATTTACATTTCAAGCATATACTTTAACATCTTTCAATTTCTTAATCTCTTATCTTCCTATACTTCCATAACCTTTTTAATAGGCAATTATGCCAAACTTCCCTTTTTCTCATATCCGATAAAATACAATTTGTGTGAACAAAACATGCTGTATCATAACTCAATTTAGCCGAAAGCCAAACACATAATCGTTAACCGAATTTACCATGTATTTCATACATCACAAGTAGTGACCAATAATCACAAGGTTTTCACAAAAACATCACTGTGGAAATCATGAACTCACAATTTCATGCACATAACATACTCAATCACATTCTTACCAATGGTTCATCATATACTGAATTCATTTCCTTTGAGTTTTCCGTACATACCTATACCAACTCGTAACGTAATCACATACTTTCTCGTCTTTGACATACCCGTTGAACACTTGGAATACTAATCAGATGCATGAAAAGTCTTGCACATAAGTGCCACATACGTAGCCAATGCTACCTCATATCTCATAACACATAGGGGCTCGCTCTCGAGCTAATCACGGGCCTGCTCACACAAGTTGTCAGTCAAGATGTAACTACGCAGTGCTGCTCACACAAGCTATCAGGTATCCGTAACACATGCCGGACTACCCATCCACTGGTAGACGTACGAGACCAGCACCCGGATCACATAAATCACATATATCACATGGTTTCCTAGTGACATGTCACTTGTATCCTAATCTATTCCTAAGGTTCAAACGGGATTTCTCACTTGTCATTTTATCGTCGAACGTATCCACATTGTCATTTATACAATTCATGCATAATAAAACATATAAAAATAAAAATATAACATTGCCTTTATTTACACACGAACTTACCTCGACATAAAAATGGCAAAAAGGACTAAATCGTCAAATACTTATTTTTCCCCGTTCTAGGTCTGAAACTTGTTTTTCTTGATCTATAATATCACATTTAACTTATTCAATCATTGTAATATTCAAATAGGCCCAAAATTACATTATGGAAAAAAAATACATTTTTGCCCCTAAAGTTTGAAATTTTTACAAATTAGTCCCTAGGCTCGTAAAATGATTTTCATTCAATTTCATCAAAACCCAAGCCTAGCCGAACCATTTTCATACTCATAACAGCCCACATTTCTCATTTATTCACATTTTTACTACTCATTTTACAACTTTTACAAACAAGTCCTTTTAGGAATTTTTACCGAAAATCACTTAACAAAACTCATTTAACAATCAACAAACATGCATTTTCTATCGTCAAACATCAAAATACATACATGTTCAACATGGTTAAAATTTTAGACTTTGACATATCTTCAAATTGGTGGTAGAAATAGATAAATCATGTTACAAGGATTTCAAAAACATAAAAATCATTAAAAATGGGGTCAGAACGGACTTACAATCGAGCTTGGAAGCTTGAAAAACCCTAGCCATGTCTTCTCCATGTAATATTCGACCAAGGAAGAAGAAGATGGACAAATTTGGCTTTATTTCGGCTTTTTAATTCATTTTAATTACCAAATTACCAAAATGCCCTTAATGAAAAACTTTGAAAACATACCAAACCATGTCCATTTTTGTCCACCAACCTAACCAATGGTCTAATTACCATTTAAGGACCTCTAATTTAAAATGTCATAGCAATTGGACACCTCTAACATATAGAATTCAAGTTTTGCACTTTTTGCAATTTAGTCCTTTTGACTAAATTGAGTGCCGAAACGTCAAAATTTGTGGACGAAATTTTCACAAAATTATTCCATAAAACAATAGACCATAAAAAATATAATAAAAACAAACTTTTCTTTGTCGGATTTGTGGTCCCGAAACCACTGTTCTGACTAGACCCAAAATCGGGCTGTTACAATCCTTCTGTTCTTTATTCATATTTTTCATTGCTTCTACCATAATTTCTCAAAGGCCAATTCAACCTCCCTATCAGTGATCTTGAGTTGATCGTTTCGAGCTAACAATTGGTATCAAAGCTAGTCTCTAAAGACAGTTTAACAACCAAAAAAAGATCCTTGGAGAAGCTCAAATGATCATCAACTCATCCTACAACATCGATGTCTACTTTTAGGTCAATTTTCTTTGGTGAGTCTCAGTCTATCTCCAAACCTCCTTATTTCAATAGTGCTAACTATTCTTATTGGAAGACAAGGATTATGTTATTAATCCAAGCAAATAATCTTGCCATTTGGGACATTATTATGGATGGTCCTTTAGTTCCATCCAAACAATAAGGAGAACTTTTAGTTCCAAAAAGCAAGAATGAATGGAATGAGAAAGATAAGAGAAGAATTCAACTCAATTTCAAGGCAATGCACTTTCTATTTTGTGCACTTAATCTAGATGAGTATAGTAGAGTTTTGTCTTGTTCAAACACCAAAGAGAGTTAGGACAAGCTTGAAGTCACCCATGAAGGCATTAGCCAATTGAAGAAGTCTAAACTTCGAATCATTACACTTAACTATGAAACTTTGAAGATGAAGCCTGAAGAGGATATCAAGGAGATGTCCGATCGGTTTACAATCATCATAAATGAATTAAAGTTTTATGGAAAAACTTATCCAAATGAAGAGGTGGTAAGGAAAATGCTTCAAAGCTTACCTACATCATGGGAAGCCAAGGTGACCGCAATTGAAGAAGTAAAGAATTTAGAAACTTTGACATTGGATGAGCTCATCGGTTCTTTTCTTACACATGAGACGAGACTAAACAAAGGGGGTGAAGAAGAAAAAGTTATGAAAAGGAATGCTGGTATTGCTTTAAAATCCACCACAAATGAAGATAGTGAATCAAGTGAAGAGGTGGAAGAAGACAAAGAGATGGAGATGGAGATGTTTGTTAGGAGATTCAAGAGGTTCATAAAGTCCAATAAAGGAAGAATATTTCAAAAGATGGAGGAATTGAAGCTTGAATCTACCAAGTAGAAAGATCCTATTATTTGCTATGAGTGCAAGAAATTGGGACACATCAAGTTTGATTGTCCTCAACATAAAAAGAAGGGGTCTAGCAAATGAAAAGCCTATGTTGTTGCTTGGAGTGATGAAGATCAAGAAGTAGCCAACTTATGCCTTATGGCCATCAATAATCCTAAGGTAACTTGTAACAGCCCAATTTAGGGTCTAGTCAGAATAGTGGTTCCGAGACCACAAATCCAAAGTAGAAATATTTATTTTATGATTATTTTAAGGTTCATGATATGATTTCTTGATTGTGTGAAAGTTTCGTTGAGTAATTTTGTTGGTAAAGTGTCGAATTTGACTTTTAAGACTAAATTGCAAAAGTTACAAAATGTGTGTTCTAGAAGCTATAAGTATGAAATAGTTATGGATTCTTAATTAGAGGTCCTTAAATAGAAATTTGACCAATTTTTATTCTTATGGACACAAATGGACATGTTTAGGAAAAATTTCAAAGAAAGGATTTAGGGGCATTTTGGTCATTTGGTTAATAAAAGATTAAAAGGGGATAAATCAAGTCAAAATTGGTATCCATCTTCTCTCCTTGGCCGAATTTTACAAGACACCATAGCTAGGGTTTTCTTCAACTTTCAAGATTGATTGTAAGTACATCCTAGCCACGTTTTTAATGCTCTTTATGTTTTTGAATCCGATCTATCTATTTCTACCATTAATTTAAGGAAAGATCAAGGTCTAGGGTTTGAACCATGTTGGATATTTGTGTATTTTGATGTCTAATGGTAGATTATGCATGTTTGATGTGTGATAAACAACTTTTGCTAGGTGGTTTTTGATGAAAATGTCAAAAGGACCTATTCGTAAAAAGAGTATAAAATGTGTGTAAAAGTGTGATTAAATGAAAAATGTGGACTGCTATAAGTATAAAAGAGGATCGGCTAGGCTTGAGAATCGAAGAAATTAAATAGATTTCATTTTTCGAGCCTAGGGGTAAAAATGTAAATATGTCAAAGTTTAGGGGCAAAAATGTAATTTTGCCATAATGTGATTTTTGGACTGAATCAAATAATGTGAATAATAAATGAGCTAATTTGCTATTATAGATCAAGAGAAACAGGTTCGGACCTAGGTCGGGAGAAAAACAAAGTATTTGACGATTAGGTCCCATTCCTACTATTTTTGTACCGAGGTAAGTTCATATGTAAATAATGCATTGTTTTATTTATATTTTAAATGCTTTAAAGTTGTATGGATTGTGATTGACTCTATGGAAGTATTCGTCAAAGTTTCGACAAGCGAGAAAATCCCGGTTGAACCTTAGGAATAGTTAGGATACAAATGTCATGACATTAGGGTTATTGAGATTTCGAGTAAGACCATATCTAGGATATGGCATTGATATGAGATTTCGTGTAAGACCATATCTGGGATATGGCATCGATATGAGATTTCATGTAAGACCATAGCTGGGCTATTGGCATCAATATGAGATTACATGTAAGACCATATCTGGGATATGGCATTGGTACGATACTGTGTGTACAAGATCCCCGAGTATCCTTTAATATTCCAATTAGTTCAACGAGAAATTCAACGGGTATGTCAAAGATGAGAAAGTATGTGAATATGTTATGTGATGGTACAGGTATGTACATAAAACTCAAAGAAAATGAGCTCAGTATATGATGAACAAGTGGTACGATTATGATTGAGTAAGTTGTGCTTATGAAGCATAAATGACATTTATGTTGAAACATGTTATGTAATTCATATGATGAACTATTAGTATATGACAATTATGTTGATATGTGTTATGTTGATATTAAATGACATTCATGTTGATATATGTTATGCTATTCATATGATGAGCTATAGGCAAGGATATGATTGAGTAAATTATACTCATGAAGTTTAATGACATTCAAGTTGAAATATGTTATGTTATTTATTTGATGAGCTGTTGGTAAGATTGGGATTGAGTAAGTTGTGTTTATGAATTTTAAAGACATTCATGTTAATATTTGTTAAGTTGTTTGTATGTCAAATGTATGAATAATGTTTTGTATTATTTGCATATGAACTTACTAAGCTATATAGCTTACCCCCTTTCTTTCCAATGTCTTATAGGGTTATTATGCTAGCTCGGGTTGGAGTTCGCCGGAGATTCTATCACACTATCAAGCTATTATTTTGGGTATAAGTTAATTCAAGTATTTTAAGTTTATGGCATGTATAGGGACTTAGTCATTTGTTAAATGCGTCATTATGATTGTTGCCAATGTGTTGGCTTGTGATTGTCAAATGCTTGTTTTGATATTTGGCCATGTAAATTGGGTTATTTGGGCTATAATGGTTGTAAGCCTAAATATATATATATATATGCTAATGTCTTTGGTGATATGAACATCGTATACTTGGTGAATGATGGAAATATGATTTATGACAAGAATGTGAAATTAGTATGTTTTTAATGGGCTAAGTATGATGTTTTAAGCATGATACATAATGGCAGGAGAATGACATGTTATTGTCTTGGTTGTGGTTATTTGGTTGCTCTCACATGCTTGATTTTGTGCCATGAGATGTTGTATGGATGTGTGCAAGTGAGGGTGGCAAAATGGCTTGGCAAATAGCCTTGTTTTTATCCACACGGGTAGACACACGGGCGTGTGTCTAGGCCGTGTGTGACACACAGTCTGCCCCACGGGCATGTGTTTCGGCCGTGTGTCCCCCGCACCTTAATTGTTGCAAAATAGAATGCTCGATGTGAGCACACGGCAGAGACACGGCGTGTTTCTCACCAGGTGGGACGGCACGACCTCGAACACGGCGCAGTGCGCGGGCCGTAAAGTCTGCACCTATTTTATGAAAAATTATGAAAATTTAATCGATCACACGGCCTAAGCACACGAGCGTCTGACTTGTAACACCCATTACCCGTATTCAACGCAGGAACAGGGTACGAGGCATTACTAGACTTATACGCAATCAATCATGCAATTCCGAGACTTGACTTTCCTCTCCAATTTAAAACTTTTATTACACCTCTTAAACAAGCCTACGAGGCTTAAATCACGCTTTAAGAATAGTTCGAGATCAATTCGAACTCTTTAATAGATCCCTAAAAGTCTTAGAAAAATTTTCATTAAACAATCCACACGCCCGTGTGGAAGAAGGGACACGCCCGTGTGGCATATCATATGCCCGTGTTCCATACCCGTGTGGAATTATTTCTCAATTTGAACCTACAGGGGTTTTCACATGGCCAAACACACGCCCGTGTCCCATGCCCGTGTCCCTCACATGGCCTCGACACACCAGTGTCTTAGCCCGTGTGCCAAAACCTTGGCATTCTGTTTCTGACGTCATCATCCCATAAATGTCACACGGCCTTGGCACACGCCCGTGTCCTTCAACCATGTGACGGATTAAATACCTAATTTCAGGTGCAGACTTCACACGGCCTGGGCACACGCCCATGTCCTTGGCTGTGCCATCCATACAGCTGAAACACACGGCCGTATCTCTGCCTGTGTGTTTACTACTGAGCATACTAACTTGCAAACCTAGCATGCAAGGGAACACACGGCCTAACCACACACCCATGAAGTTGACCGTGTGTCACACACGGTCTAGACACATGCCCGTGTGTCTATCCGTGTGGACAAGAACAAGGCAATTTGCCAAGCTCTTTCCATCACCCAACTCATACAAGCATAATTCGCATTCGACCATCAACTCAATCATGCATAATTAAACCAAGTAAATCATCATGCTACTTGCACAATCATGAATAACCTCATCTTTTCATAGATTAATAAGGAGGAGCCACCAACTATGACCTTATACAAAAGAGCTCATCATTGAATATGCCAACACATTTGGCCAAACAATATGACATTCAACTAAGTCTAGTCCCTATACATGCCATACTCAAAATGCTAAGTCTAAATATACCAAGATGTGCTAATAATGTGGGTGATCTTCTGATTATCTTCGTATCCCGAGCTGGCTCTTTGAAACTATAAAACAAGGGAAAAGAAAGGGAGTAAGCTTTAAGCTTAGTAAGTCTACATGTAAACAATAAGCATCATACCATATGCTAATCAGCCAAAAGCATTACATACTATATAAGAACAATTCACATTTTCATAATCATGCTTACTCATCTCAACTCTTACCACATCCCAACCATAAATCATACACATTGCTCACATTTATTTGTACTTATGCCCTGCACTTATCACCACAAAGCCACATGAAATGTTTACTTAAACAAGTTTCTTGATGAACCCTTCGGAATACTACAAGATACCCGGTGGTTTCACACACAGCCCACCATTAATCAATAATAGGGTGGTATCGCACACAACCCACCAACAATGATAATTACGGTGGTATCGCACATAGCCCACCAAATGATAATATAAACAATGGTATCGCACACAACCCATCATGAATAGATAACAAGGTGGTATCGCACACAACCCACCAAATGAGAATATAAACGATGGTTTCGCACACAGCCCATCGACAATTACACAATTACGGATATTTATCCGTGCCCACATTTCCATTCCGTGGTTCATTTAAGAATTACTCATTTTCTATCATTTTCAATCAATCTCACCATTAAGTATTTACATCCATACAATGCATCAATAGGTAACAACATATGTATTAAGGATGTATTGTTTACACATAAACTTACCTCGGTGTAAAATATGTTAATTTACGGCTTAATCCGTAACCTTGCCTTTTCCCCGATCAAGGTTGTTTTCGCGTTCTTCTTGATCTATAATAATAAAATTTACTCATTTAATCACTACATAAATCATGACACTTCAAAATTTCTACTTAGGCAAAAATGACCGTTTTGCCCTTATACTTTGGCAAAATTACGATTTTTCCCCTAGGCTCGTAAATCATTTTTCATCATGTTATCTCATTAAACAAGCCTAGCTAAACATTTATTTCTCTTAGAACAGTTCACAATACCAATCATTTCATGCATTTACTACTCAACTACAACATTTACAAATAAGTCCCTTTTAGGTGTTTTCATGGAAAAACCTTTCACAAAAGTTATTCCCTAACCCACTAACATTCATTTTGTTCCGTAAAAACTCAGCAAACAACATAAACACTCTCATGGAAAATCCCTAAACTTTCAACCATTTTGCAAAATAGTCCCCTCATTAGCTAGCTTAAGCTTTAGGGGTTCTAAAAGTACAAAAATTATCAAGAAAGACCTCTAAAGTCACTTACTTGCAAGGGAATAGCTTGGCTGAAAGTTTGAGCTCTAAAATCCTCTATTTTCACTTCAATTTTTGGTGGAAGAAGAAATGGGAATAGTAAAAGATGACAACTCTTTTATTTATCTTATTTTATTCATATTAGTCACCTAATATCACCAAATTTTTGACCAATTTAATGCCCTTGTCTCCCTTGGCCGGCCATCACCTTTAGGAAGGTCTAATTGCACTTTAAGGACCTCCAATTTAATATTCCTTAGCTATTAGACACCCTTAGCTTGAAAAATAAAACTTTCGCACCTTATGCGATTTAGTCCTTTTTCGCAATTAAGCATACAATTGCTAAAATTAAAGCACCAAAATTTTCATGCATCCTTGTAATCATGCTATAACACATAAAATAATATTAAAAATAATTTTCTTCAACCTCGGATTAGTGGTCCCGAAACCACTGTTTTGATTAGCCCCAAAATTGGGCTGTTACAACTCTCCCCTTTTAGAGATTTTCATCCTTAAAAATCTTACCGGTAAAAAGGTTTGGGTACTGTTCTCTCATGGCTTCTTCCAGTTCCCACGTAGCCTCTTCTACACTGTGTTTTTTCCATAACACTTTCACTAAGGCTATACTTTTATTCCTCAACTGTTTAACCTCTCGAGCCAAAATCTTAATTGGTTCCTCTTCATACGTCATGTCTGGTCGTATCTCAATTTCGGTCAGAGGGATCACATGCGAAGGATCGAAACGATATCGCCGCAACATCGACACATAAAACACGTTGTGTATTCTCTCTAACTCTGCCGGCAAAGCCAACCAGTAAGCTACTGGCCCAATCCTTTCAATGACCTCATACGACCCTATGAATCATGGACTTATTTGCCCTTTCGACCAAATCTCAATATTTTCTTCCACGGGGACACTTTCAGGAATACTTTATCGCCCACCTGAAACTCAATTTCTTTCTTTTTTAAATCCGCGTATGACTTTTGTCGATCTGAGGCAGTTTTTATACTATCACGGATCACTTTCACTTTCTCCTCAGATTCTTTAACCAGATCAACCCCGTGAATTTGCTTTTCACTAAGCTCTATCCAATATAAGGGAGTCCGACACTTGCGACCATATAAAGCTTTGTACGGTGCCATCCGTATACTCGATTGATAACTGTTGTTGTAGGAAAACTCAACCAAAGGTAGATATTTTTCCCAACTACCTTCAAATTCTAAAACACAGCATCAGAGCATATCCTCAAGAACTTGAATCACTCTTTCGGATTGGCCATCGGTTTGAGGATGGAACGCGGTACTAAAATTCAACCTTGTACCCAAGGCTTCCTGCAACTTCTTCCAAAACCTCGAAGTAAATCTTGGATCTCTATCTGAGATGATAGATATAGGCATGCCATGTAATCTTACCACCTCAGTAATATATAGCTCAGCCAACTTGTCAAGTGAGTAATCAACACACATCAGTAAAAAGTGAGCTAATTTCGTTAATCTATCAATAATGACCCACACAACATCTTTCTTTTTCGGAGTCATAGGTGACCCCGTTACGAAATCCATCATGATTCAGTCCCACTTCCACTCGGGAACCATCACTGGCTGAAGTAGTCCCGAAGGTACTTGATGCTCGGCTTTCACTTGTTGATAGATCAAACACTTTGTAACAAACTCAGAAATATATCATTTCATACCCGGCCACCAATATAACTTCTTCAATCATTATACATTTTTATGCTACCCGGATGTACTGACAAGCAACCATTGTGTGCCTCATGCAAAATTTTCTGGATCAACTCATCATCTTTAGGTACGCAAACTCTATCATGAAACATCAAACAATCATCGAAACCAATCCAAAAATCAGAGTCATTTCCCGATTTGCACTGAGCCCTCTTAACTTGCATCTTACTATCATTCTTTTGAGCTTCACATATCTGCTGAAGAAATAAAGGTCTAGCCCTCAACTCAGCCAATATAGCACCATCATTAGATAATGCTAAGCTCGTACTCATAGCTCTCAAAGCATATAGGGATTTTTCTACTCAAGGCATCCGCAACCACATTCGCTTTTCCCAGGTGGTAATCGATTACTAGTTCTTAATCCTTCAGTAATTCGAGCCACCGCCGTTGTCGCAATTTCAATTCCTTTTGGTTCATGAGGTACTTCAAACTCTTGTGATCAGTAAAGATTCAGTACTTTTCACCATACAAATAATGACGCCAAATCTTCAAAGCGAAAATGATCGTAGCCAAATCCAAATCGTGAGTCAGATAATTCTTTTCATGCGGTTTTAGCTGCTAGAAGCATAAGCTACTACCTTTCCCTCTTGCATCAACACACAGCCAAGACCATTTAATGACGCATCACTGTAGACTACAAACTCCTTTCCCGACTTAGGTTGTACTAAAACCGGTGCTTCAGTCAACAAAGCTTTCAGTTTCTCGAAACTCTGTTGGCATTTCTCGGTCCATTCAAACTTAACATCTTTATGTAACAGTTTCGTCATCAGGGTAGCAATCATGGAGAACCCTTTAACAAACCGTCTATAGTAACCCGCTAAACCCAAAAAGCTCCTAATCTTGGACACATTCCTTGACAGTTTCCACTCCACAATAGCTGAGATCTTACTCGGATCAACTCTAATGCCATCACCCGACATGATGTGTCTTAAGAATCTGACCTCTCGGAGCCAAAACTCACTCTTGCTAAACTTAGCATACAACTGCTTATCTCTTAAAGTCTGCAAAATAGTTCTTAGGTGCTCCGTATGTTCACTCTCATCCCGGGAATAAATTAGTATGTCGTCAATAAAAACGACTACGAACTTATCCAAATACTGCCAGAAGATACGATTTATTAAATCCATAAAGATCGCAGGAGCATTCGTTAAGCCAAATGGCATGAGAAGAAACTCATAATGGCCATACCTCGCCCGAAATGCAGTTTTCGGCACATCTTGCTCCTTAACCCTCAACTGGTAATAGCCAGACCTTCAGTCTATCTTAAAAAAACCGTAGCTCCCTTCAGTTGGTCGAATAAATCATCTATCCTTGGAAAAGGATACTTA
Organism: Gossypium sturtianum; assembly: GCA_025698515.1. Taxonomy (NCBI): domain Eukaryota; kingdom Viridiplantae; phylum Streptophyta; class Magnoliopsida; order Malvales; family Malvaceae; genus Gossypium; species Gossypium sturtianum. Next base: position 54,383,910 of record CM046947.1, read on the forward strand.
TTCTTCACTGTTAACTTGTTGAGTTGTCTGTAGTCTATACACAATCTCATCGACCCATCTTTCTTCTTCACAAAAAGTACCTGAGCACCCCACGGTGAATAACTCGGTCTTGTAAAACCCTTATTCGTTAACTCTTGCAACTGAACCTTTAACTCCTTCAACTCTAATGGTGCCATCCTATACGGGGCAACCGAAATAGGTGCTGTACCTAGAACTAACTTGTAACGCCCTAAAAATTGGGCCTAGAATAAATGGGTTTCGTGTGTCGAGAGAATCAATTTTTTCGATTGGGAAAAAAAGAGAAAGTGTGTTTAAAAAAAATTATGATTGCATGTTTAGTTTAATTTTTAGGTGATTTAGGAAGGGTTGGTAGTGTTGGAAAAGTCCTGGACTTGGTAAAAAAAAATTATTGTGCATATGTTAGTATGAAGGCCAGAGTTTAGGCCTTATAATTAGTTGGGTCTAATTCACGACACAAAGAAACGCCTGGCCTAGTGGCAAGTGGCGTCACTTGGGGAGCTATAAGGTGGCGTGTTGTCAGCTGAGGAGGTCCAGGGTTCGAGCATTAGGAGTGGTATTTTTGGAGTGTTTTATTTTGCATAGGTGGACGGCCAGAGTTGTGTGGAATATGAAATATTACATTGGAGTGTTTGAGTGGTAAGGGGAACTTATTATGGAGGGAAATTTGGATAAGGCTAAGGTGTTATCAGCGAGGAAAGTTAGGAGATGAGGAGGGTGAAGAATTTGTGCCGAATGGGACTGTGGGGAAATGAGTATTCGACTTGTGGCTATAAAAGGAGGGGGCCGAATGCTTTGAAAGGTTCTTTGAGCTATCATTAGTTTTTCTTTTCTTCCCTTAATTAGTTTTCCTATAGCCGAATTCTCCCTATTGCTAGAATCTCCTATAGCCGAATTCTCTTTACCGAATTCTCTCGTAGCCAAACTCTCCTATTATCGAATTACCATCAGCCTTCCTTGCTAAAATTCCTATTTGTGCCAAACCCTTGTTGTTTTCCTCTATCACAAATCGATTGATATCTACTCTCAGTCAAAGTTAAAAGCCAAATTTAGGCTGCAGGATCAAAAGTGGATTTGGTAAGTAATCGGTTAACCTCTTTTGTATGTTTTGCTAAAAGCCGAAAGGCTATCTAACTGTCCTGTCATTAACTCTGTGATAACAAGGATAAGGTTCAAAGATCGCAAGCGTGGTAAGATCGTTAGCAAGGGTAAGTGTACTCAACTCGATTGTGGTTTAAGTGAATGGCCGAATGTGAGTTTGATCTATAGGAGTGACTTGTGTGGATTATGAGTCACTCAAATCTTGATGGTGTGTGTGTGAGTGCAGATCTAGGGTATACTCCTAATTAGTAGCTAAGGAAGGGCTATTAGAACCCGGTGGCACACGGTAAGGTTACGATAAGGTTTTGGCTTTTGGTAGATATCTTGTTTAAGTATGGGTGATTGATTGAAGGTTGGTTGGTTGTAGGTTCAAGACCAAGGATAGTATAGCACGTCACAGTAACCAGGTGTGTACAAACACTACACACACGATATCGGCAATGCCAGAAAGCCGAAAAGAAGAAAGTGGCTAAAGGGGCCCGGTGGGCCCTGAGGCTAAGTTTGATGAAATTGTTTGGTTTTGTAATAGCCCGATTTAGGGCCTAGTCAGAATAGTGGTGCGAGACCACAAATCCGAGTTAGTAAAAAAATGAGTTTTTAAGGTTTAAGAGATGTTTTCATGATAGTATGAAAGTTCTATGTAGAAATTTTGTGAAAATTTCTATTTAAGGGGTCCATTAGGACTAAATTGCAAAAGTTGCAAAATATGAGATTCTAGAAGCTTTTTGTATAAAATAGCTTTGGACTATTAATTAGAAGTCCTTAAATAGCAATTTGCCCAAATTATAATTTTTGGACAAAAATGGACACGAGTTAGTAAATTGTCAATTTTTAAAGAGAAGGGCATTTTGGTCATTTATCAATTAAATGATTAAAATGGGAAAAGATGATAAAAATCTTATTTATCTTCTTCTTCCTTGTGCCAAAAATTTGAGAGACTCCATAGCTAGGGTTCTTCAATTTTTGAAGCTTGCTAGTAAGTTCATCCTAGCCCCGTTTTTAATATTCTTCGTATTTTTAGAGTCCTCGTATTATGAATTAGTTATTTATAGCTATAAGTTGAGCTAGAATTCATGTTCATAAATCTACCCATGTATAACATTCTTGTAAAATGATGTTTTATGAAAGATTATGAGAGTTTGATGTTAGATAAACATCTTTTCCTAAATGAATTTCATGAAAAATGCTAGTAAGGACTAGTTTGTAAAAGTTGTGAAATTTGTCATACATGATAGAAATAGTGAGAATTGATTGTTGCTATAGTTAAGAGAATGAATCAGCTAAGCATGAAGTTCACGAAAGTTGAATAAAAATCACTTTACGAGCCTTGGGGCAAAAGTGTAATTATGAGAAAGTTTAGAGGCAAAATGGTAATTTTGTCGAAGTATGAGTTAAGAGTCAATTTAGTCAATGTGTGTATTAAATGAGCTAAATTATTATTATAGATCAAGAAAAACAAAGCCCGGATCGAAACCGAGGCAAGAACAAAGTCGAGGACTAAATTGCATTTCTACATACATTTTGTACATTGAGGTAAGTTTGTATGATTTCTAAGCTTTATGATTAATATCATTGAATTTCTTAGTATGATGTAGAATATATCTTAATTCCATGAGATTTTTGATGCTATGTTAAACAAAGAAATCAATGAGATTAAGTATGAGAAAGTCCCGATTGAAGTTCAATTACTTAGGAAGTCCGTATAAGACCAAGCCAAGGCATGGCATCGGCAATCAAGCAAGTTATCATGTAAGACCAAGACAAGTCTTGGCATTGAAGAGTTATTATGAGATGAAGACCCATATAAGCCCAAGCCAAGGCATGGCATTGGTGAGTCTCCATGTAAAGATGTCATGTAAGTCCAAGACAAGTCTTGGCATTGAAAAGCTATAATGAGATAGAGATCCCATGTAAGTCCAAGCCAAGGCATGGCATTGGTGAGTAACAAGGAAGATTTCATGTAAGTCCAAGCCAAGGCTCGGTATTGACCCGTTCATGAGTAAAGATACAAAGTAAGACCATTTAAAGACATGGTAATGGTAAGTTCCCAATGGAACATACAAGGAAGACTTCGTGTAAGTCCATGTCAAGACATGGCATCGATACCAAGTTGAGAGATCCCATGTAAGACCATATCTAGGATATGGCTTTGGCATCGAGATATATGTGAGATGAGATTCAGTATCCTCGGTTATTCATAGTAATTCATCGGGCAAAAGAGTAAAGAATAAATGTGTAACAGTCTGGTTTATACCCTAGTCGGAATAATGGTTTTGAGACCACAAATCTGAGTCTGTATAATATTTTAATAGTATTTTCTGTGTCTCTGATAAGTGATTATGCATGTGCTAAAGTTTCGTAAGTTAATTTGTCCATTTGTGTGTTTAATTTGATAAAAAGATTAAATTGCATTGAATGCAAAATGTGTATGCTTTATGAAAAGTACCTAATTGTGGTGGTTTTTATTAGGTGAGGGATTTAATTGGCAAATAAGCCACTACTATGGTTAGTGGACGGCATTGAATGTTTTTATATGCTTTATATGTTAAATTTTTATAAGTTAATATTAATATTATCATATTATAAGTTATTATATTATAAAACAAAACATAAAATAAAACCATAGTGCTCATTTTTACTTGTTCTTCCACCATTTATATTGAAAGAAAAAGAAAGAACAAAACTTCAAGGGTTTCGGCCATTCTAAGTTCAAATTAAGGTATATTTTGGTTTTAGATTTTGATGGTTTTTATGTTTTTGAGATTGTTGCTTAGTCTACTATAAAGCCCATGTATTAATTTTGTGTATTGGTGATGTTAATGAGATATGCCATTGTTGATATGTTGAGCTTTGAGATGATTTAAGGTGTTAAATGAAAGATTTGAGCTAGATGAACATACTTTGTTCTTAAAATTTTGATGAATTTAGCTAATTGGGGCTAAATTGAGAAAATAGTAATTTAAAGGACTAAATTGCAAATTTGATGGAAATTGTGGGCTTGTATGAGATGTATGAACATTCGGCTAAGCATGGTTAAAAGATGATTTTGTGAATTTGTTGTTTTGAGAAATATGGACTAAATTGATAAATTGTGCAAATGTGAGGGTTAATTTGTAAATAACCCTAAATGTGTGTCCTTGGATTGAATTGAATGAGTTAGTGAATAAAATAGTTAATTCTGAATATGTATAGATCAAGAACCGAGGAAAACGGACTTAGATCGCGGGAAAGCAAAAGTAACCGAGTAGCCATTTCTATTTTCGATAAATCGAATCCGAGGTAAGTCATGTTGCAAATAAATGTAATTGTATTGAGTTGAGCATATTCATATGCCTATCGTTGATAATGAATGCTTATGAAGTGTTATGCAAATGAATTTCGAGATAAGATCGACTTAGCGACAATGTCCGAGAAGTCCCGCATTTAACCTAGGAATACATAGGTATCTGCTCTATTTTATCATGTAAGACCACGCCCGGACGTTGGCGTTGATTTGAGACTTCATGTAAGACCACGTGCCGGGCGTTGGCGTTGATTTGAGACTTCGTAAGACCACGTGGGGACATTGGCATCGATATTATCTTTACGTGTAAGACCACGCCCGGGCGCTGGCATCGATATGATTTTTATGTGTAAGACCATGTCTGGGACATCGGCATCGTATTGATTTATGTAAGACCCTGTCTGGGACAGTGGCATCAATATCTGAGTGCATGTAAGACCTCGTCGGGGACGTTGGCATTGTACAACTATTCAAAGCTTTCTGAGGATCTTATTAGGTTCCTATCGGTTCAACGGGCAAGTCTGTGATACGAATGGAAAAGTAAATTATAAATTCATTTCAGGTACGTTGATTTATACACTGATTGTGTATATAAGGTAAGTATCTATATGATCTTACTGTGATGATTTGGATGATGAAATAGAATTACGATATGTGAAAGTATGCATGAAAGAGCTATGTATATATATGATTCTTGAATTGATGCAAATGGAAAAAATGGCCAAGAATATGGAACAAAGCATTTATGTGAGAAATTTGCTATGAGTATGAATTGTACTAATGTTTCTACATGCTTATATGTTTTACATGTTGAGTTTATTTGTATTATGACTTACTAAGCTTTTGGAAAGCTTACTTTGTGTGTGTTTTCTCTGCTTTATAGGTCGTCAAAGCTCATCAAGGCTCAGGACTGCTGAGGATCGCATCACACTACTCAACTTGTGTTTGGTACATTTTGGAAATGTATATTGCTAGATATGGCATGTATAGACTAGTATTTGATATAAGTTTGTTATATGAACTTAGCCATGCGATTTGGCTAGATATGAGTTGAGATTCTTCTTAAATGAATGTGATGTGTGAAGCATGTTTTTGGCATGGTTAGATGACACATGAAATGGTCAAGTTTTGAGTAAGTAACGGATGAATTATGCTTGTGATTAGATTGGTTTTGAATGTATAGATTGAATGGTTATTTTGGCATGTTATGGTTGTTAATTGTGCATGAAATGTGTTGGTAGATTTCTTATAGAATTTGACCCTAAGTGAGTGGCATTTTGGCCTTGCAAATGGCCTATAATGTCACACGGTTGTGGCACACAGGCGTGCCTAGTGACCGTGGGGCTAAGTCAGTAGCTAGCCTAGGAGCACATGGTCAAGACACACGGGCGTGTCTAGTAGCCGTGTGAAAAAGTCAGTATATGGCTTTTGAGTGCACGGCCTTAGCACACGGGGGTGCTTGGTAACCGTGGAGCCAAAACAGATTCGACCACGGCCAAAGTACACGGGCGTGCTTGGTGGCCATGGATGTAAAGTCAGATTCGACCACGGGGAGGACACACGGGTGTGTCCAGCAGCCGTGGGAGGCATACGGCCTGCCTACACGGGCGTGTAACCCCTAAAACTTAGAAAAGTTTTAAATTTTTGTGAAATTTTGTATGTGTTCCGGTTTAGTCTCGACCCGATTTATAAGCATGTTTTAGGTCTCGATGACCTGCTAAGGGGACACTATGTTTGAGACTGATATACAATTGTATGACATTTCTGTAAATGTTTTCGATCTGTCTGGTAATGCCCTTAACCCTAGTTCGGCAACAGATACGAGTTAGGGGTGTTACATTTGGTTGGTATCAGAGCTACGGTTTAGCCGATTCTCAGACTAACGTAGCATGTCAGTGTCTAGCTATACATGCCATAATTCTAAACTTTGATAGTGTGATGAATCCTGACGTATAAATGTGATTTTCATATAGTAATGGATCCCGAAAGAGCCGTAGCTGACGACGTAGAAAGTAATGCACCTCCTCCCGCACAAGGGACAGCGCCCTCTGATCTGAGACCGGTTACTAGCGATCAGGAGGGAGAAGCTAAACAAGCTTTCTTCCAGATGATGAGTGAATGGTTCACTCAATTCGTAAAGAATAACCCAACTTTTTCACAACCCCGCCCCCTGTTAATCACCCTCAGACATCTATTATGCCTCCGACTATGAATCTGAACTTGTTAAACAAACCTCCGGTTGACAAAATCCGTAAGTATGGGGCTGAAGAGTTCTGGGCTACTAATGATGATGATGCTGAAAAGGCCGAGTTTTGGTTAGAAAACACGATTCGGGTATTCGATGAGATGTCTTTGACTACGGATGAATGCATAAAGTGTGTTGTATCTATGCTCCGAGAGGCAGCTTATCAATGGTGGAAAACTCTGGTATCTGTTATTCCAAAAGAACGGGTGACATGGGACTTCTTTCAGATTGAGTTTCAAAAGAAATATATTAGTGAGAGGTTCATCGATCAGAAACGAAAGGAATTCCTGGATCTAAAACAGTGCCGAATGAATGTGATGGAATATGAACAGGAGTTTGTCAGATTGAGTCAATATGCTCGTGAATGTGTATCATCTGAAGCAATAACGTGCAAAAGGTTCGAAGATGGGCTCAATGAAGACATCCGTTTATTAGTCAAGATTTTAGAGATAAAAGAGTTTGTTGTACTTGTTGATCGAGCATGCAAAGCTGAGGCACTTGGGAAAGATAAAAAGAAAGTTGAGTCAGAAGCCCGAGAAGTGAGAAAGAGATTTCAGAGTAGATCATTTTAGTCCGCTTCAAAGAAATTTAGAGATGATCAAAGCCGTTCGAGAGTTAATATGGGATATTCAAATAGAAATCGAGATAGATCATAAATGAACTCCAAAGCTCCAGCAACTTCAGTGGCAAGTGTTGGAAATGTACAATCCGAGAAACCAGAATGTAAGCATTGTGGGAAAAGACATCGGGGAAATTGTAGAATGAATGACAGAGCTTGTTTCAGATGTGGATCACTTGATCATTTTATCTGTGATTGCCCTGAGTCTATTGAACCAGAGACTGTTCAGAATCTGAGATCTAATAATGCACCTGTGAGAGGTAGACCTTCGAAGAATGTAAGAAATGTCAGTGGTAGTCAGAGAACTATGAGAGAGATCTGCATGCGATCCGGTTAGAGCGCCGCTGCCAGAGCGTATGCTATTAGAGCTCATGAGGAAGCTTCATCACCAGATGTTATAACGGGTACTTTTACACTTTATGATACTTCTATGATTGCATTGATAGACCCTGGTTCTACGCATTCATATATATGCATGACTTTAGTATTCAGTAAGACTTTGCCTGTAGAGTCTACTGAGTTTGCTATAAATGTATCGAACCCCTTAGGTAAAAGTGTCCTAGTTAACAAAGTATGCAAGAACTGTCCGTCAATGTTTCAAGATATTTGTTTCCCTGCTGATTTGATGCTTTTGCCATTTGATGAGTTTGATATCATTCTGGGTATGGACTGGTTGACATTGCATGACGCGGTTGTAAATTGTAAAAGAAAGACTGTCGATTTGAGATGTCCAAATAATGAAATTGTACGAGTTGAGTTTATTGATTTAGATAGATTGCCTACTATGATATCTGTATTAAAAGCTCGAAGATATGTGAAAAAGGGATATGAGGCATATTTTGCTTATGTAATTGACTCGAAAGTGTCTGAAAAGAAAATTGAGTCAGTGCCTGTTGTCTGTGAGTTTTCTGATGTGTTCCCTGAAAAATTACCGGGTTTGCCTCCGATACGTGAAGTTGAGTTTGGTATTGAGTTATTACCCGGTACTACACCTATTTCGATAGGTCTGTATAGAATGGCACCAACAGAGTTGAAAGAATTAAAGTCACAGTTGCAAGAGTTGACTGACAGAGGGTTCGCTAGATCGAGTTTCTCACCTTGGGGTGCTTCTGTTCTGTTTGTGAAAAAGAAAGATGGCACGATGAGAATGTGCATTGACTACCGTCAGTTGAACAAAGTGACCATAAAGAACAAATATCCGTTGCCCAGGATTGATGATTTATTCAATCAATTAAAAGGAGCTACTTTATTTTCCAAGATTGATCTGAGATCGGGATACTATCAGTTGAGAGTTAAATATTCAGACATTCCGAAAACTAATTTCAGAATGAGGTATGGACATTATGAGTTTTTAGTTATGCCATTTGGACTAACCAATGCTCCTGCTATTTTTATGGATCTGATGAACAGAATTTTCAGACCGTACCTAGATCGATTTGTTGTAGTGTTCATAGATGACATTTTGATTTATTCACGTGATGAAAATGAGCATGCTGAACATCTGAGAATCGTGTTGCAAACTCTGAGAGAAAAACAATTATATGAGAAATTTAGCAAATGTGAATTCTGGTTACACGAGGTTAGTTTTCTGGGACATATTGTATCAGCATCCGGTATACGTGTTGACCCGAGCAAGATTTCTACTATATTGGATTGGAAACCTCCAAAGAATGTATCCAAAATTCGTAGTTTTCTGGGACTTGCTGGTTATTACTGCAGATTTGTAAAAGGCTTTTTGACGATAGCTACTCCATTGACTAGATTACTTCAGAAAGATGTTAGATTTGAATGGTCTGATAAATGTCAGAAAAGCTTTGATCAGTTGAAAACTCTGTTGACTGAAGCTCCGGTTCTAGTACAACCAGAATCGGGTAAAGAATTCGTGATATACAGTGATGCTTCGTTGAATGGTTTGGGATGTGTATTGATGCAGGAAAGCAAAGTAATAGCTCATGCCTCGAGACGACTTAAGTCACATGAGAAGAACTACCCAACACACAACCTTGAGTTAGCTGCGATTGTGTTCGCACTAAAGATTTGGCGTCATTATCTGTTTTGTGAGAAATGTCACGTGTTTTCAAATCATAAAAGTCTAAAATATCTGATGACTCAGAAAGATTTGAACCTGCGTCAAAGAAGATGGCTAGAGCTATTAAAAGATTATGAACTTGTGATAGATTATCATCCGGGTAAAGCAAATGTTGTTGCTGATGCATTGAGTAGAAAATCATTGTTTGCACTATGTGCTTTGAATGCTCAGTTAGATTTGTCTGATGATAGCTCTGTGATAGCTGAATTAAAAGCGAAACCATTGTTTATACAGTAAATATGTGATGCTCAGAAATCTGATAATGAGTTATTAGTGAAACGAGCTCAGTGTGATTCAAATTATGAATCTGAATTTCGAGTTGTTGATGATTGCTTGAGATTCTGAGATCGTATCTGTGTTTCGAGAAATCTGAAATTGATTCAGTTGATTTTGAGTGAAGCACATAATAGTCATCTATCTGTTCATCCGGGGAGTACTAAAATGTACCATGATTTGAGGCGACACTATGGGTGGTCTGGTATGAAGCGTGATATTTCTGACTTTTTTCAAAATGTTTGATCTGTCAGCAAGTCAAAGCTGAACATCAAGTTCCGTCTATGTTACTACAACCGATTCTGATTCCTGAGTGGAAATGGGATAGAGTGACAATGGATTTTGTTTCTGGTTTGCCTCAGACTCCGAGAAAGAAAGATGCGATATGGGTCGTAGTTGATCGATTGACAAAATCTGCCCATTTTATTCCGGTAAGATCTGACTATTCACTTGATAGATTAGCCGAGCTTTATATTTCTAAGATTATTAGATTGCATGGGGTGCCACTTCTATTGTGTCAGATAGGGACCCGAGTTTTACATCGAGGTTCTGGAAGAAATTGTAAGAAGCTTTAGGCACGAAACTGCATTTCAGTACAGCTTTTCATCCGCAAACAGATGGTCAATCCGAGCGGATTATTCAGATTCTTGAAGATATGTTAAGATGCTGTATACTTGAGTTTAATGGTTCGTGGGAACAGTATTTGCCATTGATTAAATTTGCATACAATAATAGTTTTCAGTCGAGCATCAAAATGGCACCTTATAAAGCTTTGTACGGACGTAAATATCGTACACCTCTGTATTGGACGGAGCTTAGTGAAAGTAAGCTACATGGAGTTGAATTAATAAAAGACTCAGAACAGAAAGTGATATTGATCCGAGATTGTTTGAAAGCAAAGATTCGATCGCCGTAAGTCTTATGCGGACTTAAAACAAAAAGATATAGAATTTAAGATCGGCGACAAAGTATTTCTAAAAGTGTCACCATGGAAGAAAGTAATTCGTTTCGGATGTAAAGGCAAGTTGAGTCCGAGATTCATCGGGCCGTATGAAATCATTGAGCAAGTTGGACCTGTTGCATATCGATTGTTGTTGCCTTCCGAGCTAGAAAAGATACATAATGTATTCCATGTCTCGATGCTCCGTAGATATCGATTCGATCCGTCACATATGATTGCCCCTTCTGAAATTGAAATCCGATCTGATATGTCATACGAAGAGGAACATATCCGTATCTTAGCTCGTGAAGTAAAAGAGTTGAGAAATAAGAAAATTCTGTTAGTAAAAGTATTATGGAATCGACACGGAATAGAAGAGGCAACGTGGGAGCCGGAAGATTCAATGAGACAGCAATATCCGATTTTGTTTAATGGTAAGATTTTCGGGGTCGAAAATCCCTAAGGGGGGAGAATTGTAACAGTCCGGTTTATACCCTAATCAGAACAGTGGTTTTGAGACCACAAATCCGAGTTCGTATAATATTTTAATAGTATTTTCTGTGTCTCTGATAAGTGATTATGCATGTGCTAAAGTTTCGTAAGTTAATTTGTCCGTCTGTGTGTTTAATTTGATAAAAGGATTAAATTACATTGAATGCAAAATGTGTATGCTTTATGAAAAGTACCTAATTGTAGTGGTCTTTATTAGGTGAGGGATTTAATTGGCAAATAAGCCACTACTATGGTTAGTGGACGGCATTGAATGTTTTTATATGCTTTATATGTTAAATTTTTATAAGTTAATATTAATATTATCATATTATAAGTTATTATATTATAAAACAAAACATAAAATAAAACCATAGTGCTCATTTTTACTTGTTCTTCCACCGTTTATATTGAAAGAAAAAGAAAGAACAAAACTTCAAGGGTTTCGGCCATTCTAAGTTCAAATTAAGGTATATTTTGGTTTTAGATTTTGATGATTTTGATGTTTTTGAGATTGTTGCTTAGTCTACTATCAAGCTCATGTATTAATTTTGTGTATTGGTGATGTTCATGAGATATGCCATTGTTGATATGTTGAGCTTTGAGATGATTTAAGGTGTTAAATGAAATATTTGAGCTAGATGAACATACTTTGTTCTTGAAATTTTGATGAATTTAGCTAATTAGGGCTAAATTGAGAAAATAGTAATTTAAAGGACTAAATTGCAAATTTGATGGAAATTGTGGGCTTGTATGAGATGTATGAACATTCGGCTAAGCATGGTTAAAAGATGATTTTGTGAATATGTTGTTTTGAGAAATATGGACTAAATTGATAAATTATGCAAATGTGAGGGTTAATTTGTAAATAACCCTAAATGTGTGTCCTTGGATTGAATTGAATGAGTTAGTGAATAAAATAGTTAATTCTGAATATGTATAGATCAAGAACCGAGGAAAACAGACTTAGATCGCGGGAAAGCGAAAGTAACCGAGTAGCCGTTTCTATTTCTGATAAATCGAATCCGAGGTAAGTCATGTTGCAAATAAATGTAATTGTATTGAGTTGAGCATATTCATATGCCTATCGTTGATAATGAATGCTTATGAAGTGTTATGCAAATGAATTTCGAGATAAGATCGACTTAGCGACAACGTCCGAGAAGTCCCTACGAACCCAGGAATACATAGGTATCTGTTCTGTTTTATCATGTAAGACCACGTCTGGGACGTTGGCGTTGATTTGAGACTTCGTGTAAGACCATGTCTGGGACATTGGCATCGATATTATCTTTACGTGTAAGACCACGTCTGAGACGTTGGCATCGATATTATTTTTATGTGTAAGACCATGTCTGGGACATCGGCATCGTATTGATTTGTGTAAGACCCTGTCTGGGACAGTGGCATCAATATCTGAGTGCATGTAAGACCTCATTGGGGACGTTGGCATTGTACAACTATTCAGAGCTTTCGGAGGATCTTATTAGGTTCCTATCGGTTCAACGGGCAAGTCTGTGATACGAATGGCAAAGTAAACTATAAATTCGTTTCAGGTACGTTGATTTATACCCTGGTTGTGTATATAAGGTAAGTATCTATATGATCTTACTATGATGATTTGGATGATGAAATAGAATTACGATATGTGAAAGTATGCATGAAAGAGCTATGTGTATATATGATTCTTGAATTGATGCAAATGGTAAAAATGGCCAAGAATATGGAACAAAGCATTTATGTGAGAAATTTGCTATGAATATGAATTGTACTAATGTTCCTACATGCTTATATGTTTTACAAGTTGAGTTTATTTGTATTATGACTTACTAAGCTTTTGGAAAGCTTACTTTGTGTGTGTTTTCTCTGTTTTATAGGTCGTCAAAGCTACTGAAGGCTCGGGACCGTTGAGGATCGTCATCACACTACTCAACTTGTGTTTGGTACATTTTGGAAATGTATATTGCTAGATATGGCATGTATAGACTAGTATTTGATATAAGTTTGTTATATGAACTTAGCCATGTGATTTGGCTTGATATGAGTTGAGATTCTGCTTAAATGAATGTGATGTGTGAAGCATGTTTTTGGCATGGTTAGATGACACATGAAATGGTCAAGTTTTGAGTAAGTAACGGATGAATTATGCTTGTGATGAGATTGGTTTTGAATGTATAGATTGAATGGTTATTTTGGCATGTTATGGTTGTTAATTGTGCATGAAATGTGTTGGTAGATTTCTTATAGAATTTGACCCTAAGTGAGTGGCATTTTGGCCTTGCAAATGGCCTATAATGTCACACGGTTGTGACACACGGGCGTGCCTAGTGACCGTGGGGCTAAGTCAGTAGCTAGCCTAGGAGCACATGGTCAAGACACACGGGCATGTCTAGTAGCCATGTGAAAAAGTCAGTATATGGCCTTTGAGTGAACGGCCTTAGCACACGGGGGTGCTTGGTAACCGTGGAGCCAAAACAGTTTCGACCACGGCCAAGGTACACGGGCGTGCTTGGTGGCTGTGGATGTAAAGTCAGATTCGACCACGGAGAGGACACACGGGTGTGTCCAGCAATCGTGGGAGGCATACGACCTGCCTACATGGGCGTGTAACCCCTGAAACTTAGAAAAGTTTTAAATTTTCGTGAAATTTTGTATGTATTCCGGTTTAGTCCCTACCCGGTTTATAAGCATGTTTTAGGTCTCAATGACCTACTAAGGGGACACTATGTTTGAGGTTGATATACAATTGTATGACATTTCTGTAAATGTTTTCGATCTGTCCGGTAACGCCCTTAACCCTAGTCCGGCGACGGATACGGGTTAAGGGTGTTACAAAATGAGAAAGCAAGAAAGTTAAGCAAGTAAAGCTATCATCAAAGTATGCATCCTTGTTCATGTTAGATGTAATACTTGAGTTATTGAATTGAGTATTGGATTGATCTTGATCTCAGGGTAGCAATTGGCTTGGAAAATAGCCTCTAGGTGCCCACACAGATAGACACACGGGCGTGTGTCTAGGCCGTGTGTCCCCTGCACATTAGTGTTTTAAGTAAGAATAGACCACGGACTAATCAAACGGCCGTGTGTTTAGGCCGTGTGTGACACATGGTTAGCACATGGGCGTGTTCCTTGGCCGTGTGAAGTCTGCACCTTGCACTTGTAATTTGAATTGCCACACGACTGAAGTACACGGGCGTGTGTATGAACCGCGTGGATAAGTCAAAATGCCAAAGTTTAGCACACAGGCCAAAGCCAAGGGCGTTTCAAGGCCGTGTGAAATTAGTCAGTGTCGACCACGGGTGGAAGACACGGGCATGTTTTAGGGGTACACGGGCGTGTCCCAAGTCACATGGGCATGTGACCCCTGTTTCGAGGAAAAGTTCCCGATTGAGTTATGAAAGTTTCCGGATAGGTGTTTAAGGCCTCGTAGGCCCATGAAACGTATGTTTTGATTAAGAAAGAGAAGTTTCTGTTTCGAAACAAAATTTTACAGCCCGTAAGTACATGTTTACTTAAGTTCAAGTATGGTAATGTCTCGTATCCAGTCTCAGTCTAGGACTTGGGTATGGGGTGTTACATTTAGTGGTATCAGAGCTACGGTTTAGTCGGTTCTAGGACTAACGTAGCACGAGCACGAGTCTAGCTATACATGCCATACATAAGAATGTTTTTATAATGATAGTGTGACGACTCCGACGACTTAAATTATGTTTATACATATAGTAAATGGATCCCAAAAGAGTCAGAGCGGATGACGTAGAAAGTAACGCGCTGGCTCCCGCTGAAGGGACTGTGCCTAACGAGAATGAGAATAGACCCACTACGGTGAGTCAGAGAGGAGGAGAAGAGGCTAGAGAAGCCTTCCTCTATATGATGAACACGTGGTATACAGAGTTCATTCGTACGAACCCGAATGCTCAAACCCCTCCACCCCCGTCTATTCCTCAACCTATCCCGGTATCCCTTCAAGTAGTGGAGGTGGTAAGAGGAGAGAAGCCTCCAGTTGATAGGATCAGGAAACATGGGGTAAAAGAATTCCGGGCCAAAAAGGATGGTGATCCAGAAAAGGCCGAGTTCTGGTTAGAGAATACCATCAGGGTATTTAATGAGTTGTCATGCACGTCTGAGGAATGCATGAAGTGTGTAGTATCTCTTTTAAGAGATTCTGCTTACCAATGGTGGAACATCTTAGTGTCAGTGGTACCACGAGAAAAGATCACGTGGGAGTTCTTTCAAGAAGAGTTCAGAAAGAAGTATACCAGTCAAAGATTTGTCGATCAAAAGAGAAATGAATTTCTAGAACTGAAGCAAGGCAAGATGTCTGTGACTGATTATGAGTGTGAGTTTGTACGACTTAGTAAATACGCTCGAGAGTGTGTATCCACCGAGGCTATCATGAGCAAGAGATTCGAAGATGGACGACATTAAGTTGTTTGTTGCTGTCCTAGAATTAAAATAATTTGTTGTGCTAGTAGAGCGGGCTTGTAAAGCCGAAGAACTAGTAAAAGAGAAAAGAAAATCTGAAATGGAGTCTCGTGACTCTAGAAAGAGACAGTGGGGTAAGTCATTCCAATCCTCATCCAAGAAGTCAATAGATTTTTCCACTAGATCGGTTACTTCCACTGGGTTTTTGAGGAAAGACAATAATAAGCAGTATCCGGGAAATAAGGCGCAAACTACTTCAGTTGGTAGTGTGGGGAACATTCGATCAGATAGACCTGAATGCCCACAGTGTGGCAGACGTCATCTTGGAGAATGTCGAGCACATGAAAATGCCTGTTTCAGATGTGGTTCCTAAGACCACTTTATAAAAGATTGCCCTGAGACGATGAAGGAAGAGAGAGAGCTCAAAACCCGAGATCTGGGAGTATGGTCAGAGGAAGACCGCAGAGGAACCCAGGAAGTGGGGCGAGTGGGAGAGGTAACCCTAGAGAGCAGGCCGCGAGACCCGAGGGTAGGGCGCCTGCGAGGACTTATGCCATTCGTGCTCGCGAAGAGGCATCTTCTCCAGATGTTATTACGGGTACCTTTTCCCTTCATGATATTAAAGTTATTGCTTTAATAGATCCCGAATCCACGCACTCTTACATTTGTATGAAATTAGTATCTGGTATGAGTATGCCTATAGATTCTATAGAATTTGTGATTAAGGTGTTTAATCCTTTAGGTAAGAGTGTTTTAGTTAATGAAGTATGTAAAGACTGCCCATTGATGATTAGAGGTCATTGTTTTAAAGCAAACCTTATGTTGTTACCATTTGATGAGTTTGACCTCATTCTTGGTATGGACTGGTTGACCACCCATGATGTAATAGTAAATTGTGGGAAGAAATAAATTAAGATGAGATGTGAGAATGGGGACACTCTCCATGTAGAATCAGATGAACAAGGTAGATCGCCGGTAATGATTTCTCATATGACGGCACAAAAATACATAAGAAAAGGGTATGAGGCATATCTGGCCTTTGTGATGAATGATAGAGAAACAGAGTTAAAAATTGAGTCAGTACCGATAGTATGTGAGTACTTGGATGTTTTTCCCGAGGAATTACCAGGACTACCACCAGTTAGGGAGGTTGAGTTCAGCATTGAGCTAGCTCCTAGTACTGTACCAATATCTATTACTCCTTATAGAATGGCTCTAATGGAGTTGAGAGGGTTGAAGTCACAGTTGCAAGACTTGACAGATAAAGGTTTTGCAAGATCAAGTTGTTCACCATAAGATTGTGCATAGATTACCGTCAGCTTAATAAAGTGACAGTAAAGAACAAGTACCCATTGCCAAGGATCGATGATTTGTTCGATCAATTGAAGGGGGCCACTGTGTTCTCTAAGATAGACTTGAGATCTAGGTACTACCAGTTGAGAGTAAAGGATTCAGATGTATCCAAGACCGCTTTTAATGAGGTATGGGCATTATGAATTTTTAGTCATGCCCTTTGATTGACCAATGCTCCTGCGGTATTCATGGACTTAATGAACCGCATCTTCGTGCCATACCTCGACAAGTTTGTAGTCATTTTTATCGATTTACATATTGATTTATTCCCGAGATGAGAATGAGCATGCCGAGCATCTACGAACGGTCTTGCGCACTCTACGAGAAAATCACTTTATGCCAAGTTCAAAAAAGTGAATTTTGGCTCAAGGAAGTAGGATTTACGGGACATATTGTCTCGGGAGATGGAGTCCGAGTAGATCCAAGTAAGATTTTGGCCATAATGGACTGGAATCCATCGAGGAATATCTCTCGAGATTAGAAGTTTTTAGGCCTAGTCAAGCTATTATAGACGATTCGTCAAGGGGTTTTCCATGATTGCAACTCCGATGACGAAATTATTACAGAAAAATGTGAAGTTTGAGTGGACAGAAAGATGCCAACAAAGTTTCGAGAAGCTAAAGGTATTATTGACAGAAGCTCCGATTTTAGTACAACCCGATATAAGAAAAGAGTTCGTGATATACAGCGATGCATCCTTAAACGGATTAGGCTGTGTACTTATGCAAGAAGGCAAAGTGATTGCTTATGCCTCAAGATAGCTAAAGCCCCATGAGAAGAATTATCCGACGCACGATTTAGAGTTGACTGCCATAGTCTTCGCATTGAAGATTTGGAGACACCATTTATATGGTGAAAGATGTCAGATTTTCACCGATAACAAAAGTTTGATGTACTTGATAATGCAGAAAGAGTTGAAGTTAAGGCAGCGGAGATGGTTAGAGTTGATAAAAGACTATGAGTTGGTCATTGACTACCATCCCGAGAAGGCAAATGTGGTCGCCGACGCTTTGAGTAGAAAGTCCCTATTTGCATTAAGGGCAATGAATTCGTGGATGACTTTATCCGATGATAGTTCTATTCTAGCTGAGTTGAGAGCTAGACCAATGTTTCTCCAAGAGATCATTGAAGCTCAAAAAGAAGATAGTGAATTGCAAGCCAAGAGAGCTCAGTGCGAGACAAATGTTGAGTCTGATTTTCAGATTAGTCCCAATGGAAGTTTGATGTTCAAAGATAGAACTTGTGTACCGAGAAATGAGGAGCTTATTCAGAGAATTTTGCATGAGGCACATAACGAATGTTTATCTCAGACATCCGGTAGTACCAAGATGTATAATGACTTGAAGCAATGTGATTGGTGGCCAAGAATGAAGAAAGATATTTCGAGTTTATTTCCAAATGTATGATTTGTCAGCAAGTAAAGGTTGAACACCAAGTACCTTCGGGTTTGCTTCAACCCATTTCGGTTCCCGAGTGGAAATGGGACCGTATCACCATGGATTTTGTAATGGGTTTACCGTTGTCACCAAGCAAGAAAGATGTCAGATGGGTTGTGGTTGACAGACTTACGGTCGCCCATTTCATACCTGCACGAGTGGATTACTCACTCGACAAGTTGGCAAACTTGTATGTTTCGTAAATAGTAAGGCTACATGGAGTTCCTTTGTCAATCATATCGGATAGAGATCTGAGATTCACCTCCAGATTTTGGAAGAAGTTACAAGAGGCCTTGGGTACAAAGTTGAACTTTAGTACATCTTTTCATCCTCAAACCGATGGTCAATCGGAGAGGTTAATACAAGTACTCAAGAAATGCTCTGTTGTATTCTTGAATTCCAAGGCGCTTGGGAAAAGTTTCTCCCATTAGTAGAATTTACCTACAATAATAGCTTTCAATGAGCTTAAAGATGGCGCCTTATGAGGCTTTATATGGGCGTAAGTGCCGAACGCCTTTGTATTGGACTGAACTCAGGGAAAACTGAATTCACGGGGTTGATTTGGTTAGAGAAACTAAAGAGAAAGTGAAAGCGATCCGAGAATGTTTAAAAGCTACCTCAGATGCATGTAAATCCTACTCGGATTTACTGAAGAAAAGAGATAGAGTATCAAGTCGGGGATAAAATTTTCTTGAAAGTGTCACCATGGAGAAAGGTTCTCAGATTTGGCCGTAAAGGCAAGTTGAGTCCACGTTTTATCAGACCATATGAGATTACTGAGAGAGTTGGGCCGGTAGCTTATCGATTGGCTTTGCCATCAGAGTTAGAAAAGATACATGATGTGTTTCACGTGTCCATGTTGCGACGCTACCGATCAGACCCTTCACATATAATTGCCCCGTCAGAGATAGAGATTCATCCTGACATGACTTATGGTGAAGAACAAGTTAAGATTTTAGCTCGGGAAGTCAAACTGCTAAGAAATAAAAGTATTGCCCTAGTAAAAGTATTGTGGCAAAGACATGGGATAGAGGAAGCTACATGGGAACTAGAAGAGAGCATGACAAACCAGTACCCAAACCTATTTGCTGGTAAGATTTTCGAGGACGAAAATCTCTAAGAGGGGGAGAATTGTAACAACTCAATTTAAGGCCTAGTCGGAATAGTGGTGCGAGACCACAAATCCGAGTTAGTAAAAAAATTGAGTTTTTAAGGTTTAAGAGATGTTTTCATGATAGTATGAAAGTTCTATGTAGAAATTTTGTGAAAATTTCTATTAAAGGGGTCTATTAGGACTAAATTGCAAAAGTTGCAAAATATGAGATTCTAGAAGGTTTTTGTATAAAATAGCTTTGGACTATTAATTAGAAGTCCTTAAATAGCAATTTTCCCAAATTATAATTTTTGGACAAAAATGGACATGAGTTAGTAAATTGTCAATTTTTAAAGAGAAGGGCATTTTGGTCATTTATCAGTTAAATTATTAAAATGGGAAAAGATGATAAAAATCTTATTCATCTTCTTCTTCCTTATGCCGAAAATTTGAGAGACTCCATAGCTAGGGTTCTTCAATTTTTGAAGCTTGCTAGTAAGTGCATCCTAGCCCCGCTTTTTAATATTCTTCGTATTTTTGAGTCCTCGATATGAATTAGCTATTTATAGCTATAAGTTGAGCTAGAATTCATGTTCATAAATCTACCCATGTATGACATGCTTGTAAAATGATGTTTTATGAAAGATTATGAGAGTTTGATGTTAGATAAACATCTTTTCCTAAATGAATTTCATGAAAAATGCTAGTGAGGACTAGTTTGTAAAAGTTGTGAAATTTGTCATACATGATAGAAATAGTGAGAATTGATTGTTGCTATAGTTAAGAGAATGAATCAGCTAAGCATGAAGTTCACGAAAGTTGAATAAAAATCACTTTACGAGCCTTGGGGTAAAAGTGTAATTATGAGAAAGTTTAGGGGCAAAATGGTAATTTTTCTAAAGTATGAGTTAAGAGTCAATTTAGTCAATGTGTGTATTAAATGAGCTAAATTATTATTATAGATCAAGAAAAATGAAGCCCGGATCGAAACCGAGGCAAGAATAAAGTCGAGGACTAAATTGCATTTCTACATACATTTTGTACATTGAGGTAAGTTTGTATGATTTCTAAGCTTTATGATTAATATCATTGAATTGCTTAGTATGATGTAGAATATATCTTAATTCCATGAGATTTTTGATGCTATGTTAAACAAAGAAATCAATGAGATTAAGTATGAGAAAGTCCCGATTGAAGTTGAATTACTTAGGATACTCGATCTATCACATAAGACAAGGAAGTCCGTATAAGACCAAGCCAAGGCATGGCATCGGCAATCAAGCAAGTTATCATGTAAGACCAAGACAAGTCTTGGCATTGAAGAGTTATTATG
Organism: Gossypium sturtianum; assembly: GCA_025698515.1. Lineage (NCBI taxonomy): Eukaryota > Viridiplantae > Streptophyta > Magnoliopsida > Malvales > Malvaceae > Gossypium > Gossypium sturtianum. Next base: position 54,404,607 of record CM046947.1, read on the forward strand.
AGATGAGGACCCATATAAGCCCAAGCCAAGGCATGGCATTGGTGAGTCTCCATGTAAAGATGTCATGTAAGTCCAAGACAAGTCCTGGCATTGAAAAGCTATCATCAGATAGAGATCCCATGTAAGTCCAAGCCAAGGCATGGCATTGGTGAGTAATAAGAAAGATTTCATGTAAGTCCAAGCCAAGGCTTGGCATTGACCCGTTCATGAGTAAAGATACCAAGTAAGACCATGTCAAGACATGGCAATGGTAAGTTCCCAATGGAACACACAAGGAAGACTTCGTGTAAGTCCATGTCAAGACATGGCATCGATACCAAGTTGAGAGATCCCATGTAAGACCATATCTAGGATATGGCTTTGGCATCGAGATATATGTGAGATGAGATTCAAATCTCTGCTATTCATAGTAATTCATCGGGCAAAAGAGTAAAGAATAAATGAGAAAGCAAGAAAGTTAAGCAAGTAAAGCTATCATCAAAGTATGCATCTTTGTTCATGTTAGATGTAATACTTGAGTTATTGAATTGAGTATTGGATTTATCTTGATCTCAGGGTGGCAATTGGCTTGGAAAATAGCCTCTAGGGGCCCACACGGATAGACACACGGGCGTGTGTCTAGGCCGTGTGTCCCTTGCACATTAGTGTTTTAAGTCAGAATAGACCACGGACTAGTCACACGGCCATGTGTTTAGGCCGTGTGTGACACACGGTTAGCACATGGGTGTGTGCCCTGGCCGTGTGAAGTTTGCACCTTGCACTTGTAATTTGAATTGCCACATGGTCGGGTACACGGGCGTGTGTATGGACCGTGTGGATAAGTCGAATGCCAAAGTTTAGCATACGCCAAAGCCACGGGCGTGTCAAGGCCGTGGTGAAATTAGTCGCTGTCAACCACGGGTGGAAGACACGGGCATGTTTTAGGGGTACACGGCGTGTCCCAAGTCATATGGGCGTGTGACTGCTTCGAGGAAAAGTTCCCGATTGAGTTCGTAAAGTTTCCAGATAGGTGTTTAAGGCCTCGTAGGCCCATGAAACGTATGTTTTGATTAAGAAAGAGAAGTTTCTCTTTTCAACAAAATTTTACAGCCCGTAAGTACATGTTTACTTAAGTTCAAGTATGGTAATGTCTCGTATCCAGTCTCAGTCTAGGACTTGGGTATGGGGTGTTACAGGTTTGGTCATACGTACTGAGTTTGTCATGCATGTTACATGATTTGGAATTGTTTTGGGTCTAATAGGCCATATGGATGAGATTTGAGCCTAATGGGCCGTAAGGATGTGATTTGGGCTTGATGGGCTGCATGGGGACGTAGAAAAGTATGCTAGGGTTTAATGGACTTTAGGCCTAGTTCTGAACAACTCTTAATCCGCATAAGACTTAATCTAATAATTAAACATGTCCGTGGACAAGTCGCAGGGTTAGAGTGTGGCAACCGACATATGCATGTCTAGGATTAGATCTAGGGAGAGCTTGGTACTTAAGCGGTCCTAGTGGCCCACCTCCTCTTCTCTGGAATCCTACCTGGTGCATAGTGTCTGTTCACTTTAGCCGCAAGGACTTGTTAATGGGTCAAAGTTCATAACTAAAATACCCTTAGTTTGAAAATTACCAAAATACCCTTAGATTTGCAAAATTACTAAAATACCCCCGAATTGTGAAATTACCAGAATACCCTTAAATTGCAGAATTACAAAAATATCCCTGATTTACAAAATTTCCAAAATACCTCTGTTTTGCAAAATCACCTAAATACCCCTGTAGAGTAGATTTACGGAAATACCCCTGGGTAGTGAAATGACTAAAATACCCCTAAGTGTCGAATGGGTGGAAATATGTATGTTGCATTCATGGAATATATGTTGCACTTGGGTGGGTTTTGATGGTACGGAGGAAGATTTGAGGATCGCATAGTCGCTTGACGACCGTGGATCCACCAGTGGCTTTTAGCCCACTATAGCAGCTTTGTTGCAACGTTTGAGTAGTGCCGCTGCTGGTGCTACCTTTGGTGTGTAGGGACGGGTGGGTTGATATTTATATCCCCACAGGTGTGTAGGGTTGGAAGGGAAATGGTGTGCAGGGTTGGATTTGGGATGGGTGCATTGCATTCATGTGACTCTGATGTGGTATGAGGTCATTGTGGGCTAAGGCCCAAGACCACTGATTTTGATAGGGCTTAGGCCCAATGTAATATTTGTATGTTGATTTGGTTGCCAAGGGTCGTACACACTGAGTTTCAAAACTCACACCCTTTTTATTAAATGTTTCAGGTGATCCTCAGTAAACGGCTCGACGTGGGAGAGGACTCGGAGATGGCCACACTACAAGACATTTAGAAGTTTTATTTATTTGTTTCAAAAGACATGATTTTAATTGCTTTATTTTCATTAGATGTAATAAGGCCTTGTACTCCGTTTTGACTTTGGATTTTGAGTTTTGTTGTTTCAACTGTTTACTTAATTATTAAACCTGAGTAGTTTTTTATGTTTAAACATGGTTTTCGGGATACTTAAAATAATTAAATGGGCTTTTATCGCTACTTAACAAGGTGTCAAGGATTTGGGCTTCTAGGCCTTAAATTTTAACTTAGCAAAATTGTTTGAGATTGTGTCTTTGATGTGACATTCCCGGATTCAGCCATAACGTCTGGGCTGGGTTTGGGGTGTTACATAACTCAATACCAAACTCAACCTCTCTAACTAGAGGCAATCTGGGTAACTCTTCCTGGAACACGTCTGAATACTCGCACACCATAGGCACTGATTCAATCTTTACCTCTGTCTCTTGAGTATTCAGCACAAAGACGAGATAGAACTCATACCCTTTTCTCATGTATTTCTCAGCTACCATAGACGAAATCACTACAGGCAAACTATCCGATTTACCTGATTCAACCCGAATGACATCTTCATTTACACATCCCAATTCAATAAACTTACTACCACAGTTTACTAAAACATTATGAGCAGTCAACCAATCCATACCAAGAATCAAGCCAAATTCATCAAACGGCAACAACATAAGGTTAGCCGGAAAACAATGACCTCTAATTGTCAAGGGACAATTTCTAGACACTTTGTCAACTAGCACATGTTTGCCTAACGGGTTTGAAACTTTTACCACAAATTCTGTAGACTCCTCAATCATACTCATACTAGCTACCAATTTCATGCAAATATAAGAATGAGTAGACCCCAGATCAATCAAAGCAACAACAGAGATATCATGGAGAGAAAAAGTACCCGTTATCACCTCTGGAGATGAGGCCTCTTCGCGAGCGTGAATGGCATAAGTCCTTGCAGGTGCTCGACCCTCCGATCTCACAGTAGAGTCTCTAGGCGCACCTCTACTACTAGTCCCACTCCCCGGGTTCCTTTGTGGTCTACCCCTCAAAGGTACATTGCTTGCCCTTACTTCTTATTTTCTATCCTTCTCATCCCTCTCTGGATAGTTCCGAATGAAGTGATCGAGTGAATCACACTTGTAGCAATTTCGGTTGTTTCCCCAACACTCCCAGTATGTTGCCTACCAAAATTTGGACACTGGTTTATTTGACTTTGTATTGCCCATGCTTGCCATCGAGGTGGCTTGAAATCTCGAGCCCGAATATGTATTACCTCGATCTCAGTGTTAATACCCAGCTGAAGCAGTCGTCTGAGGGTTTATTTCCTTGGACCTCTTTGATTGAGTTTGGAACGATTTACCCATTGGCCTCTTCCTTGCGTCCCGGGCCTCAATCATGGCTTTTCTCCTTTCCTTATTCAATTCCTCAGCCTTACAAGCTCTATCGACCAACACTACAAATTCGTTCAATTCTAAAATCCTAACTAGCAATTTGATATCCTCATTCAGCCCATCTTCGAACCTATTGTACAAAATAGCTTCCGTAGATACACACTCTTGTGCATACTTGCTGAGCCTAACAAACTCACGCTCATACTCTGCCACAATCATGTTGCCTTGCTTCAATTCAAGGAACTCTTTCAGCTTTTGATCTACAAAACTCTGACTTATGTACTTCTTTCGGAACTCTTCCAAGAAGAAGTCCCATGTCACTCTCTCCCTCGGTACAACAGATGTCAGTGTTTTCCACCAACGATATGCCGAGTCCCTCAGCAATGACACAACACATTTTAAGCTCTCCTCAAGCGTGCAAGAGAGTTCATCGAATACCCGCATAGAGATATCAAGCCAGAACTCCGCTCTCTCAGAGTCATCATCTATTTTGGCTCTAAATTCCTCGGCCCCTTGCTTTCGAAGTTTATCGATCGGGGGTTTAGTCATTCTTACTAAGTCTATACCTTGAGGAGCCACGGGGACTGGCTGAGGTATAGGCGGGGGTGGAGGAGGTTAAGCATTAGGGTTTGCTCGTACATACTCATTGTACCAATTACTCATCATGTGGAGAAAGGCTTCCCGAGCCTCTTCTCCTTGACCCAAAGTCTCGGGTCTACTTTCTACAGGTGCGGTCCCTTGCACGGGAGCCGGTACACTACTAGCAGCGTGTAACACCCCCAAACCCGACCCAGACGTTATGGCCGAATTTGGGAATGTCACATCAAAGGCACAATCTCAAACAATTTTGCTAAGTTAAAATCTAAGGCCTAAAAGCCCAAAATCCTTGAATCTTGTTAAGTTAAGAAGAAAGCCCCTGTTTTAAAATAAAAGCCCATAGGTTATAGTTATTTTCAAAACCTTGTTAAACTTTAGAAATTTATTTAAGTTAAAATAAAAATTAAGCAGCGGAAATAATAATAAAACCCATAGGTAACGTCAAATTGGAGATACAAGGCCTTATTACAACCAATGAAAATAAAGAATTTAAACTAAAGTCATTCGAAACAAATGAGAAAAAAACTTCTAATTAACTTGCAATGTGGCCATCTCCGAGTCCCTCTTCCAGATCGAGCTGTCTACTGAGTGTCACCTAAAGCATTAAATAAAAGGGTGTGAGTTTTGAAACTCAGTGTGTACGACCCTTGGAAATCAATTTAATATAAAATTACCACATTGGGCCTAAGCCCTATCAAAATCGATGGTCTTGGGCCTTAGCCCACAATGACCTCATATCATATCATATCATATGCAAAACAAGGTAATGCAAAACCCTCCCCAAAAATCCATCTGTTACACTCCATTTCCCTTCCAACCTTATACATCTGTGGGGAATTCTAGCTCGACCCACCCCTCCGCTACACTCCAATGATAGCACTCACAAAGAAAGACTATTTCAATGTTGCAAAGAAAGTCGCTAATCATATAATGGGCTTAAAGCCACCGGTGGATCCATGGTCGTCAAGCGACTATGCGATCCTCAAATTCTTCCTCCGTACCATAATTCCCACCCATATGCATCCTAAACAGAATATCATATGAATGCGGCATGCACAGGAGTAAAATCTATAAAACTTATATTTAACAAATAGGGGTATTTTAGTTATTTCACAATCAAGGGTATTTTCGTAATTCTACCCTACAGGGGTATTTCCGTAATTCTACCGTACAGGGGTATTTCCGTAATTTTGCCATACAGGGGTATTTCTGTAATTTCTTTCATCTCGGATTTTAGTTATGAACTTTGGCCCATCAACAAGTCCTCGCGGCTAAAGTGAACAGACACTACGCACCAGGTAGGATTCCAGAGAAGAGGAGGTGGGCCACTAGGACCGCTTAAATACCATGCTCTCCCTAGATCCAATCCTAGACATGCATATTTCCATTACCACACCCTAACCTATCGACTTGTCCACAGACATGTTTGATTATTACAAGAGTTTTATGTTATTTAAGAGTTTGTCAAACTAGGCCTAGAGTTCATTAAACCCTAACATATATTTCTAAAAACAAAAACCCATAAGGCCCATTAAGCCCATTTCATGTCATATAGCCCATTAAGCCAATTTCATGTTCATATAGCCCATTAAGCCAATTTCATGCTCATATAGCCCGTTAAACCAATTTCATGCTCATATAGCCCATTGGACTTGAATACGATCAAATCATACAACCGTTCATGCCAATTCATCATTCATGCTCACATATCAACCATTGCCATTTTGGGCCCACAAGTTCGGCAGGCCCATTTAGCCACTTTCAGCTTTTCGGCATTACCGATATCGTGTGTGTAGTGTTGGTACACACCTGGTAATAGCGCGTGCTGCAAATTCCTCTTAGTCACGAACCTACATTCGATATTCCTTAATCATTAATCATAGGCTAAAAACAAACTTTATCAAAAACCGAAACCTCACCGTAGCCTTACCGTGTGTGACAAGCCTTAATAGCTCCTTTCTTTAACACCAACTACGATTATACCCTAGATCTGTACCAACTTAAACATTAGAGCCTAAGTAATAGATGACTTGCATCCAACACAAGTCACCCTCACAACATATATGACCATTTGGCCAACCCTTAAACCGAAGTAAAGAACACTTACCCTTGCTAACGATCCTACCACGCTTGCGATCTTTGAACCTTATCCTTTTTACCACAGAGTTAACGATAGGTCAGTTAGATAGCCTTTCGGCTTTTAGCAAAATGTACAAGAAAGGTTAACCGAATACTTACCAAATCCACTTTCGATCCTGCGGCCTAAATTCGGCTTTTGAGATTAGTATGGTGACAGAGACAATTCGACACAAATAGGGAGAAGAAGAGGAGAAGTGATCGGCTAGAACTAAAGGTGAACAAGAAAAGGAATTTAAGAAGACCAAAACTCGGCAAAGGAATGACGGGTTTTTTTTCCGGCAAATGGAAGAATTCTGCTAAGGGGGAGAAAAAGAAAAGTAATGGAACCCAAGGAACCTCTTAAAGGAATTCGGCACCTCCTTTTATAGCCAAAAGCCGAATCCTACCTTCCCCCACAGTCCAATTTGGCACCAACTCTTCCCACTTCTCATCTCCTAATCTTTCTCCATGATATCTCCCTTATCTCATCCGAAATTCCCTCCTTTATCAGCTCACAAGACCAATTCAACCACTTCAACGAAAGAGTCCAAATTCCACACAACTCTGGCTGTCCACTATGCAAAATTAAACACTCCAAAAACACTTTACCACTACTCGATCCTTGGACCTCTCCACACCACCTTGTAGCTCCCCTAGTGACGCCACCTTGCCACTGGACCACAAGCCCATTTGTGTCCTATTTTCCCTTTAATCTGCTTAAGAGGCCTAATGCCTGAGACTAGGGTCCACTAAAGCAAGAAAAATAAACGCCACCTTGCCACTGGACCACAAGCCCATGTGTGTCCTATTTTCCCTTTAATCTGCTTAAGAGGCCTAATGCCTGAGACTAGGGTCCACTAAAGCAAGAAAAATAAATTTTTCCCTATGGTCTTCCCTATCTCTAAGACTTCAAATAATCCCGATAATACCTTAAAATTAATATTCTAAGTGCTACTCATACATACCAACCTCAGTGCAAAAAAATTTAAAGTTTCAGGATTTTTGGCGTGTTACAACCCGATAGGCCCAAATCTACTAGGCCCAAATTTAGGGCGTTACAATTTTACCCTCCTTAAAGAAATTTCGTCCTCGAAATTTCCAACTAACTATTAATCGCACTACCCAAGCCTCACCACTATGCTTTCGCTAAGCACTCTAATTCTAAAGCCAAAATAAACACTTAGTATACTATAGTAGTGTACGCACCATTATTCGTGATCTGAGCGCCTTCGTCCCTTTGGCGATGTCTTTGCATAGACCAAAGCCGGGCCGCCTCGCCTCAAAGATAACCTCGCACTCTCTACCGTGCTCCACGACCGTGTTCATTACCATTATCGCCCCGGCTTGTCCGCGCCCCCTTGGTGGTTGTTGACCACCCTCCGAGGCTGAAAATTACCTCTCGCCATCGGCTCGCTCCCGATTTGGCCTTCTCAGGCACTCTCTAATCCTATGTTCCATAGATCCACAGCTCAAACAAGCTCCTATTCTCCTCCAACATTCACCTTTATTCCCTTTTCCACACACAACACAAGGTGGTATCTCGGTATTAGCAACAGCAACAGGGGCCTCAGCTCTAACCAGCCCATTCACTCTGGCCCTCCTTGTAGGCCTCTGTTCAGCCCCCATAGTTTCCACGTTCCGTTTGTTCTTACCTTTCTCCTTTTCTAGGTCGTGTGCTTTACTTCCTCCGCTATCTTTGCTTTCTCCACCAAGATCAAAATTCCCGCTCCCTCTGGAGAGCTATAAGCACCTTAAGATTGTCTCTTAACCCATCCTCGAACCGTACACATCTCTTATGCTCTGTTGTGACTATCCCCTTTGCATATCGACTGAGGCGTAAAAACACAGCCTCATACTCTGCTACCGACTTATCTCCCTGAGTCAGATTCAAAAACTCCTTCTTTCGAGCATCTACACAGGCCACTCCAATGTACTTTCCCGGAAATGTCGACTTGAAGAACTCCCAGGTGATCTGCTCCGGTTGGTTGCCCTCCTTTATAGTCAACCACCACTAATAAGCTTCGCCCCTAAGTAAGGATATCGCCCCTTTTAACTTCAGTTCCGCCGAGCAATCCAGGTCGTCCATAATTCTTTCTGTAGCTTCCAACCAATACTCCGCCACATTCGGGGCCACCCCCGCTACTCCTTTGAAAATCTTTGCCCCATTAGCTCGGAGTCGCTCCGCGATTGACCCACGACTTCCCGTACCATTATTGGGCCCAACGACCCTTTCTAAGATTCTTAACATGGCCTGCGATACTGCATCTTCTGTAGTGGCAGCCCGTTCATATGGTCCCCTTTCCACTATTGGTGAGGCCGGAGCCTCCTCTACTCTAACGTTGGGCATATGGCCTGACTCTGACGACCCTGCCCTAACACTTCCACGGCCTCTGCCGCGACCTCTTGCACCTCTTCTAGCGCTCATCGTTGCGTGCGTATTTCTGGGTTAGAATTTTATGAAATTAGTGCATAGTTCCACTGTTTAAAACACGTCTTATACGAGTGACAATTTAAAAGTTGTTTCGCGGTCGTAAATCCACTACAGGCTTAAGTTCCCTACGGGCTTTAGTCTCTAAGAACCTATTGTTTAAAGTAGCCCAATATCTAATTATAGTTCAGTAATTTAAATAAGTAAAATAACAGAAAAAACTTACTTGGCTCGACGTTAAGGGCTCGGTGAACCACACTGCAAGATCCTGCAAAAACTCTTTAATCCACTTGTTTTAAAAACCCAAAATCTAAGGCCCATTTCACAGCTCGAGCTTTGCAATTGGGCTCTGATACCACTAAGTGTAACACCCCCAAACCCGACCCAGACGTTATGGCTGAATCTGGGAATGTCACATCAAAGGCACAATCTCAAACAGTTTTGCTAAGTTAAAATCTAAGGCCTAAAAGCCCAAAATCATTTAATCTTGTTAAGTTAAGAAGAAAGCCCCTGTTTTAAAATAAAAGCCCATATGTTATAGTTATTTTGAAAACCTCGTTAAACTTTAGAAATTTATTTAAGTTAAAATAAAAATTAAGCAGCGGAAATAATAATAAAACCCATAGGTAACGTCAAATTGGAGATACAAGGCCTTATTACAACCAATGAAAATAAAGGATTTAAACTAAAGTCATTCGAAACAAATAAAAAAAACTTCTAATTAACTTGCAATGTGGCCATCTCCGAGTCCCTCTTCCATGTCGAGCCATCTACTGAGCGTCACCTGAAGCATTAAATAAAAGGGTGTGAGTTTCGAAACTCAGTGTGTACGACCCTTGGCAATCAATTTAATATACAATTATCACATTGGGCCTAAGCCCTATCAAAATCGGTGGTCTGGGGCCTTAGCCCACAAAGACCTCATATCATATCATATCATATCATATCATATCATATGCAAAACAAGGTAATGCAAAACCCTCCCCAAAAATCCATCCACTACACTCCATTTCCCTTCCAACCTTATACACCTGTGGGGAATTCTAGCTCGACCCACCCTCCGCTACACTCTAATGGTAGCACTCACACGGCACTACTACTCAACGTTGCGGCAAAAGTCGCTAATCATATAATGGGCTTAAAGCCACCGATGGATCCACGGTCGTCAAGCGACTATGCGATCCTCAAATTCTTCCTCTGTACCATAATTCCCACCTATATGCATCCTAAACAGAATATCATATGAATGCGGCATGCACATGAGTAACATCTATAAAACTTATATTTAACACATAGGGGTATTTTAGTCATTTCACAATCAAGGGTATTTTTGTAGTTCTACCCTATAGGGGTATTTTCGTAATTCTACCCTACAGGGGTATTTCCGTAATTCTACCATACAGGGGTATTTTTGTAATTTCTTTCATCTCGGGTTTTAGTTATGAACTTTGGCCCATCAACAAGTCCTCGCGGCTAAAGTGAATAGACACTACGCACCAGGTAGGATTCCAGAGAAGAGGAGGTGGGCTACTAGGACCGCTTAAATACCAAGCTCTCCCTAGATCCAACCCTAGACATGCTTATGTCCATTACCACACCCTAACCTATCAACTTGTCCACAGACATGTTTGATTATTACAAGAGTTTTATGTTTTCAAGAGTTTGTCAAACTAGGCCAAGAGTTCATTAAACCCTAACATATATTTCTAAAAACAAAAACCCATACGGCCCATTAAGCCCATTTCATGCCATATAGCCCATTAAGCTAATTTAATGCTCGTATAGCCCATTAAGCCAATTTCATGCTCATATAGCCTGTTAAACCAATTTCATGCTCATATAGCCCATTGGACTCGAATACAATCAAATCATACAACCGTTCATGCCAATTCATCATTCATGCTCACATATCAACCATTACCGTTTTGGGCCCACAAGTTCGGCAGGCCTATTTTGCCACTTTCGGCTTTTCGGCATTACCGATATCGTGTGTGTAGTGTTGGTACACACCTAGTAATAGCACGTGCTGTGAATTCCTCTTAGTCACGGACCTACATTCGGTATTCCTTAATCATTAATCATAGGCTAAATACAAACTTTATAAAAAATCGAAACCTCACCGTAGCCTTACCGTGTGCGACAAGCCTTAATAGCTCCTTTCTTTAACACCAACTGCGATTATACCCTAGATATGTACCAACTTAAACATTAGAGCCTAAGTAATAAATGACTTGCATCCAATACAAGTCACCCTCACAACATATATGACCATTTGGCCAACCCTTAAATCGAATTAAATAACACTTACCCTTGCTAATGATCCTACCACGCTTGCGATCTTTGAACCTTATCCTTGTTACCACAGAGTTAACAATAGGTCAGTTAGATAGCCTTTCAGCTTTTAGCAAAACGTACAAGAGAGGTTAACCGAATACTTACCAAATCCACATTCGATCCTGCGGCCTAAATTTGGCTTTTGAGATTAGTATGGTGACAGAGACAATTCGACACCAATAGGGAGAAGAAGAGGAGAAGTGATCGGCTCGAACTAAAGGTGAACAAGAAAAGGAATTTAAGAAGAGAAGGTATGGGGAATTCGGCTAGAGAGAAAACCAAAACTCGGCAAAGGAATGATTGGTTTTTTTTCGGCAAATGGAAGAATTCGGCTAAGGGGGAGAAAAAGAAAAGTAATGGAACCCAAGGAACCTCTCAAAGGAATTTGGCACCTCCTTTTATAGCCAAAAGCCGAATCCTACCTTCCCCACAGTCCAATTTGGCACCAACTCTTCCCACTTCTCATCTCCTAATTTTTCTCCATGATATCTCCCTTATCTCATCCGAAATTCCCTCATTTATCAGCTCACAAGACCAATTCAACCACTTCAACGAAAGAGTCCAAATTCCACACAACTCTGGCCATCCACTATGCAAAATTAAACACTCCAAAAACACTTTACCACTACTCGAACCTTGGACCTCTCCACGCCACCTTGTAGCTCCCCTAGTGACGCCACCTTGCCACTGGACCACAAGCCCATTTGTGTCCTATTTTCCCCTTAATCTGCTTAAGAGGCCTAATGCCTGAGACTAGGGTCCACAAAAGCAACAAAAATAAAATTTTCCCTATGGTCTTCCCTATCTCTAAGACTTCAAATAATCCTGATAATACCTTAAAATTAATATTCTAAGTGCTACTCATACATACCAACCTCAGTGTACAAAAATTTAAAGTTTCAGGATTTTTGGGGTGTTATAACCCAATAGGCCCAAATCTACTAGGCCCAAATTTGGGGCGTTACAATTCTACTCTCCTTAAAGAAATTTCGTCCTCAAAATTTCCAACTAACTATTAATCGCACTACCCAAGCCTCACCACTATGCTTTCGCTGCGCACTCTAATTTTAAAGCCAAAATAAGAACTCAGTATACTATAGTAGTGTACGCACCATTATTCGCATCTGGAGCGTCTTCGTCCCTTTGGCGACGTGCTGCATAGACTAAAGCTGGCTGCCTCGCCTCAGTATAACCTGCACCTCTACCTGGTGCTCCACGACCGTGTTCATTACCATTATCACCCCTAGCTTGTCTGCGGCCCCTTGGTGGTTGTTGACTACCCCTCTGAGGCTGAAAATTACCTCTACCATCGGCTCGCTCCTGATTTGGCCTTCTCGGGCACTCTCTAATCCTATGTTCCATAGATCCACAGCCCAAACAATCTCCTATTCTCCTCCAACATTCACCCGTATTCCCTTTTCCACACACAACACAAGGTGGTATCCCGGTATTAGCAAATGCAAGCGGGGCCCCACTCTAACTCGGCCCATTCACTCGGCCCTCCTTGCGTGCCCTCTGCTCAAATTTCCCATAGTTTCCACGTTCTGTTTGTTCTTGCCCTAAGGATGTAACGTTTACACATAAACTTACCTCGGTGCAAAATATGTTAATTTACGGCTTAATCCGTAACCTTGCCTTTTCTCCGGTCAAGCTTGTTTCCGCGTTCTTGTTGATCTATAATAATAAAATTTACTCATTTAATCACTACATAAATCTTGACACTTCAAAATTTCTACTTAGGCAAAAATGACCGTTTTGCCCTTATACTTTGGCAAAATTACGATTTTGCTTTAGGCTCGTAAATCATTTTTCATCACGTTTTCTCATTAAACAAGCCTAGCTAAACATTTATTTCTCTTATAACAGTTCACAATACCAATCATTTCATGCATTTACTACTCAACTACAACCTTTACAAATAAGTCCCTTTTAGGTGTTTTCATGGAAAAACCTTTCACAAAAGTTATTCCCTAACCCACTATGTAACACCCCTAACGCGTAACCGACGCCGGAATAGGGTTAAGAGGCATTACCGAACAATCGAAACGTTTACTATCATTTCTCAACACAAAGTATAACACAATTCAAACATATCAAGATATATACATATAGTCCCTTAATGAGGTCTACGAGACCTTAAACATACATTAGAAAGGGGTCGGGACTAAACTGGAATCATACAAAATTTTTCTAAAAATCAAATATTTTTCAAAGCTACAGAGGTCACACACCCGTACGGGCAGGCCGTGTGCCTCACACGGCATCAGACACGCCCATGTGTCCAAGCCGTGGCAAAACAGGGCCTACATACTGACTTGTCCACACGGCCTGAGACACGCCCGTGTGCCTCACCCATGGTCGACACTGACTTGCACCACACGGCCAGTCACACGCCCGTGTGTCCAGCCTGTGGTCGAGTCTGACTTGTTTTTAAATGCAACCACGAAGGACACGGTCGAGCCACACGCCCGTGTGCTCAACCGTGTGGGCAATTATAGGCCATTTGCAAGGCCAAAGTTGCCACCCACACTTAGGAATCACCTACAAGAATCAAACCAAATCCAAACCATTCCACAAGTGCAATCAAAATGTACCAATTATGCATTTTTATAACCTCATAACATCATCAATCATTTTCCTATACAAATCCCTCTCAACTTACTACCACAAATATCTATTACACATTTAAAAACATGAAATTTATGTATCATCAAATTCATACCATTTCAAAGCATGATTATACTACTTCCATAACTCCAAGACTACTCATAAAGACCATTCACATAGAGCACACATTCACATATTAACTATTCTTTTTGCATATCTAAGGCATTTACCAAAATTATCCATCTTTCAAGCCATATCACATGGCAAGAACTATACAACTCAAAATATACCATATCTACTAGCCTATACATGCCATATTCAAATATATATACATATTCTAAAAGTACCAAAATAGATAGCCGATAGTGTGATTGAGTCGCTGACGATCCCCGGATCCGAGCTAGCTTTAAACACACTCAGAAAAAAGTAGAAAAACTTCACACAAAGATAGCTTTAAAGCTTAGTAAGTTCGTAATATAATACATTTATCTCAATAATTCAAAATCAATACAAAACAAATTATCACTTAGATTGATTCTCATGAATTTACAATCTCATCCATAGCCAAATTCTCACACAATTAACTATTTATCTATCTACAAAATCATTAACCACATAGGTTCCGTACATACCTGCGCCAACACTTAGTAAACGAACACTTTTGCTACTCAATGCTCAATACCACATTTCGATCAATCTTCAGTAATCATTCGATTTACTCGCACACTTAGTGCCTATTTCCTTAGCCGAAGCTTTGATATCATCGCACACTTAGTGTCTTTATATTAATCCAAATTTAACTCGGTATCGCACACACAGTGCCATTCAATATAACCGAGGCTTTCTTTATTTCGCACACACAGTGCTATTCACTTCAGTCTCAGTTCTAATTGCGCACACTTAGTGCCACAACACTCAATTCCACATATAGAATTATTCATTCATCAACTACATATATTCTTTCATTACTTAACACATAACTCTAAATTAAACTATTCGTATTATACACGAACTTACCACGGATGTCGAAATATCGAGACTAGTCAATTAATCGAACACTTTGTCTTTGCCTCGATCTCGATCCAAATCTCTCTTTTCTTAATCTATATAATGTTAAACTCAACACATTCAAATTCATTCAATTTAATCCAAACACACATATTTAGTGCATTTTACAAAATAGCCCTCACATTTTCACATTTTAACACTTTAGTCCCTATTTCATAAAATCATCAAATTCACATAATTTCATATCACACATGCCTAGCCAAACTTTCCTTTTGTTCATACAAGCCCACATATTTCATTTATTTCACATTTTAGTCCTCCAATTTCTCATTTTCACAATTTAGCCCAAAATAGCTAATTTCATCAAAAATTCAAGAACAAAATATATTAACCCAACATCAAACTTTCATATTTCACCATCAACTATCACAAAGCTCAAACATTCATCAATGGAATCTTTCAAAATCATCATCAAATTCTAAAATTAGAGCATGGGCTTGAGAGAACACTAAGCAACGATCACAAAAACGTAAAAATCACTAAAAACTGAGCTCAAAACACTTACCAATTAAGCTTACAAGTGTTGAACCCTAAAATCTCATCAATGGTTTTCTTCTTCCTCTATATTCAGCCAAAAGAAAGATGATAACAAGAATTTTCTACTTGTTTTATTATATTATAACATTTAATAGCTAAATACCAATTTTAACCTTAATGAATATTAATAATAACACCAAAAGCCATGCCATTATCATCCATTTACTATCAGATGGTTTATTAACAACATAAGGACCTTTCATTTATGAAGCCATGCCAATTAAGCACTTTAACAATCAGCACACAGCTTTTACATTTTATGCGATTAAGTCCTTTTTGCAAATTAAGCACACAATCAATAAAATTTTCACACAGAATTTTCACACATGCTCAATCACATACTGTTAACACAAAAAATAATATTAAAATATTTTTTCGACCTCAAATTTGTGGTCCCGAAACCACTATTTTGACAAGGGTCTAAACTGAGCTGTTACACACTAACATTCATTTTCTTCCATAAAAACTCAACAAACAACATAAACACTCTCATGGAAAATCCCTAAACTTTTAACCATTTTGCAAAATAGTCCCCTCATTAGCTAGCTTAATCTTTAGGGTTTCTAAAAGTACAAAAATTATCAAGAAAGACCTCTAAAGTCACTTACTTGCAAGGGAATAACTTGGCTGAAAGTTTGAGCTCCAAAAACCTCTATTTTCACTTCAATTTTTGGTTGAATAAGAAATGGGAATAGTAAAAGATGACAACTCTTTTATTTATCTTATTTTATTCATATTAGTCACCTAATATCACCAAATTTTTGACCAATTTAATGCCCTTGTCTCCCTTGGCCGGCCATCACCTTTAGAAAGGTCTAATTAAACTTTAAGGACCTCCAATTTAATATTCCTTAGCTATTAGGCACCCCTAGCTTGTAAAATGAAACTTTCGCACCTTATGCGATTTAGTCCTTTTTCGCAATTAAGCATACAATTGCTAAAATTAAAGCACCAAAATTTTCATGCATCCTTATAGTCACGCTATAACACATAAAATAATATTAAAAATAATTTTCTTCAACCTCGGATTAGTGGTCCCAAAACCACTGTTCCGACTAGCCCCAAAATCAGGCTGTTACATGACTTGACCGTGTGACCTCAATTTGATGATGACGCCATAAATAGAAAGCTCCCTAATTTGAACACAGCCTGAAGCACGAGCGTGTCTTAGGGTCACACGAGCATGTCTCGAACCCACACGGGCGTGTGACCCCTTTTTCATGAAATTTTTTCTAAGTTTTTCAAAAGTTTCCAAAGTTCTCGGTTTAGTCCCGAACCACTTCCGATGCATGTTTTGGGCCTCGTAGGCTCGTTTTAGGGAATGATATGGATGTTTTTGAAAATTTTTAAATTTGACTGGAAATTCATGTCTTGATTTTGAATGTTTGCTTGTGAATAAGTCCGGTAATGCCTCGTACCCTATCCCAGCGTCGGATACGGGAAATGGGTGTTACATTTAGTGGTATCAGAGTTATGGTTTAGTCGATTCTTGGTCTAACCTAGCATGTGTGAGAGTCTAGCTATACATGCCATATACCACCTGTGATAGTGTGATATCTCCCGATTCTGATGAAATTGTTTTATGAGGCAGAGATGCTTTCCAACCGAGCTATTTTCGAAAATGCTAAAAGTGATGCAAAGGTATTTGAAAATGTGTTTGTGATGATTCAAAACTTGGAAAGGTATGAATAAAAGTTCATGATATGTATGCGATGATGTACAAAATTAAATAACCATAAGTTGAGAAATATGGATAAAATGTCATTGTTTCGGTTGAACATTATATTTCGATGGATTATGGTGATTTTATGAAACAGATAAAATATTTTAAATGTTGCAAAAAGAATTTAGCCCGGAACGACAATCCTGAATTAAGACTTCTTGAGCATATGTTATGAAATGGATTTATCCCGGTAGGTAATCCAGAGTAAGCCTTTAGAGCATACGTTATCGAAAGGATTTAGCCTGAATTGGTAATCCTGTTATGTCATATGTGGTTCGAGAGTGTGCTCCATGAATATGTGCCAAAAAGGGCACTTTTGAATATGAATTTACGGATTGTTGACATGCATACCTTGAGTATACTACCTGAGTATCCATCAAAATTACAATAGTACAATGGGCATTATTCTTGAAATATGGAAAGGTGAAATGAAATGAAAGTTTATATTGTGATAAGCTCATCCATGTTTGTTTGGCATTCATATGATGTTATGGGCCTAGCTTGTTTGATTAAGTGAATGCGATAAGTAAACTTACTCAAAATTTATGGAATGTATGTTTAAGTACACTTGTTTGAATAAAGATAATCAGAAGGCTCGTGTAACATAAATATGTATGTTGATTAGCTTAAAGTGAACTATATGATTGTGAATATATGATGTTGATGATGAATGTTGAGTCACATGTGTGTATTTATAAGAGTCGAGTTAGAGGCTTTATGACCTCACCCCCTTACCAATGTGGTATTTTATAATGAAATTTCATGAGATTTAAGTTGAATGAGCTCACAAGTAAGAGACTAAAGAGTTTAGTAACGGAATAACTAATAATGTGGTCAGAGTTAAGAATAGTTTGGCAAGTGAATACAGTTCTGGAAAAGATGCCAGGTTATTCTAAAGATCATTCAAATTTCGCGATGTCACGGTTAAAGAAAAAAGTTCATCTCGACTAATCAACTCATTCAGGTATGATGTCTAAAGTATGTATTTGTTGAAATTTCTTTCGGGTTGATTTTCGTTAGTGAATGGAATAATACAAGATTAGTGATGACAGAATTAGTCAGAGAAATGATATTTGAATCGTAAAGATGTCTGAGTGTAACAGTTGTAATTGAATAGATTATGATGATCTCTCCTGGGTATTTTATGTACTCATTTATCCTCAGAGATATATTTGATTATTCATTTTCTGATGAAATTCTTATTGCATGAGAATGCTAGCTGCTTATAATGTTAGATGAGAGCACTGTTAGTCTGGTTGGTTGATGAGCAGCATTTCTTATCTCTCTCTTTGAGATTCTATTCTATTACGTTGGAATAAAAGTTGTTGGTGAAGATTTATGTGAGACTATTCTTCTGTTTCTACTGGATGTTGTGTTGTTTTTTATATATGTTTGGAAAATATATTATCTCTGTTACAATTGATTCCAAAGCATGTAAGCATTGTTTTTCTTCTGGTTTTCTTTGAGGAATCATCAAGATCTTTATTATTTACTTATGAGTTATGTTCTCGGACTTCCAGTATGGTATCACATCTTGGATTTCTTTGTCTCGGTTTTCTTATCATCATTATTTCGTAAATTATCAATCATGGCTCCTCTTTAAAGTGTGCTCTTTGGTTGTGATAACTATGTCTATTATGGTTGTATTTCTGGTTTGATCATAAGAACATGGTGATTCTGGTATTAGAATTTCTCTAATCTTCGTGAAAGTAATTGACATAGGTAAAGGTATAGATAGTGGAAGTTCAAGCTCAAATTGTACGATGGTTTTCCTTTCTTAGGTAAGTTTGATTAAGATCAATGAGTTCGATATTTTGTTTCCTTGAGCTAATATGATTGTAAAAGATCTTTTGACTAGCTTGTGAGGAAATTTTGAAAGATTGTATGTTTGAGTTGTTTTAACAGCATGAAGAAGGGAGTATTTTGATATGATATTATTTGATAGTTGAGATCGACTCAGATGTTTTTATCTGAGTGAGCTGGTTAGTTGAAAAGTAATTTGAGTTATATGCATTTAAGTTTATCCTCAGGTAAGAGGATAAAATCTTGTACATTCGTGGGTAAATTGACTGACAGTCTGAATGGAGAATTTATATTCAAAAAGGGTGTGATGCAAGGACATACCTATTTGATCAATTCTAATTGGATGACATTATTATGATTTAAAGCTATTTTATTGATAAAGTTATCACATTTGTGAAAGTTTGAATGGTCTATTGAGTGTTAGCAAAGTTGAAAATAGTTGAAGGTATTGTTAACTGAAGTACTGATTCGGAGTCCAGTTTAAATTGAGTAAAGAATTTGTGATTTTTCAGCGGTGCACTATCGAACAGATTGGAATGTATTTTAATACTAGAATGTAAAGTGACTGTTTATGCTATCAGACAGTTAAAGTCTCATTAAAAGAATTATCCGACGAGTGACTTAGAGTCGACTGCTAGTATGTCTGTGTTGAGAAATTGATGACGACGAAAAACGTCATATGCTCCTTGATCCCAAGAGTATAAAGTATCTAATGTTATAGAAAAATCTTCAAATTAAGACAATGTTGATGGCTTGAACTATTGAAAGCTTGTGAATAATTAACGATTAACCTTTAAGAATGTAGATATAGTTACAGATGCTTGAATCGAAAGCCTTTTTTCATTTTGTGAGTATTGGATACATGATTAATCTTATTTGATGAAGGTCTAAATCTAGCTAAATTAGAAGCTAAAGCGATGTTTTCTTTACAAGATTGAGAATCTCAAGAATGTGATAGTGAGTGGTAAACTAAACGAGTACAATGTGGACGTCTTTTAATTCTGATTTCTGTTATTATTACTCCGAGATAGAATTCGTGCAATGAATTATCCAGAGCTTATATAGAAAATGTTGTACGAGACTCAGTAGTAGCTTGTTTGTTCATTCAGGGAGTAATAAAATATACAGTTATTTGAAGAAGATGTTTTGATGATCAGGAATATAATTTGAGTACGCAGTTGCATCTTGCCAATGTAATTCATCTTTAGATTGATGGTAAGCCTGAGAGAGAAATTTAGAGCTTTGACGATATGCTCTGACACTGTGTTCCAGAGTTCAAGAGTGATTGGAAAGAGATATATGAGGTGGAATTAATTTTTGATTCTGAGGAAAAGGGTGAAAGTGATTCATGAAAGTTGAAAGCAACTTCAGACTGACATAAGTAGTATACAGATTTGATGATTTAAGATATTGGATTCCAGATCAATGACAGAGTGCTTCTGGAAGTATTTCCCTCGAAGAGGACTCTTAGATGAGGTAGAGGAAACTACGAGAATGTTACCTTGGTAAGATTTTTGGGGACGAAAATCCCTAAAGGGGGGAGAGTTGTAACAGCCTGATTTAGGGTCTAGTCAGAATAGTGGTTTCAAGACCACAAATCCGAAGTAAAAATATTTATTTTATGATTGTTTTAAGGTTCATGATCTGA
Source organism: Gossypium sturtianum (assembly GCA_025698515.1). NCBI lineage: Eukaryota > Viridiplantae > Streptophyta > Magnoliopsida > Malvales > Malvaceae > Gossypium > Gossypium sturtianum. Next base: position 54,425,206 of record CM046947.1, read on the forward strand.
TTGCTTGATTGTGTGAAAGTTTCGTTGAGAAATTTTGTTGGTAAAGTGTCCAATTTGACTTTTAGGACTAAATTGCAAAAGTTGCAAATTGTGTGTTCTAGAAGCTTTAAGTATGAAATAGTTATGGATTCTTAATTAGAGGTCCTTAAATAGCAATTTTACCAATTTCTATTTTTATGGACAAAAATGGACATGTTTAGGAAAAATTTCAAAGAAAGGCTTTAGGGGCATTTTGGTCATTTGGTTAATAAAAGAATAAAAAGGGATAAATCAAGTAAAAATTTGTATCCATCTTCTCTCCTTGGCCAAATTTTACAAGACACCATAGCTAGGGTTTTCTTCAACTTTCAAGCTTGATTGCAAGTACATCCTAGCCCTGTTTTTAATGCTCTTTATGTTTTTAAAGTCGTTATCATCTGATCTATCTATTTCTACCATTAATTTAAGGAAAGATAAAGGTCTAGGGTTTAACCCATGTTGGATATTTGTGTATTTTGATGTCTAATGGTAGATTATGCATGTTTGATGTGTAATAAACAACTTTTGCTAGGTGGATTTTTATGAAAATGTCAAAAGGACCTATTTGTAAAAAGATTATAAAATGAGTGTAAAAGTCTGATTAAATGAAAAATTTGGACTTCTATAAGTATAAAAGAGGATCATCTAGGCTTGGGAATCAAAGAAATTGAATAGATTTCATTTTTCAAGCTTAGGGGCAAAAATGTAAATATGTCAAAGTTTAGGGGCAAAAATGTAATTTTTCCATAATGTGATTTTTGGACTGAATCAAATAATGTGAATAATAAATGAGCTAATTTGCTATTATAGATCAAGAGAAATGAGGTTCGGACCTAGATCGGGAGAAAAATAAAGTATTTAACGATTAGGTCCCATTCCTACTATTTTTGTACCGAGGTAAGTTCGTATGTAAATAATGCATTGTTTTATTTATGTTTTAAATGCTTTAAAGTTGTATGAATTGTGATTGACTCTATGGAAGTATTCGTCAAATTTTCGACAAGCGAAAAAATCTCGGTTGAACCTTAGGAATAGTCAGGATACAAATGTCATGACATTAGGGTTATTGAGATTTCGAGTAAGACCATATCTGGGATATGGCATCGATATGAGACTTCGTGTAAGACCATATCTGGGATATGGCATCGGTATGAGATTTCGTGTAAGACCATAGCTGGGTTATTGGCATCGATACGAGATTACATGTAAGACCATATCTGGGATATGGCATTGGTACGGTACTGTGTGTATAAGATCCCCGAGTATCCTTTAGTATTCCAAGTGGTTCAACGGGAAATTCAACGGATATGTCAAAGATGAGAAAGTATGTGAATATGTTATGTGATGGTACAGGTGGTAAGATTGTGATTGAGTAAGTTGTGCTTATAAAGCATAAATGACATTTATGTTGAAACGTGTTTTGTAATTCATATGATGAACTATTAGTATATGATAATTATGTTAATATGTGTTATGTTGATATTAAATGAAATTTATGAAGTTTTAATGACATTCATGTTGATATATGTTATGCTATTCATATGATGAGCTATAGGCAAGAATATGATTGAGTAAATTATACTCATGAAGTTTAATGACATTCAAGTTGAAATATGTTATGTTATTTATTTGATGAGCTGTTGGTAAGATTGGGATTGAGTAAGTTGTGTTTATGAATTTTAAAGACATTCATGTTAATATTTGTTAATTTATTTGTATGTCAAATGTATGAATAATGTTTTGTATTATTTGCATATGAACTTACAAAGCTATATAGCTTACCCCTTCCTTTCCAATGTCTTATAGGGTTATTAAGCTAGCTCGGATTGGAGTTCGCCAGAGATCCTATCACACTATCAAGCTATTATTTTGGGTATAAGTGAATTCAAGTATTTTAAGTTTATGGCATGTATAGGGACTTAGTCATTTGTTAAATGTGTCATTGTGATTGTAGCCAATGTGTTGGCTTGTGATTGTCAAATGCTTGTTTTGATATTTGGCCATGTAAATTGGGTTATTTGGGCTATCATGGTTGTAAGCCTAAATATATATATATATATATGCTAATGTCTTTGGTGATATGAACATGGTATACTTGGTGAATGATGGAAATATGATTTATGACAAGAATGTGAAATTAGTATGTTTTTAATGGGCTAAGTATGATGTTTTAAGCATGATACATAATGGCATGAGAATGACATGTTATTGTCTTGGTTATGGTTATTTGGTTGCTCTCACATGCTTGATTTTGTGCCATGAGATGTTGTATGGATGTGTCCAAGTGAGGGTGACAAAATGGCTTGGCAAATAGCCTTGTTTTTGTCCACACGGGTGTGTGTCTAGGCCATGTGCGACACACGGTCTACCCCACGGGCATGTGTTTTGGCCGTGTGTCCCCTGCACCTTAATTGTTACAAAATAGAATGCTCAGTAATGGGCACACGGGCAGAGACACGAGCGTGTGTCTCAGCCGTGTGGACGGCAAGGCCTCTAACACGGGCGTGTGCCCTTGACGTGTAAAGTCCGCACCTATTTTATGAAAAATTATGAAAATTTAATCGATCACACGGCCTAAGCACACGGGCGTGTGACTTGACCGTGTGACCTCAATTTGATGATGACGTCATAAACAAAAAGCTCCCTAATTTGAACACGGCCTAAAGCATAGGCGTGTCCCGAACCCACACGGGCATGTGACTCCTTTTTCATGAAAATTTTTCTAAGTTTCTCAAAAGTTTCCAAAGTTCTCGATTTTGTCCCGAACCACTTCTGATGCATGTTTTGGGCCCCATAGGCTCGTTTTAGGGAACGATATGAATGTTTTTGAAAAGTTTTAAATTTGAGTGGAAATTCATGTCTCAATTTTGAATGTTTGCTTGTGAATAAGTCCGGTAATGCCTCGTACCCTATCCCGGTGTCGGATACGGGTAAGGGGTGTTACATAACTTCTAAGTCATCTACTTTAAATGATTATTCTTTTGATGAGTTGCAAGATGCTTATGATGAGTTGGGTTTGAAATTTGAAGTCATGATGTCAAAACACAAGAAAAATGTTTCAAAATTTAGAAATGAAAATAACTTACTTTCCAAAACCAATTATGAACTTGAAGAGAAAGTAAATAAAATGAAAGAAATTATTAATGACTTTGAAAAGAAAAATTTAAACTTGCATAATTTACTCTTAAAAGTTCATGAGGATAATAAAAAAGAACTTGAGTTGCTTAAGAGTGAAAAAGCTCACTCTAACAAAATTTTTGAAAAAGGAGAAAATTCAAAACAAAACTTTGTTAAAAATAGCTTTACTTTCTATAAACATAGAGGTCCCTCAAGATTTTAGAAGGAAAACTTGTTTAGAGTGTATGGGTCCCTAAAGGACTTAGTGCTACTCAAGATAAGGAAACTCTTTCAAAATGGATACCTAAAGGGACTAGAATTTTGGAAACTAATGCTTATGGACCCAAAAGAAATTGGGTACCAAAAACTTAATTCTATATTTGTAGGTAAGGTGCATTTCTTCAAGGTGAACAAACGGAAATTCTATGTGATTGCACCTTAATGTTATTTGGTATGGTAGTTAATTTGTTCTTTATTTTTAATATCTATCTTTGATTAACCACATTCTTTTCCTCTTAAGTTTTACTTGATTATTTTTTTATATAAAAAAAAGGGGGAGAAGAGGAAGGTAAATTTTATGGTTGATTGATTACTTATATGCCAAGATTAGTGACCAAATTTTCAAAGCAAAATGTATGTCAAATTTGAGCTTATTTTAAAATTTTATGCTCCAAATATTTATGCCTTAAATTGAAAATGGCTTTTATTAACTGGGAGCAATCTATTCAAAAACAAATTTACCAAATGTTTTGTTATATTAAAAAGGGGGAGATTGTTAAACTAAGCCTTATTTGATAATATGTTTTGATATAACAAATTAAAGTGTTTTTGAATAAAAGTTAAGTTGAACAAATTGATAAAATCAAGTTGAAATTGTTTCAATTAAATCAAACATTTTCAATTATGTTTTAATTGTTTTGAAACAAGTTAGTATTACTCCAGGATACCTTTTGTCCAAGTATCGATAGTTTTCAAGATATCGCAATACCTGTAACAACCCGAACCCGGCCCAAACATTATGACCGAATTTGGTTTGTTACGGAAAAAAACTTTTTGAAACCATTTTAAAACCAATTTAAGTTTTGTTGAAAACTTCTCGTTTTTGGTTATCTTGCCGAAACTATACTTAGATTTAATTTGGAAATTTAATTGAGTCAGGTTGTTATACAAATTTCAAATGTGCCCGATGGCACGATAAAACATTTTCGTGTTAATTTAAGAAAACATGTGATTTTAATTCAATTTTTAATAATATAGTTTAAACAAAGTATCCAACATATAAGAAATAACAAAAGTAAAGTTTATGGAGGCCTTATTACAACCAAAATAGAAATAACCAATAATAAAATAGAATAGCTAAGTTTAGAGTTCAATTTGTTCAAGTCCACCGCATGGCCACCTCGAGTCCAACCTGGCTCCTCAACCGCCATCTACGAGTCACACTGAAAAATGTTAAAGGAGAAGGTGAGTCACCAAGACTCGATGATGTAACCTTTCCCCGCTTAAAAAAACATTTCCATACACAACATATAACAGCTTAATATGCGTAATATTATGTGCCCCAACCTAGCCAACCAAACGCCTTTGTCTACCCCATGTGGTACTAAACCACCGGTGACCGTAGTCACAATGTGTTACCAAAACACTGGTGGTGCCAAACCACTGGTGACATATAGTCACGATGTGTTACCAAAACACCGGTGTCCGTGGACACAACTCGCTTGATAACTATTGTTATAAGCGAATTCCGCTAATGGTAGGTACTCCTCCCAACTACCACTAAAATCCAAGACACAACCTCTTAACATGTCCTCTAAGATCTCAGTATCACTCTTTCCGATTGTCCTCAGCCGATTATGGATGGAAAGCCGATCAAATCTAACCGTACCCAAAGCTTGATGCAACGCTTTCCAAAACCTTGACGTGAATCGGGATCCCTATCTCGAAATAATCGATCATCGCACACCATGTAACCTCACTATTTCACCCACATACAACTTCGCTAGCTTCGGAGTGAGTAATCCATTCTCACCGGCATGAAGTGAGCTGATTTAGTCGAAGCGATCCACAATTACCCCAAATCGCATCCTTCTTGTTGGGCGTAAGGGTAGCCCACTAACGAAATCCATGGTGATCCTCTCCCATTTCCATTGAGGATCTTTATCGGTTGAAGTAGTCCCGATGGTAATCGATGTTCACCTTTAACTCGCCGGGCATGTCGACACTTTCCTACGAACTCCGTTATCTCACGCTTCAACCTGTGCCACTGTAATCGCTTCCGCAAGTCTCGCATACATCTTGCTTCCCCGTGATGCATAGCGTATGGGCTGCTATGTGCATCTTGGAGAATTTTCTCGCCTTAATTTCGTATCCCTTGGCATACAAGCTCGTCCTTGAAAACAAAGCACTCCATCACTAGACAGATCAGCACCCTTCCAAACCACCATCCCGAACTTGTACCCTCTTAGCGCTCAAGCCTTCATCCACTAACCGCTTTTCCTTAATCTCCTTAATCCATGTTGGCTTTACTTGGAGTTCCGCCAAAAAAGACTCCCATCATCATATAGACTCAACCGAGCGAACATTGCTCTTAAGTCCGTCACAACCTTCCGCTCAATGCGTCGGCTACTACATTAGCCTTACCTGGATGGTACTCGATTGAACAATCGTAATCCTTTAGTAGTTCAATCCACCGACGCTGCCTCGATTTAGATCCTTTTGAGTCGAAGATACCTCAAGCTTTTGTGATCCGTGTAGACTATCGACTTCTCCCCATACGTAATGTCTCCATATCTTCGAGAGCGAAGACGCATCGCCGCTAACTCCAAGTCGTGCGTTGGGTAGTTAACCTCATGCGGTCTTAATCGACGGGATGCATAGGCTACTACCTTCCCATCCTCGCATCAACACACATCCCAAACCAAAGTGAGATGCATCACAATAGATCGTGAATAACTTTCCCGCTTGGTCGTACTAAACCGAGCTTCCACAAAATTTTCCTTAGCTTATCAAAGCTTCCTTGCTGCTTCTCCGTCCATACAAATGGAACACCTTTCCTTAGTAACTTGGTTAACGGCGCCGCTATTAGAGAGAATCCTTCCACGAATCTCCGATAGTACCTCGCTAAACCTAAAAAATCTTCAGTATTTCACCACCGACCTAGGTGGTTTCCACTCCAATACTTTGCTTCAATCTTGCGAGGGTCTACTCTAATTCCTTCCGCCGAGACCACGTGCCCTAAGAAAGCTACTTCCTCACCAAAATTCGCACTTACCGAATTTGGCATATAATTGTTTCTCCTCAATACTTGCGTAACTATCCGTAAATGCTTGTCATGCTCCTCTTCTCGTCTTTGAATAAACCAATATGTCGCCTATGAACACCACGACGAATTGGTCCAAGTACTCGTTGAAATACCCTATTCATTAAGTCCATAAATGCCGCGGTGCATTGGTCACCAAATGGCATCACCAAGAACTCGAAATGCCCATACCGAGTTCGAATTCCGCCTTGTGAACATCACCTCCTTCACCCTTAATTGATGATAACTCGACCTAAGGTCAATCTTTGAGAATACCGACGCACCTTTCAGTTGGTCAAACAAATCATCGATCCGAGGCAACGGGTACTTGTTTTTGATCGTTAACTTGTTTAACTGACGGTAGTCGATGCACATCCGCATAGAACCGTCCTTCTTCTTGACAAACAACACAGGTGCTCCCCACGGAGATATACTTGGTCGAATAAACCCTCTATCCAAGAGCTCCTGAATTTGAGCCTTTAGCTCCACCAATTCCTTTGGTGCCATTCGGTATGGTGCTATAGACACAGTGCCGTTCGGTGTAGCAAGTCTATACTCGAATTCAACTTCCCGATCCGGAGGCGGACCCTAAGCTCTTCCGGGAACACATCAAAGAAATTCCCCAACCGTTCGGACCTTTCCAACTACTAACCCCTTAGCTTCCAAAGCACGATTTGAACCAAATACGCCTCACAACCCTTCTTGACCATCTTTTCAACCTTCAAGGCGCTCACTACATTGGATAGGTAATTCCTTCTATCTCCTATCATAACCACTTCATCACCTTCATCGTCTTAAGAACCATGCGCTTGGCGCGCAATCCAAATTCGCTTGATACTTAACCACCTGGTCCCATTCCAAGGATCAAATCGAACTCCCAAACGGTAGTTCCATCGGATCGCTACAAATACTACCCCTTGAAGTTCTAGGGTACGCCTCTATAAAGTTTGTCTACTATTACAGAGTGACCTAAAGGGCTAACTACAGTCATCTCCTAGAAGCGCTTTGAGTTTAGGTCCATAGTTCCTACCACACTACTAGCAATGTACGAAAAGGCCGAGCCCACATCAATCAATGCAACATAAGGAAAACCAAAATTAGAAACGTGCATCGGCTATGACATCCGGTGCGTCACCTTCCTCGCGACACCTCGCCACAGAAACTAAGCCAGTCGCCTAGCCTCTCGTGTTGCCCGAACCTCTCGCCTTGAGTTCCTCGACCTCGGTTAGGACCGTTGTTTCCTCTCCGCCATTACCACGACCCTTCCGTGGTCCCGCACTTCTATTCTCGAGTACACCGCGCCTCCCCGGTGATTCTTAGCTAGTTTCCGGGACAATCTCGACACGATGCTCCAAAGACCCACACTCGAAACATCCTTTATCACCGGTCCAACAACCTCCCAATGGGTCTTTCCACAGCGATTACACCGAGTCGGCCTCGATTAGTAGTCGTGGGCCTTGTCACCTGATTGGGCCCACTCGGCCTAGCCTTTTTCGAACACTACCGCTTGATCCAAATGACCCAAATCCTCTCTTCTTCTCGATTATTCCTACTATAGCTTTGCCTCACGACCTCCTTGATCCCTTCTGGCTACCTTAGCCTTTTCCACCGTGAGATGAGAACTCACGAACTTTGTGGCGCAAATCAAGAACCTCAAATCATCTCGAGTCCGTCCTCAAAGCGGACACAAATCATGTTCGTGAGCCACGATGCCTCTAGCATACCTACTCACCCCTTAAAATTCTCGCCTCATATTCCGACACGGACTTAGTTCCTTGCACTAATCCTGAAAAGCCTTTCTCTCACGCAAGTAGTGTAGCCGGTGCCCACATACTTTTTCTCGGTAGGTGGTTCTCAAATACTCCCAAGTCAAATCATCTGCAGAGCCCCATCTCGAACCGTAAGCCACCACCGATACGCTTCATCCTTTAGTAGTTTACACGCCTCTTTCAACTTTTCTTCCTCACCAAAGTCAAGATCATCCATGATTCTTTCAGCTTGACTCTAGCCGCATTCTCACAGACCGGTGCCACTCCCGACACACTCGGAATACCTCCGCCTCCGTTAGATCGAGTCGCCGGGAACAGATTTCCGAGCTCCCACATTTCCACCAGCCCCACCACCATCTCTAAGACTCGCAAAACGACTATGATACACGCCGCCACCTGGCCCGATCCGGCCTCCTCGCTCTAAAAGTAGGAGGTGGTGGTGGCGGTACCTCATTTTCGAACCTTGTCCCGACTGACGGGTTCGCACACCGTCATCCTACCCCTACCACGCCCATGGCGCTCCACGCCCTCTAGAACTCATTCTATCTACCGCGCTTTTAATCGATTAAGAAAAATTTTATGCGTTAGCATTTGTTTCACTTTATTACTCGCGAAGAAATTTTATGGATAAGGTTTAATCAGAGATTCTTTCGAGCAAACAATGTTTCAGTTTCCTATCCTAGTTCACACAAAGAAGTTCATGCATCCATTCCCTAATACTTCCCATACCTATTCACTCATCGGACATTTCTGCCCATTTCTATCCCAGGGGTATTTTCGTCTTTTTCCTACAGTGTATTTTCGTAATTTTCTAGAACCAAAATATTTTGGTCGATGATTTTCAAAGCAAGGTTTTTGAATGTCTGTAAAATCATTGAAATTTTTGGGCAAAACCATTGAATTAATATTTTATGGGTCGTGGCATTTTGGTAATTTTACTCCTAAGGGTATTTCTGTAATTTTTCACAAGTCAAGTTTTTCGAGGAAAACATTGTAAAAGTAATATTCTAGGATTTGAGAAAGTTATTGCACAAGTTTTGAAAACATTAGGGTTTGTTGTTTCATTCTATTTCGAAAAACAAGGCTAATTCCCTTTTCGGGTTTTAATCATTGTGTTTAGCCTATGACCGAGCCCTCCCGGTCGTGGTGAACCAAAGCTACGCACTGTGCGTAATTCGAGTGAAGAGGAGGTGGGTCACGCGGACCGCTTAAATACCAAGCTCCCACCAACCTTTCTAGACATGCGCACGCAGGTTGCCACACCACCGAGCCCTCTCGAGTTAGGGTGAACTGGCTTACGCACTGCAGGATACCCGCGAAGAGGAGGTGAGTCACGAGGACCGCTTAAATACCGTGCTCTTCCGGATCCAATCCTAGACATGCGTGCAGGGGTTACCACACCCTAGCTCATTGACTAAGTCATAGGTTGGTTTAGTTCCTTAAGTCTTATGTTCTGCTTTGTGTTTGAGTAATCTAACCTTAGGGTCCAAGTCCTATAAGTCTATCTACGCTCCATGCTTCCTACCCTTGTACAGAATATAATTCACCAAGAGGTTTAGATATACTTACCTCGCGGATTGGTGCCGAGACTCGGGCCATGCTGTTCAAAAACCAAAAATCATTCCATAAGGCCTACTAAAACATTTTTGGGCCTTGGGCCCACAATGAGAGCTTTGAACTGGCTCGATACCAATTTTGTAACAACCCTAACCCGCCCCAAACATTATGACCGAATTTGGTTTGTTACGGAGAAAACTTTTGAAACCATTTTAAAACCAATTTAAGTTTTGTTGAAAACTTCTCGTTTTTGGTTATCTTGCCGAAACTATACTTAGATTTAATTTGGAAATTTAATTGAGTCAGGTTGTTATACAAATTTCAAATGTGCCCGATGGCACGATAAAACATTTTCGTGTTAATTTAAGAAAACATGTGATTTTAATTCAATTTTTAATAATATAGTTTAAACAAAGTATTCAACATATAAGAAATAACAAAAGTAAAGTTTATGGAGGCCTTATTACAACCAAAATAGAAATAACCAATAATAAAATAGAATAGCTAAGTTTAGAGTTCAATTTGTTCAAGTCCACTGCATGGCCACCTCGAGTCCAACCGGCTCCTCAACCGCCATCTACGAGTCACCTGAAAAATGTTAAAGGAGAAGGTGAGTCACCAAGACTCAGTATGTAACCTTTCCCCCGTTTAAAAAAAACATTTCCATACACAACATATAACGCTTAATATGCGTAATATTATGTGCCCCAACCTAGCCAACCAAACGCCTTTGTCTACCCCATGTGGTACTAAACCACTGTGACCGTAGTCACAATGTGTTACCAAAACACCGTGGTGCCAAACCACTGGTGACATATAGTCACGATGTGTTTACTAAAACACCGTGTCCGTGGACACAAATCGGGTGATGGGGCCAACCCATCGTGTGATACCAAATCACCGCGCATTTATCCCATATCTCAAGTGGGGCCAACCCACGGTGGTGTTAACCACGTGGACGAGTCGCTATGAGGTACCAAACCTCCGGAGGTACCAAACCTCTGGTGACATATAGTCACAAAGTGTTACCAAAACATCGGTGCTCGTCGGACGAACTATCACCGCCCCTCCACTCGGTCCAATCCCACATCACCACATAAATATACGTTACATGCCATCATATGTATAAATCAATACATCATGCTTCCCAAAAGCATTAATAATAATTCACATTAACAGGTACTTACCTGAATTGCCATCTATACCGATATGGTATATCATCCAATGCTACATAAATCAAGTAAGCATTTACAATATTCAACACATTTAATAAATTATAGTGTGTATGTACACACCACACACCCTTGGATGCTCTAAACTGAAAAAGAAGGGTCGACCACCCTAGATCTACTGATCCCTATATTCGACCAAATACCCAGGTTAGTACTATGGCCTAATCGGCCAACCAATTAATTTGAGAGGGTTCCTTGTGAACCCGAATCCCTACCTTCACACTTTTGGATACTAATCGCAATACTTGATTCCCGAATCGCTCACAATCACCATTGATTAGTAAGTAAAACTAATAGCCTTCGCTTTTAATCGAATCGTTATAATAAAGAAATTGATCTTACCACCACTTACCGAAATCGAATGCTAGAGATCGTGGCCTGAGTCGATCGCTTTCATTCCCTGAGCACCTAGAAGAATCGTTCACTACTCGATTAGAAGCCTTATAACCATTGCCGAAATTGGCACCTCCCCTTGTAAAAGAAATCGACAGAAAAAAAAAGGAAAAGGGGAGATAGATATTCGGCCATTACTTACCTTGATCCAAATCGATTAACAAAGGAGATGCAGGAAGATACTATGCTCAATATTCGGCCAACAGAGAGGTAAAGAGAAGATGATGGGATTATGGCAAAAAGGGAAACAAAAGATTGAGGTTTTGGAATTTTGAACACGTTTGTAAAAGAAACGAAAATAGCAAGGTTGCTTTCTAGGAAATTCGGCTATGTGCATGGATGAAGAAAAGGAAAATAAGGTGTTAGGTATGTGCCTTAAATAGGATTCGGCCCCTCTAGTAGCCTCTTGCCAGTCCACTTCTCCTTGCTCAAGGAGTTCAACTCCTAGCCAACTCCTAGTTTTTCTCTTGGCCACTCATTTGATTTAATTCAAACGATTTGAATTAATAAATAATAATCTCCTAATAATCCATATAATAACCTCATTTATCTCTCATTATCCTTGAAATTAAACAAATAAAAATCTAATTTTAAATGCTCATATTATCTCTTATTAATAATAATAAAAGAGTTTAAAGGAGGAAGACTCTCCCACTTGTGCCGTCCAAACATAGTGCAAAAGAAAGGGAATTTTGTGACTCGAACCCAGATCCCCCTTGCTTGATGTGGCGTCACATGTTAGCTCTTAAGTGGGCTTACTTTGCCACTTATTCTAGGCTCATCTTTTGTCCAAATTATCCCCATTTATTCTTATAACCCCCACTTGTTAAGGTTCCCTACCTCAAAGCTTGAAAATAATATTTTTCCCACTACTCGAGCTTACTAAAAATCCATAATTAAGCCTTAACATTCCGTAAATAATATCACAGCAGTTCATAATAAGAAAAATAATTAAATTCCAAATAACCCCATTTTTGGGATGTTACAATACCAAATTGACATTTTGTTTTCAATTTCCACAAAAGTATCGATACCTTTTACCAGGTATCGATACATTGACTTTGGTATCGTTGTAAACTAAATTTAACGGTCTCTAAATCAGGCATTAAATGCTAATAGTATTGACACTCGTAGAAAAAGTATCGATACCTTTTGTTGCAGGTGAATTTAATGATCTGGTATTCTCATCCCAACAGCTCTATTCACTCTCACAATAACTACAATGGTTGGAAATCAATTAGATGGTATAAATACCATCTTCCAAAGGTTTAACAATAAGAAGAGACATGTGCAAAGCTTAAAGATCAATAAAAACAACCTAAGAGCTTAATTCTTTCATACATTTTCTTGTAAACACTTGTGAGCTTTTGTTATATTCATTTAGCTCAAGTGTTCTTTGTATTAGTGCTTAATTGGAAAACATTCTGATCTTGTAATGATTACTTCTTAGTTTGCTTATTTGTTCTCTTTAAAATAGGGTTAATTTATAAGGTTTGGGTAGAAACCTTAAGGGAGTGCAATCTTAAGATTTTGGGGCATAAATTTTAAGAGAGTTATAAGGTTAAACCTTATCATCAAAGGTTACCAAATTAGTGAATTTGGAGAAAATCCTTAGTTGTGGAGAGCTAAGGTAGTGAAGTAGGCAATTGGGGCCAAACCACTATAAATCATTGTGTTCTTTGTTGCATATTTTTCATTGCTTCCACCACAATTTCTCAAAAGCCAATTCAACCTCCCTATCGACGATCTTGAGTTGACCCTTCCAGGCTAACAGAATTCCATCTCACTCGAATCGATTCGAGAAAATTTCAAATCGAGTTAGGATGATAAAATGCGATTCGTCAACTCGATTAACTCGAAAAAATTTTATTCGATTCGATTGAATACTCATCCCTACTTTAGATAATATATATACATATATGATGTAAAATTATATTTGATTGACAGGTTATAAAACTCGTAGTTATAGGGTAATAATTATAGGGTAATAAATTTTTATCATGTAATGATATATTTTTAAAAAAAGATCTTGTAATTATATTTATTGATAGGTTAAAAAATATAAAATCAATAATAATTAATCGATAATGATATATTGTATTAGTTACAATTTTGAGCCTTTACACATTATAATGTTAATATATCATTATCGATTAATTATAATGATATATTGTAATTATTGATTAATGAGAACATTTAAAAAAAGTAATTATAATATTAATATACGATTTATATATTATCAATAAAGCAAATATAATTATGAGTTTAAAATTGAAATATTCTAAATCCTGAGGTAGTCATTGACTATGCTTATGTAACTCATGTGCTTTGATATAAGTGGAGGCTTATGCTCCAAAGATGATCGAGCCCATAGCCGGTATGTTGGGTACATGACTTGTGTATGACATGGTTTTACTAGCAACAATGGAATTCATAGCTCGATTAAAAAGTTAACAGTATCCTCTCATTGATATTGTGTAGATTGATAAATATGGAACTTGGCAACGGGTTGCTTATTCTCGAACAAGCAATTTATCACCGTCATTTGTTAACAGTGAACAAATTAATCGTTAAGAAGACACAATGGTGATAATGAAATAAAATAGGATTATATTGAGTAAACGAATTTAACTCAAAAGAATCAAGGATATCATATGAGGGTATCACACACATGACGAGGTTATTGGACAAAGCAGTTGGATGAATTGCTTTCGTAAAAAGTATATGACCACCTCCCAACGTACCAATGTCCATTGTAGAAATCCTGCACAAAAGATGTGAACAAATGGTATCCGCAAGTATTCGGGTCAGGTTGTAGGTACGTACTCCAAGGATCATACCCAAGGGAGGCAAGCACTAAATTAATTCTAACTTAAACATAAATAGATCTAATTAACACTTTAATCAGTTTATAGTAAGATGAATTAAAAGAAAATAGTTTTAATAAACTATGCTAAAAACATAAAAGGAAATTAAACAAATGAAAAGCAAAAAAATCAAATAAGGAAATATGTATCAAATCTGGGCATGGGTGATTAGCTCACTTCGATAATCTTAAGCAATTGTCGTCTCGGGTTTGCTTGTTCAATCAACTAGTCAGTACCCCAGCAGGATCTTCCGATACATCCATTGAAATACTGAGTTGGTAAGAACTACTTATCTTCTGACCTCACAGTCCAGATTGGTTTAGGTTTAAGGTGTACACGGATAGGCCATACCAATTTTTGGTTAATTCCTACCTTGATGACTTCCTAGGGTTGTTAGGCCTAGGGTTTAGGTTTTTCTTTTTCCTGAACAACTGATTCGTTAAGAAATCCCTACAAAACAACTAATTATTCATACCTCCACTCACTAATCCCCCACATGAGGATTAGGTCCTCATAGATCTAATAAATAATATAAACTTGAATGAAAGAATGAATATAAAGAATAATTTCAAGAGTAAAGTTTAGAAGAAGCATGATTGCATTGAACTTAAGTGTAGAATCCTCATAGAGTTTGAGAACAATTCCAAAATTTGATTTCTTCCCAACGAAAAACAACAAGAACAAAAATCTAAAACCTAAGAAAAGAGAAAATCTAAAGTCTAGATCTAAAGAGAAAATTATACAAAGTTAAAAAGTGTCCATAACATGTGTTAGCTGAGCCTATTTATAGACTTAGAATGGCTGTTGTCATTAACCCTAGGTCAGCTACCATTTTCGAGCTTAAAGTTGAATTGTGCGGACCAAAACGCCCCTTGCTCGTATTAATTCCCTGTGCAGATTTGCTGTCACGAAACATTAGGTCCTATGTCGCGACATCGAGGGCAGTATGCTTAGCTTCAGGGTGTTTTCAGGGGTATGTCACGACATCCTTAGGATGTGTTGCGACATTGAAGGTAGTCTTGGACTTTTTTTACTCTGCTCCCTATGTTGCGACATCAAATGCTTCGTGTTGCAACCTAGCAACCAGTATCAAGTTAGTACGCCTTCTAAGGTCTCCTACACACTCACAATGTATATGAGCTCACCCTTAGGCCTCATTCGGCCCCTAAGGTCAATAAAATACTTGAATAACGAATTTTATTACACTGAACTAAACTTGCTGAAAAGTAATTAAAACATAACTAAAATGCTTATGTTCAAGCTCCTAAAGTGCAAAAACTAGTTTAATCTGCTATACTGAATTACGGCAGATCAAACTCCCCCACACTTAAGTTATTGGTTGTTCTCAAGCTACACAAATAAAATAAATAAATGAAACGACGACCCTTGAGCAAGTATGGTACAAATGTTAACTTTAGAGCACATGAATAGACATTTTATATTCACATATAATCTTGACATGAGATATAACTAACTTACCACTCTTGATATCAAACACCTAATTTCATGATATTACAAAGCATACAAGTATTAAAGATCTTAAACGTAAGAATCCATCAACAAATTATACACGTAATTTAATTATCCTAACAGAATACAAATAGTCATAAATGCAATTGTTCAATATGATTTCAAATTGTGAACAAGTCTACCTAGATGACATAGGACTTTTCGGCTTGTGATGTACTGAGGCTTAGGATAGGTATGGATTTCAAGAATGGTAAGCATCAAATATTTTCAAGCACAAAAATAGTTATGCACATCATATTGTTCCCTATTCTTCCTTTTAGTAACCCTTTTTCGCTCACCGCCTTATGTCTCATTCACTCACCTCCCTTATTTTTTCCACATAGGAAGTCACAGTCTAATATAACAATCATGGTTAACTCACGAGTTTTTGTGCACTAATGAATGAGCTTTTCTACTTTTGTGACTTTGTCACATTTTTTTTCCTTTTTCACTACATCTCACTCACAAATGCTTTTACTTTTCAAGTATTTTTTCTACTCGTTTTGATTTTCTTTTTGAACTTTTTTCTTTTGTTGCACATATTGGCTAACCTATGATTACTATATCATACTGATCCCTCCTATTTCACTCTATTTTTAAAAAATCCACCATAATATATCTACTTAATCCCTCAATACGTATGGCCAGATGTCTATAGTTGTGCAGTTCAGGACCAACGGAAAAGGATAAGTACAAATTTATATTTTGGCTCGAATTTTATATAAAGGTTCATCAAGAAGTGTTTTCTGGCCGAGAAATAGGTACTAAAGATAACTAACAGGGTTAGCTTTTTTGCTCTGGGTGTATTCTAAACAATGCCTTAGGTCATCCCTAGGTATCTCAATATTCACAACTCTAATCAACCAAACAACCAAAAATTCACAATTTATCATTCATATTAGCATGTTCATTACCTTGTATTCTCTATATCATTTGGTACTTCCTGTAACAACCCTAACCCACATCCGTTGCCGAAATAGGGTTTCAGAGCATTACTGATCAAACAAACATAATTTTAAAACATTTCATATCATATAATATTCAAGTCAAAACCAATCAAACTCATACATATTGTCCCTCATTTAAGTCCTCGAGGCCCAAAATACGTGTTAGAAACAAGTTGGGACTAATTCGGAAACTCAGAGAATTTTTTCGCGAAATATTAAAAAAATTTCAAAGCTGTAGGTTTCACACGGCCGTGTGGTCGGCCGTGTGGGTATTCAAAATAGGGACACACGACCGTGTCCCAGCTCGTGTCTATACCTGTGTAACTCTCTGACTTGGATCACACGGCCAAGCCACATGCCCGTGTGTAGCACCCCTCACCCGTATCCAATGCCGAAATAGGGTTACGGAGCATTACCGAACTTACAACACATTTAAATATATTTTTCTCATACATTTAATCAATACAAGCAATCATCATTCAATTCAATCAATATGTTCCTTTACGAGCCTACGAGGCCCTAAACATACTTTGGGAGTGGTTCAGGACTAAACCAATAAATTTAGAAATATTTGGAACACTTATAAAACTTTTCTCCAAAACAGGGGACACACGCCCGTGTGACCAGGCCGTGTGTCTCACAGGCCACCAGACACGCCCGTGTTACAGGCTGTGTGGACATTCGAAATGGGATCACATGGCCGTGTCCCAGCCCGTGTCCTACCCCGTGTCCAAACAAGTGAGCTTACTGACTTGGGTCACACGGCCAACCACACACCTGTGTGTCTAGCCCGTGTGCCCTTCGAAGTGCCCACACACGCCCGTGTGCCAGGCCGTGCCAAACCTGTAGGGTATACTGACTTATGCAACACGGCCAAGTCACACGCCCGTGTGCTAGGCCGTGTGCAAATTAGGGGTATACTGACCTATGCCACATGGCTGATCACATGCCCGTGTGTGAGACCGTGTGGCGCATACTGACTTCATTTCAATTTCAACACTAGGAGACACACGGCCATGTAACATGACCATGTGTCTCACATGGCTGACACACACACCCGTGTCTCTGCCCGTGTGGACAAAAATAGGCTATTTATGTAACACCCCAAACCCGGCCTAGAAGTTATGGCCGAATCTGGCGGTGTCACATTGGAGTGCTTGTTGGAAACCCTTTTTTTTCCTTGTTGAAAAAAAAGACTCGTTTGGAGGTTGAAGCCTCTTAGTAGAACTCATATTAAACCATCATTTTGTTAATCAATTTAAAACGTCATTACTTCTAAAACCTTGTTTGTTGCGGAAGCTTAAAATTTGTTGCGGAAACATAGTGTTTTAAAAACAGTTATCGTTTTGGGAAAACCGTATTCTACTTCTAACATGTATAAATCATAATGATTAAAAGCCTCAGATTGAAAACTATAAAATTGGAGAGGCCTTATTACAACCCCACTCAAATTAACCGAAGTGCTTAAATAAGTGAACGAAATAGAAAAACATGTGTGGCTGTGTGGTCGTCTCTGAGTCCCTCACAGCACCGATCCTTCTAATGCTGGCGATTACTTGTATAGTCAGACAGAAGGGTGAGTTTGCGAAAACGCAGTGTGTAATCCCTTATAATACAAACAGTCAGATATACGGTATGTAAAAACAGACTGGGCCTGAGCCCATCACGCACCACGATGTCGTGGGTCTTAGCCCATAACGTAACCCGTGTGGACCTAAGCCCATAACAGAACCAGTATTAGATGCAGATATACAGGCAGAAATCCAGCCCAATCCAACCAATTCACCACCCGTACCAACCAACATACCATGTGGGGATAAAATCGACCCACCCAGCCAACACACCAAGCTTAGCACCGGTTGCGGCATTAAGTCAACAGAACGATTCGGTGCCGTAGACAGAACGACTAAAAGCCATAAATATCGCAGCATCGCTGCCGGTTAACATAACGACTAAAAGCCATAAATATCGCAGCATCGCTGCCGGTTAACAGAACGGCTAAAAGCCATAAATATCGCAGCATCGCTGCCGGTTAACAGAACGGCAAAAAGCCATAAATATCGCAGAAAGGCTAAAAGCCTTGTACAGAACGGCAATAGGCCGTACACTTCCTCCGTAACTTTGTCCCAACCCCATGCAATATGTCCTGTATGTCATGCTCAATCATCACAGGTGTATGCACGACCATACTCGATATGAGTCATTTAACATATATTACAAGCATATCACCACACGACCACAGTCCAAGTCGGTTAAAACACACGATCATATGATCACAATCAAGTCATGGCACAAAATCAATCATTTACCCTCAGGGGCAAAATAGTCATTTTACCCTATAAGGGTATTTCGGTAATCCTACTCTTCAGGGGCATTTCGGTAATTCTACCCTACAGGGGTATTTCACAAATTAGGGGTATTTTAGTAAATTTTCAAACCAAAGGTATTTCAGCAATTTTGAAAACTGATGGTATTTCAGTGATTTTGCAAACCGAGGGTATTTCAGTGATTTTACAAACTGAGGGTATTTCAGTGATTTTACAAACTGAGGGATTTCAGTAATTTTGCAAATCGAGGGTATTTTAGTAATTTTACAAATCGAGGGTATTTCAGTAATTTTGCAAATCGAGGGTATTTTAGTAATTTAGCAAACCGAGGGTATTTCAGTAATTTTGCAAACCGATGGTATTTCAGTAATTTTGCAAACCGAGGTTATTTCAGTAATTTTGCAACCTGAGAGTATTTCAGTAATTTTGTAAACCAAGGTATTCTAAACAGAGATAACGATGCGAATTAGCCTAGATTCTCGGCCCAAATGGGCCCACACGCTCGTGTGGCCCATTTAGCCCAAATCTAGCCACAGATATGAGATTCACATAGTCCAGTCCGATATTTACTACACAATCATACAACTTGTCCGATTGGACCCACAGGCCCATTGGCCCCACATGGCCCCTTTCGACCCACCGTGGCCCAAACAGCCTAAACCCATAAGAACAATCATGATGGCCTCAACTATCGCGTCGAAGCTCCCACACGTACGCTAGCACGCTCGTGTGGCTACCATCGCTGTGTGACCGGAATTTTTGCATTTGCCGCTCTACAGCTAGAGTAGTGCGAAATACACACTTGATAGGAATCTAGAGTTAATCCGCGCTCCGAACACTCCTATGCCCAAACGCCAACCAAGGTATGCTTACTCTCCTCATAGATCGCTCTATTTAAAACCAGCTTCTCGCCCAACCTCATGTTAGCTTCCCGATGTGGGATCCCTCCATCAATCCACCAAAACCATTCCAAATTAGCAAAATAGTCACATTTCGCATGCAAGGGGTTTCGAACTCAGGCTCCCCTGTAACTTAATCCACGCCGCTAGCCACCTTACCAACTAGCTCCTTGTGTAATAAAACAAGCAAAACTAAATATAAGCCTATGGGCCAAAGTCTAAGTTCATTTAAAAGGAAATCAAAATGAATTGTAAGCGCCAAGACTTGAACCCATGCTCCCTTGCAACCTTAATGATGCCTTGCCACTAGACCACTCACTTCCTTGTGTCATATTTTAACCAAACAAATTTATAAGGCCTTCCAGCTAACGCCAACTCCCCTTTAAGGAAAAACTAAAATTTTTGCTAGAGCCCTGGTTTGAACCCAGGACTTCTCCAACACTCCCAACTCTTCCCAAATCACTTAGCCACTAGACTAAACATGCAATTAGTGAAATTTCCTCGCACAACTAAAATCCAATTGCTCCGATACTCGAAGCCCATTTCTCCTAGGCCCAAAATTCGGGGTGTTACAATTTACCAAGCCAATTTGCCTCCAAAACTTAGGCACAACTATATCACCCATATGGCACAAAACATAACATCAATGTACCTATAATTCAATTCCAATTCAAGCATAATTTATGCCATTTCCATCACCAATCAATACAAAACATATATACCACATATCGTCATCTAAATTAATACCAATCCTTGTCTTCTCAAAACATCACAATGACCATTAACAATAGCCATTATTTGGCCTACTTTCACAAACATACCAATAATCACAAATCATCAATCATCACACAACCATCAACTAATTCAATTCAAAGGACATAATCATACTTATAATACCATATTCTTGCCTATTCAAATTATACCTTTTTCACATTTCCAAAACATTCATATATACCATTTCTATTAAGCATCTCTTAGCCTAAAATCACCAGCACAACTATTCTCAATTCATCAACCATTAGCTACCTTGAAGGTTGCATTCAACAATCCATTCTCAAACAATCATGAACCACATCACTAAGAAGCATTAACATACATACATATATATGTACATTACATAATAACCAAAATATGCCAAGTCACATGGCTAACATACAACCAATTTTGCAATATAAAAAAGCCAACACAAATGGCCAAAATCATGCTACAATACCAAAATGACACAAAGTACCTATAAATTCCATATGACCAAACCATAAGTTCAAAAGTACCAAAGTGATGGTTGGATAGTGTGACGATGTCTCTGACTGTAACAGCCCGTTTTTAGTCAAATTGGAATAGTGGTTTCGGGACCACAAATTTGAGGTTGAAAAATTATTTTAATATTACTTTAATTATTTACAGCATGACAGTATGTATGTGTGAAAGTTTCATGAAGAAATTTTATCGCTTGAATAGTTAATTTGATAAAAAGGACTAAATCGCGTAAAGCATAAAACTTGAGTTCTAATAGCTAAAGGTGTCTAATAGCTATGGTTTAATAAAGTGAAGGTCCTTATGTTGTAATTAGACCATTATAATGGTGGGTGGACAAATATGGGCTTATAATAAGTGTTTTAAGTGATTAATATTAAATGTTAATATGGTAAATTATAATTAAAATGATAATTAAAATAAAACAAAACAATTTCTTCTTCATTCATCTCTTCTAGCCGATTTTAACAAGAAGAAAAACATTCATGGATACTATTTAGGGTTCGACAATTGAATGATTAAATTGATCAAGAAAGGAGAAATACGGATTTGGATCGGGGAAAAGATAAAGTTATCGACTAATCGACTCGATTCGCCATTTTAATATCCGAGGTAAGTTCGTATGTTATAATTTCATTTCAAATGTATTTTATGTGCTTTGATATAGCATGAACTGTGATTATGTGATTACGGACAAGTTCGAAAATGATTCGACGAAGACTCGACAGTTGGAATCTCGGTTGAACCTTAGGAATAGTTTAGGATACTAGTGACATGCCATTAGGAGACAAGTAAGATGGCTTCGGGCCATGACATTAGCACTTCTTGTGCGAGATACGTTGAATTGGCTTCGGGCCATGATATAGCACTTTGTGTGTGAGACAAATCGATTTGGCTTCCGGCCATGCATATCGACTGATTTGACTTTGGTCCATGATATCAGAATTTCGAAGAAGTTACCTTGATTGGCTTCGGGCCATGGTATAGGTACTTATCATGTTAAACCCTTGAGTATCCGACTTCTATTCTGAATGGTTCAACGGGTAAATGAAAGATGTGGATGAGTATGAGGTTGGTACGATATGGTACAGGTATGTACGGTAATGAATTGAGTTTTGAAACTATGGATAAGTTCTTTGGTAAATTATGTGAATGATCATTTGATAGCTATGAGATTTAATAGAATTGTTGTATATTGTTTTCTATTATTTGAATGATTAATGAATGGTGATAGTTGCTTTTTGTTAACATACGAGCTTACTAAGCTATATAGCTTACTTTATTGCTTTTCCATGTTTTATAGTGATTTCAAAGCTAGCTCGGACTTGGGGATCGTCAGAGACTACATCACACTATGTAACACCCCTAACAGGTAACCGTCGCCGGAACAGGGTTAAGAGGCGTTACCGGACAATCAGAACATTTCACATCCATTTTACAACACAAAGTCAATCATCATTCAATCATATTCAAATATAATCATATAGTCCCTTAATAAGGTCTACGAGACCTTAAACACATGTTAGAAAGAGGTCGGGACTAAACCGAACACATACGAAAATTTTTCAAAATTCAAATATTTTTCAAAACTGTAGAAGTCACACGCCCGTGTGTGTAGGCCATGTGCCTCACACGGCCTCGGACACACCCATGTGTCCAAGCCGTGGCAAAACAGGGCATACATACTGACTTGTCCACACGGCCTGAGACACGCCCGTGTGCCTCACCCGTGGTCGAACCTGACTTGCATCACACGGCCTGGGACACGCCCGTGTGTCCAGCCCGTGGTCGAGCCTGACTTGTTTCACTTGGCAAACTTAAACAACACGGTTGAGCCACACGCCCGTGTGCTCAACCGTGTGGGCAATTATAGGCCATATTCAAGGCCAACTTGCCTCCCACACTTATGATCACCTACAAGCCTCAGTTCACATGCATTTTTACTTCAAATAGCAACCAAAACATGCCAATTTTCACACCAATTAATCATTAACTATACCATCCATAATAATTATCATCACAAATAAATCTATCCAAATACCAATTCCACAACCTAAATTATACAAAACAAGCATCATGCAATTCATATCATAACTTCCACATTTCAACCTCATTTCTCAACGACCGATTCAAGCATGGAAGATACCATATTTATCATACACATATCCCACACATATATTACTACACCATTCAACCTTTAAACCATGTCTCATGGCAATATTTACACAACTCAAAACATACCACATTCAATAGCCTATACATGCCATATACCACTTATACACATATTTCAAAAGTACCAAAATTGATTGTCGATAGTGTGATAGAGCCGCTGACGATCCCCAAATTTGAGCTAGCTTTACTGACACTGTAAAATAGAGAAACACATCACACAGTAAGCTTAAGAGCTTAGTAAGTTCATAACATAATACCTTCAATTTAATAGCTCAAATACAATGCATAAAATGAACTCATCACATAGATAAATTCCCAAATGTTTATACCATATCATTCATAGCCAATAATCCTACTCAACCATTCATGAAATCATACACAATCTCATCAACCACAAAGGTTCAGTACATACCTTAGCCAACACATAGTTACTCACCATCCAAGCTAATTTATGCTCGATATTGCATTTCGATTCAACCTTCATTAGTCATTAGGTTTAATCACACACTTAGTGCCTCAATACACTACCGAAGCTTAAATAACATCGCACACTTAGTGTCTCAATACAAAATCGAATGTAATTCAGTATCGCACACACAGCGCCAACCAAAAAGATGAAGCTTATATTATTTCGCACATACAGTGCTAATCATCTCGGTCATATTTCCAAATACGCACACTTAGTGCCACATAATTTGATTTCCTCACATAGAATTTACAATTCTACAAAATCATACAATTCGTTTTATAACATTAAACATAGTTAAATACACGTATTATGTCTGAACTTACCTCAGACGTCGAATACCGAAACTAGCAGATCAATCGAGTACTTTGTCATTGCCTCGATCTCAATCTGAATCTCTCCTTTCTCAGTCTTAAATCAAAGACATCAATGGCTGAATGTTTGAAGAGCTCAAATGTAACACCCCAAACCCGGTCAATACACCACGATCGAATCTGGCATGTTACGGGGAAAATCGTGTTTGAGGGGTTAGGTTTCAGGTTAAAGATTCGATGAAAAAAAAATCTTTGACATATTTTATACTTGTCAAAATCTTGGGCATGATTGCTTTAAAGCGGTAGTGAATTTTGAAAACCCGGAATTTGAAAACTTGGTTGACTCCATAAGTAAGACAAATCCATATCGTTTGAGAATCCCAAGTAATCTCCTTCTTGATGCTTAAAAACATTTTGAGCTTAGTGTGGAAAAATCTCTAGTTTTAGAAAACGTTTGAGTTGCATTTATTTTTAATTTATAGTGTGATACCCGATGGTAAAATTTAAAACATATCGCTTTGTAGTTTTGAAAACCTCATTTTATATCCAAGTTTTTATTCGACAATAATCCATAATTTATTAGGACATAATTGAAATCCAATCAAAGCATGTGAATAATCAAAACATAATTTTAACAGGCCTTTTACAATCCCAACAAAACCATATGGAATAAAAGAAATTAAGTACCAAGTCTAAATCAGTGAAATTTCAAATTTATTCATGGCATGGTCACCTCGAATCCACCCGGCTCCATGTCCGCAATCTAAGTGTCACCTGAAATGATAAGGGAGAAGGTGAGTCGCAAGACTCAGTGCATAAATCCTCTCTCGACTAATGCAACATGCTAACACACATCATAGCAACGCAATACAAGTAATGCACCCAATCCTAGCCATCCGTACTCCATTTCTACCCCGTGTGGTACCAAACCACTGGTGGTGCCAAACCACTGGTGACCCAAAGTCACGAATAATCCAATGATGGGGCCAACCCATCGTGTGATACCAAGTCACCGGCGTCAATCCCAGATAATCACCGTGGGGCCAACCCATGGTGCGAAGCCACCGGGACGAGATGCTATGAGGTGCCAAACCTCGTGTCCCAAAGACACGAATGTGATACCAAATCACCGGTGACCGAAAGTCACGAATCCAATGATGGGGCCAACCCATCGTGTGATACCAAATCACCGGCGTCAATCGTATAATCAATCGTGGGGCCAACCTTTCGTGGTGCTAAGCCACCGGGACGAGGCCGAGGTGCCAAGCCTCTGTGACCCAAAGTCACAATAATCAATCGTGGTACCAAACCACCGGAGGTGCCAAACCTCACGTGTCCCAAAGACACGGATATCATATTCCCCCTCTCTCACATCACCCATAACATATCATACTAATGCAAATCGTGCAAGACATGTAATCACGCTAACATGTTTAACATTGCATCTCATATCACATACATCATCGATCATGATATCATATACCATTAATAGAACTCGTAATGAAACAAAGCTTACTGAATCCGTGCACATACCCCATAGGGTATCATATCAATCAACCACACTTGCTTGACAATCGTGGTTTATTAACCATATTACTAAGCAATGAGTGTGTTAGTTTACACACTGTTAAAAACGCAAGCTTTTAAACCCAACGAACCGATCTAAGATCCTCAAATACCTTGCTCCTATAATCGGCCAAACATAGATTAGCCACTTATACCATTCGGCCAAAACCATTAAACCAAAGGGGTTAACAATTGAATCCTTACCTTTCACTTGGTTTGGTTTCCTACCAAAACCCGAACCAACCAATGCTTCCTTAGTCAATCGGCCACACCTAACAAGAGAATCTGTTAATTTTTTGAAGTCTTTGATTAACGAAAACTAAAAGAATGCACTACTAGAACCAATCCCTTACCACCACTTACCAACGATTAACCGAGAAAGAAGACTCCTCTTGCTTGCTTCCAAAATCCAAAGGCCCTATACGTAATAGTTAACAAAGATTAACTCCTTTCAACCAAAGCCAAAATCGAACCAGAACGAGGGATAGGAGAAATAACCATTCAGCCAAGCACTTACCTAACACCAACCAATATTCGGCCAAGAACCACTAGGAGAGAGGAAAGATTCGGCCAACTCTTAAACAAGATGGAAAAAAAGAGGATTCGGCTAGGGTGGCTTGTAATAATCAAACAAGATTCGGTCGGAGTGAAAGAAAAGAGAAAACGAAATGCAAAAGGATAGGGGTTGATATTCGGCCAACAATAGAAATGGGGAAAAGAAAAAGAAAAGGAAAGGTTTAGAAGGGTGAAGTTTCGGCTTGCAAAAGAAAGAATGGAGAAAGTGTTTTGGAGAATGGAGTTTCGGCTTACACAAATGAAGAGAAAAGAGAGAGAGCAAAGAACATTCGGCTACCAAGAAAATTGAGAGGGACAAAGCAAATTCGGCAAGGCTATAGGGTTTGGTCTCTTGGTTTCAAGAAGTAAAGAAAATGAGAGAAAGCTCTCTTGTAATTTCGGCTACTATTGACAAAAGAGAGGAATTTGGCTTGACACAAAGTGACCGAAAAAGGTACAAAAGTGCTTAAGTGAATTTCTCTAACACCCTCCCCACTTACCAAAACCGCCACTCTCTCTACAACTCCCAACATTCGCCACTACCCAAAATTACTCCAAGCCACACATTCAAACTAGTTTGAACTAGTCTCCCTCCTAAATTCGCTCTCCACCCACCATTTAAACATTTGACTTGGTCCATGGCAGAGTTTGAACCGCCCACAACTCTTCTCCTCCATGCCACAAAATGAGAGCAAAAATGTGGGATTTTCGCAGCTTGAACACAGGACCTCCTCTCCCCGCAAGTGACGCCAAACACAAGCCCCAAGTGGCGCATGCTTTGCCATCTTACTAGCTCAACTCTTGTGCTAACTTTTCACCTAAAATTATTTATAAACCCCACTCCTTCACTCCTCTCACATAAAACTTAAAACCAAAATTTTTCCTACCACTCCGCTTATACTAAGCTTACAACTAAGCCCCAAAAGAACACAAAAGCAACATTGCAAAACAACCACATGCAAAACAATGCAATAACAAAATAGCCCCTATCCTGGATATTACAGCTTCTACCCCTAAAAAAAATAATTTCGGCCTCAAAATTACGATCAAAAGAGTTGAGGTATTGCTGTCTCATCACATCCTCGGGTTCCCACGTAGCTTCTTCCACGCCATGGTTCCGCCATAGCACCTTTACCAGAGGCACCGATTTCCCTCACGCAAAACCTTCAAATCCCGATCTAGGATCTGCATGAGTTCCTCCTCCATGGTCAAATCCGGATTTACCTCGATCTCTTCCATCGCTACGACATGCGATGGATCTGAACGATAACGCCTAAGCATCAAAACGTGAAATACATCGAATGAATCGACTCAACTCGCCGCAACTCAAGCCGGTAAGCTCACGGTCCCACTCGTTTTAGTACCTTATACGCCCAATAAACCTCGGACTAAGCTTGACTTTCCTTCCGAATCTCAATACTTTCTTCTATGGCGAGACCTTCAGAAAAACTTTATCCCCCACAGCAAACTCTATATCTCTCCGCTTGGGATCGGCATAAGACTTCTGCCTATCCGAAGCTTCTTTCAATCGAGCCTGAATCAACTTAACCTTGTCTTCGGTCTCTGCAACCAACTCTGGTCCCAACAACTGGCGTTCACCCAACTCCGTCCAACATGTAGGTGAGCGACACTTTCTACCATACAACGCCTCATATGGTGCCATTTTGATGCTTGCTTGGTAACTATTATTGTAGGCGAACTCAGCTTGTAACATCCCGAAATTGGGCCTAGTAGGATTGGGCCCAATGGGCCTTGTTTTTAAAATTTTTGAGAACGGCATTAATGCAAGTTAGACTTATTAGGTAAGTTATTTTGGAAGGTTAGAGGGCTTCTATGAAGTCCCTGGATCAAATATTAGCTTTGGGGAAATTTTGGTTTTAGGTGAAAAAAACCCCGGAAGTTGTGGTAGGCCTTAAGAATAAAATGTGGGAAAAATGACACAAGTGGAGTGTGTGGTGTAGTGGCAAAGTGACGCCACATAAGAGACAAGGGGTGTGACGCCACAAGGAAGGAAGGAGGTCCAAGGTTCAAGTCTTGGCTTTTGCATTTTGGTTTTCTTTTACTTGGACCTCGAGAATTTGGCTATAGATTTATATTTAGTTGCGCATGGTTTAAGACACAAGAGGAGCTTGTGGCCAAGTGGCTAGCAAAGTGTGGATTATGTTGCAAGGGAGCCAGGTTCGAATCTCATCGTAAGCAAGGGAGTATTTATTTTGCGGTCTAGACGGGAAGAGTTTCAGTTGAATTTAAACTCTCTCTTGTGAAGGGATCCCACATCGGAAAGATACAAAGAAGGAAGGTGAAGAGCTAGCTATATAAAGAGCATTCCAGAGGAGGGTTGACACACCTTGGAAGGCGTTTGGGCACGAGAGTGGTCGGAGCGCTGGATTAACACCGCAGTCCTATCGGTGTGTAACTCTCTCTACTCTAGTTGTAGAGCGGCAATGCCGAAGTGCCGGTCCGCGGCAATAGTAGCCACACGAGCGTGCGAACGCACGTGTAGGGCTTCGACGCGATAGTTGAGGCCGTCGAGAGTATTCTTGTGGGTTGGGGCTGCTTGGGCCGCGATGGGCCAAAGTGGGCCCAATGGGCCCGTGGGCCCTTATGAGTAAATTGTGCGATTGTGTAGTATATAGTGAACTAGACTAGGTGGAACTTATATACATGGCTAGATTTGTGCTAGGTGGGCCACACGAGCGTGTGGGCCGAATGGGCCGAATCGAGTTTTAGGCCCCAATCGTCCGTCATTTACCGGAAATGGTAGCCGAGTCGCTCGGGGTGACATTTGGGCCTTTGGGTAAGGCCATTGTAGGTGCAAAATTACAAAAATACCCTTAGTGGGTAAATTACCAAAATATCCCTGAAGGGTAAATTACGAAAATGCCCTTGGTAGGAAAAATTACGGTTATACCCTTAGAGGTTTATTAGGGTGATTATGTTGTTTTATGTCTATCTGATTATGATGGTAATTCATGTTATACTTATATTTGATATATGTCTAGCATACATGACATACTGCATACACGAATTATTATGTCATATTGCATGGGTATGATGAGAGGAGGGGGATGTTACACAGCTAATGGCAGAAACTCCTCCCAACTACCTCTGAAATCCAGAACACAACCTCTCAGCATATCCTTTAAGATCTGTATAACCCTTTCCGATTGCCCGTCAGACTGCGGGTGAAAAGCCGTGCTGAAATCCAAGCGCGTACTCCAAAGCCCGATGCAACGCTTTCCGAACCTTGACGTAAATCGGGATCCCTATCCGAGATAATCGATCATCGCACACCGTGCAATCTCACTATCTCGACACATACACAGCCGCCAACCTCTCAAGTGAGTAATCAACCCTTACCGGAATGAAGTGAGCTGATTTAGTCAGACGATCCACAATTACCCAAACTGAGTCTTTCTTGCTCGGCGTAAGAGGTAATCCACTGACGAAATCCATAGTTATTCTTTCCCACTTCCATTGTGGAATCTTCACTGGCTGAAGCAACCCCGACGACAACTGATGCTCAGCCTTGACTTGCTGACATGTCAGACACTTCCCTACAAACCCATAAGTAAGACAAATCCATATCGTTTGAGAATCCCAAGTAATCTCCTTCTTGATGCTTAAAAACATTTTGAGCTTAGTGTGGAAAAATCTCTAGTTTTAGAAAACGTTTGAGTTGCATTTATTTTTAATTTATAGTGTGATACCCGATGGTAAAATTTAAAACATATTGCTTTGTAGTTTTGAAAACCTCATTTAATATCCAAGTTTTTATTCGATAATAATCCATAATTTATTAGGACATAATTGAAATCCAATCAAAGCATGTGAATAATCAAAACATAATTTTAAGAGGCCTTTACAATCCCAACAAAACCATATGGAATAAAAGAAATTAAGTACCAAGTCTAAATCGTGAAATTTTGAATTTATTCATGGCATGGTCACCTCGAGTCCACCTACTCCATGTCCGCAATCTAAGTGTCACCTGAAATGATAAGGGAGAAGGTGAGTCGCAAGACTCAGTGCATAAATCCCTCTCCCGATTAATGCAACATGCTAACACACATCATAGCAACGCAATACAAGTAATGCACCCAATCCTAGCCATCCGTACTCCATTTCTACCCCGTATGGTACCAAACCACTGGTGGTGCCAAACCACTGGTGACCCAAAGTCACGATATCCATAATTGTGGTGCCAAACCACTGGTGACCCAAAGTCACGAATAATCCAATGATGGGGCCAACCCATCGTGTGATACCAAGTCACCGGCGCTAATCCCAGATAATCACCGTGGGGCCAACCCATCGTGGTGCGGCCACCGGGACGACGACGCTATGAGGTGCCAAACCTCCGGTGTCCCAAAGACACGAATGTGATACCAAATCACCGGTGACCGGTCACGAATCCAATGATGGGGCCAACCCATCGTGTGATACCAAATCACCGGCGTCAATCCCAGTATAATCAATCAGGGGCCAACCCACCGTGGTGCTAAGCCACCGGGACGAGACGCCGAGGTGCCAAGCCTCTGGTGACCCAAAGTCACAATAATCAATGCGTGGTACCAAACCACCGGAGGTGCCAAACCTCTCGTGTCCCAAAGACACGGATATCATATTCCCCCTCCTCTCACATCACCCATAACATATCATACTAATGCAAATCGTGCAAGACATGTAATCATGCTAACATGTTTAACATTGCATCTCATATCACATACATCATCGATCATGATATCATATACCATTAATAGAACTCGTAATGAAACGGGCTTACCCGAATCCGTGCACATACCCCATAGGGTATCATATCAATCAACCACACTGTTTGACAATCAGGTTTATTAACCATATTACTAAGCAATGAGTGTGTTAGTTTACACACCTGTTAAAACGCAAGCTTTTAAACCCAACGAACCGATCTAAGATCCTCAAATACCTTGCTCCTATAATCGGCCAAACATAGATTAGCCACTTATACCATTCGGCCAAAACCATTAAACCAAAGGGGTTAACAATTGAATCCCTTACCTTTCACTTGGTTTGGTTTCCTACCAAAACCCGAACCAACCAATGCTTCCTTAGTCAATCGACCACACCCTAACAAGAGAACTGTTAATTTTTTTGAAGTCATTGATTAACGAAAACTAAAAGAATGCACTACTAGAACCAATCCCTTACCACCACTTACCAACGATTAATCGAGAAAGAAGACTCCTCTTGCTTGCTTCCAAAATCCAAAGGCCCTATAACGTAATAGTTAACAAAGATTAACTCCTTTCAACCAAACCCAAAATTGAACCAGAACGAGGGAGAGGAGAAATAACCATTCGGCCAAGCACTTACCTAACACCAACCAATATTCGGCCAAGAACCACTAGGAGAGAGGAAAGATTCGGCCAACTCTTAAACAAGATGGAAAAAAGAGGATTCGGCTAGGGTGGCTTGTAATAATCAAACAAGATTCGGTCAGAGTGAAAGAAAAGAGAAAACGAAATGCAAAAGGATAGGGGTTGATATTCGGCCAACAATAGAAATGGGGAAAAGAAAAGAAAAGGAAAGGTTTAGAAGGGTGAAGTTTCGGCTTGCAAAAGAAAGAATGGAGAAAGTGTTTTGGAGAATGGAGTTTCGGCTTACACAAATGAAGAGAAAAGAGAGAGAGCAAAGAACATTCGGCTACCAAGAAAATTGAGAGGGACAAAGCAAATTCGGCAAGGCTATAGGGGTTTGGTCTCTTGGTTTCAAGAAGTAAAGAAAATGAGAGAAAGCTCTCTTGTAATTTCGGTTACTATTGACAAAAGAGAGGAATTTGGCTTGACACAAAGTGACCGAAAAAGGCACAAAAGTGCTTAAGTGAATTTCGGCTAACACGCCTCCCCACTTACCAAAACCGGCCACTCTCTCTACAAACTCCCCAACATTGGGCCACTACCCACAATTACTCCAAGCCACACATTCAAACTAGTTTGAACTAGTCTCCCTCCTAAATTCGCTCTCCACCCACCATTTAAACATTTGACTTGGTCCATGGCAGAGTTTGAACTGCCCACAACTCTTCTCCTCCATGCCGTCAAAATGAGAGCAAAAATGTGGGATTTTCGCAGCTTGAACACAGGACCTCCTCTCCTACAAGTGACGCCAAACACAAGCCCCAAGTGGCGCATGCTTTGCCATCTTACTAGCTCAACTCTTGTGCTAACTTTTCACCTAAATTATTTATAAACCCCAGCTCCTTCAGCTCCTCTCACATAAAACTTAAAACCAAAATTTTTCCTACCACTCCGCTTATACTAAGCTTACAACTAAGCCCCAAAACAACACAAAAGCAACATTGCAAAACAACCACATGCAAAACAATGCAATAACAAAATAGCCCCTATCCTGGATATTACGCTCTACCCCTAAAAAAATAATTTCACCTCAAATTACCCGATCAAAAGAGTTGAGGGTATTGTTGTCTCATCACATCCTCGGGTTCCCACGTAGCTTCTTCCACGCCATGGTTCCGCCATAGCACCTTTACGCAGGCACCGACTTCCTACGCAAGACCTTCACATCCCGATCTAGGATCTCGCATGTTTTCTCCTCCATGGTCAAATCCGGATTCACCTCGATCTCTTCCATCGCTACGACATGCGATGGATCTCGAACGATAACGCCTAAGCATCGAACGTGAAATACATCGTGAATCGACTCAACTCGGCGGCAACTCAAGCCGGTAAGCTATCGGTCCCACTCGTTTGAGCACCTTATACGCCCAATAAACCTCGGACTTAGCTTGCCTTTTCTTCCGAATCTCAATACTTTCTTCCATGGCGAGACCTTCGTAAAAACTTGATCCCCACAAAGAAACTCTATATCTCTCTCCGCTTTAGATCGGCATAAGACTTCGCCTATCCAAGCTTCTTTCAATCGAGCTCGAATCAACTTAACCTTGTCTTCGGTCTCTGCAGCCCAACTCGTCCCAACAATCTGGCGTTCACCCAACTCAGTCCAACATGTAGGTGAGCGACACTTTCTACCATACAATGCCTCATATGGTGCCATTTTGATGCTTGCTTGGTAACTATTATTGTAGGCGAACTCATTAAATGGCGTAAACTCCTCCCAACTACCTCTGAAATCCAGAACACAACCTCTCAGCATATCCTCTAAGATCTGTATAACCCTTTCCGACTGCCCGTCAGACTGCGGGTGAAAAGCCGTGCTGAAATCCAAGCGCGTACGCAAAGCCTGATGCAACGCTTTCTAGAACCTTGACGTAAATCGGATCCCTATCCGAGATAATCGATCTTTGGCACACCGTGCAATCTCACTATCTCTCGACATATACGGCCGCCAACCTCTCAAGTGAGTAATCAACCCTACTGGAATGAAGTGAGCTGATTTAGTCGACGATCCACAATTACCCAAACTGAGTCTTTCTTGCTCGGCGTAAGAGGTAATCCACTGACGAAATCCATAGTTATTCTTTCCCACTTCCATTGTGGAATCTTCACCGGGTGAAGCAACCCCGACGGCAATCGATGCTCACCTTGACTTGACTGTGACATGTGTCGACACTTCCTACAAACCTCGCTACTTCTTTCTTCGCACCCGGCCACCAAAATTGCTCTCTTAGATCTCTATACATCTTGCTTCCTCCAGGGATGCATAGCGTATGGGCTGCTATGTGCGTCCCAAGAATCCTCCCCTCAGCTCAACGTCTTTCGGCATACAAGCTCGCCTTGGAAACACAACACTCCATCACTAGATAACCTGTAACCCTCCAAACCACCATCCACGCACTGAGACCTCTCGCGCACTCAAAACCTCATCTTCCAACCTGCTTCTCTCGATCTACTCAACCCAAGTAGGCTTAACTCGCACTCTGCTGAATACTACTGTCATCATACAAACTCGGATGGGCAAACATCGCTCTTAAGTCCGAAACAACCTTACGACTCAACGCGTGCTCGCACCCACGTTAGCCTTGCCCGGATGATATTCAATCGAACAATCATAATCCTTGAGCAATTCAATCCATCTCACACTGCCTCAAATTCAAATCCTTCGAGTAAAAGATACTTTAGACTCTTGTGATCATGTAGACTATCGATCTCTCTCTCAATAAGTAGTGCCTCCAAATTTTCAAGGCGAAGACTACACCGCTAACTCCAAGTCGTGCGTCGGATAATTGACCTCATGTGGCCTCAACTGCCGAGATGCGTAAGCCACAACCTTACCTTCCTACATCAGCACACAACCCAATCCCGTATGTGATGCATCGCAATACACTGTGAATTCCTTCCCAGCCTCAGGTTGAATTAAAACAGGAGCTTGAGTCAAAATCTTCTTTAGTTTGTCGAAACTCTCCTGCTGCTTCTCACTCCAAACAAATGGAACCCCTTTCCTTAACAACTTGGTCATTGGCGCTGCGATCAATGAAAAACCTTCTACAAATCTTCGGTAGTATCCTGCCAAACCTGAAAATCTCGAATCTCTCACCCATCGACTTAGGCGGCTTCCAATCCAAAACTGCCTCAATCTTCCGAGGATCTACCCTAATCCCCTCAGCCGACACTACATGACCCAAGAATGTCACCTCCCTGAGCCAGAACTCGCACTTACTAAATTTTGCATAAAGCTGTTTTTCCCTCAGAATCTGCAGTACTATTCGCAAGTGTGCATCATGCTCCTCCTCTTTCTTTGAGTATACTAAGATGTCGTCAATAAAAACCACTACGAACTGATCCAAATACTGCTGAAACACCCTATTCATCATATCCATGAATGCTGCCGGTGCGTTAGTCAACCCAAATGGCATTACCAGAAATTCGTAGTGCCCATACCGAGTACGAAACGCTGTCTTGTGGATATCCGCCTCCTTCACCTTCAATTGGTGATACCCAGACCTTAAATCAATTTTTGAGAATACCGAAGCACCCTTCAGCTGATCAAACAAGTCATCTATCCGCGGCAACGGATACTTGTTTTTGATCGTCAGCTTGTTCAACTGGCGGTAGTCTATACACATCCGCATGGTACAATCTTTCTTCTTAACAAAGAGTACTGGCGCTCCCCAAGGTGAAACACTTGGCCTAATAAAGCCTCGATCCAACAACTCCCGGATCTGAGCCTTTAATTCCACTAACTCCTTTGGCGCAATCCTATACGGAGCAATAGACACGGCGCAGATTCCAGAATGAGATCTATCCCGAACTCCACCTCACGATCCGGTGGCAAGCCCTAAGTTCCTCCGAAAACACATCAACAAATTTTTAAGCTGTCCTGACCTTTTCCACAAAGAGATTCCTTAGCCTCCAAGGCATACACGTGAACCACATACGCTTCACAGCCCTTCCTGACCATCTTCTCCGCTTTCAGAGCAGATACCACGTTGGATAAGTAATCTCTTCTATTACCTATCATGACTACCTCATCACCCTCAGCCGTCTTTAGAACCAAACGCTTAGCCGCGCAATCCAATATAGCCTGGTATTTAACCAACCAGTCCATCCTGAGAATCAGATCGAACTCCCCAAATGTCAGTTTCATCAGATCAGCCACAAACACTACCCCTTGGAGTTCCAGGGGTACATCTCTATACAGCTTATTTACGACTACAGAGTGACCTAGAGGGCTAATGACTGTCATCTGCCTAGAAGTAGTTTCAGAGTTTAAGTCCATGGTCTCTACTATGCTACTAGCAACGTATGAATGCGTTGAACCCACATCAATTAAAGCAGTATATGGAGAACCAAAGATCAAAAACGTACCGGTTATGACGTCCGGTGCGTCGCCCTCCTCTCGGCGTCTCGCTGCATACACCAACCCAGGCTGTCTTGCCTCAGAGCTACTCGCACCTCTGCCCGGTGCTCCGCGGCCTCGACCAGAACCATTACCTCCTCTGCCATTACCATGACCCTCTGCGGTGGCGGTCCATTATTCTGAATCGAGTACACGGCCCCGCCTCTCGGGTGAATCCTAGTCAACTTACGCGGACAGTCCCTCACACGGTGATCCAAAGAGCCACACTCGAAACATCCTTTTCCACCGGTCCATCAACCTCCCCAATGAGATTTCCCACAACGGTTACACTGTGCGGGTCCCTGATTACCAGCAACAGACCTACCAGACTGATTCGGCCCACTTTGTCTAGCTCTTTTTCTCATGGATTACCCGATGACCCAGAAGATCCAAAACTCCTCTAATGTCCTGCTCCTATCCATGTTTTGCCTCACAGATTCCTTAACACCCTCGGCTACCTTAGCCTTCTCAACCAGGACGGCAAACTCACGCTCCTGCTGTGGAGCAATCAGCAGTCTTAATTCGTCTCTCAGACCATCCTCGAATTGAACACACCTCTCGTGTTCAGTAGCCACAATGCCCCTAGCATACCTACTCAGCTTTAAGAATTCTGCCTCGTACTCTAACACAGACTTACTCCCCTAAACTAGCCTCAAAAATACTTTTTGTTGTGCGTCAATGTAGCTAGCTCCAATGTACTTTTTCTGATAAGCAGCCCTAAAATAATCCCAAGTGAGATCCTCCGCTGCAGCCTCGTCTCGAACCGTGAGCCACCACTGGTATGACTCATCCTGAAGGAGCGATACTATCCCCTTCAGCTTCTCCTCAGCAGTCAGGTCCAGATCATCCATGATCCGCTCCGTCGCTTCCAGCCAATACTCAGCCGTGCTGGGAGCAACACCAGAAACACCTCTAAATACCTCAGCCCCATTTGGTCGGAGTCGCTCAGGCACAAATTTCCTAACTCCTGCGCCTCCACCTACTCCAGCTACCCTTTTCAAAACTCACAAAGATCGCTGCGACAACTGCGTCATCCCGGTCGATCTCGAAATTCACCACCTCCACCGGTGGTGGTACCGTATCTCATTCTCGACCCGACTGCACCCTCCTGGTTCGTAAACCGTCATCCTACCCCGACCACGTCCACGTGTATTATGACCACGTCCACCCCGAGTGCTCATGACTACAGTCTCGACTTATCTGATTTAGAAGTTTTATGCATCAGTATTTATTCCGCTATTTAAAAGCACAGTCTTATGAATATTTCTTATTAAAGAAATTTTTGTTTTCGCAAGTCGTGGACCTAGTGGTTTCAATTTCTAAAGTAATTGCTAGCCATTCAATCATATTACACCAACATCAGTAATCACAAGAATAGTAAGGGGTACTTACCTGGGCGGATTGGTGACGGAGACTCGAAGCCATGCCTTTCAAACCACATACTTTGAAACAAAAACATTTAAAAACAAAAAAAAATTCTTAAAACATTTTGGGCCTCAGGCCCACAGCCGAGCCTTGAACTTAGCTCTGATACCAAAATTGTAACACCCCTAACCCCTCAAACATGATTTTCCCCGTAACATGCCAGATTCGGTCGTGGTGTATTGACCGGGTTTGGGGTGTTACATCAAACCCCTTTTTTCTTTTCTTATTTTCGACACCAAGAAGATGAACATAGTGCTTTCTTTATTATTTTGTTTTATTATAACCTTATAATATAATAAAAAATAATATAAATTTTTAACTTATAAATTTAACATATAAAAAAAACATATATGTTAACATTTAATGCCGTTTACTATACTCATTTATGGCTTAATTGCATCATAAATCCCCCAAATTATAAAGACAACAACAATTAGGCACTTAACAATCAGCACACAGCTTTTACATTTTACGCGATTAAGTCCTTTTTCATAATTCAACACACAGTCGATAAAATTTTCACACAGAATTTTCACATAGTCTCAGTCTCAATCACATATTATAAACATAAAAAATAATATAAAATTATTTTTTGACCTCGAATTTGTGGTCCCGAAACCACTGTTCCGACTAGGGTCTAAACCAGGCTGTTACACACTATCCACTTACACTTTGGTACTTTTAAAACTATGTTTTGGGTCATATGGCATGTATAGGGACTTTGAGTCATTTTGGTTATATTTGGTAATGAATTTTGCCAAATGAATTGGCTTGTAAATGTTTATGTTTGGTATGTATATATAGCCATGTATGATGGATCATTATGGTTTATTTGGTATGTTTGAATCATGTGCATATATATATATGCTTATGTCTTGTGTATATTGAGTTGGTTGTGATGATTGATGATAATAGGTACTATGAAATGGTAAATTGATGATTTTTGGAAATAGGTGTGCTTGTGAAATTAGGCCAAATAATGCATCTTTTGATACGATCTCGCCTCGGGAGTTAATTTCGAGTCGTAAATGTGCCCGATCATAAAATGGAGAAGTTTCATTCAATTCAGAGTTTAATTGAATTTGGCTAAGTGCAGGCTTAAATGAAAGGTTTTTTTAAAGAGTTTTAGGATGGATTAAGGATAGGACCGGCTAGATGTTGAAACAAAGGGGAATAAAGAGAATGACTGAATTGGCTAAGTGAAATGATGATGGAAATGGCTAGGTGAATGAGGATGAAGATTCGGCTAAGGTTTGAAGCAAGTAAATCAGAATGTTGGATAGAACAGAAAGTTGAACTTAAGGACAAGAGTGAACCAATACTATGGAGAGCATTGACCCGAAACTTATAAGTCACTTAAGGTGCTGGAAAGGACCTTAACCCGCTAACTATAAAGAGTTAGGAACCAAAGGTATCAAATGGTTGAACGCCACACTCGGGATTGAGTGATAAGTTCAAAGAAACAAGAAAGACACCACTAGCAAGCTAGATAAGTCTACTTGAGTCTTAAACGAACTTAGAGAGTTGAATAAACTCACAAATGAATTAAAATTCATAAAAATGTCAAGGGATAATGTCTACCCTTCAAAATGTTTACAAAACAACTTTAGGCTGAACATGTTCCAGCTGAATGGACACAAAAGGAACTAAATGGTTAGCTTTTAATTCAACTTAATTAAGCTGAAAATAACTATTTAGCTCTTCAACACATTTCTTGAAGTATTCTGCACCTTGGTGACGCCAATGAACAGCCTCTTGGGGGTTTTTAATCAGCTGAATTGTTGTCAATAAATAAGGAGCTGAAATGAGCTGAATGGCCTTAATTAGGTTCGGCCAAAGTGATTGAATGATTTGCCTTTAAGAACTGATTAGTCTTGGACTTTAAATAGCAGCTTAGGGCACTTCAATAGCCATAGAGTGTGAACCAACAAAATTGAGAAGCCCTTTGTGTGTGAAAGCAAATGACCGAATGGTCACCCCATGTGAAAAGAATTTCCAGCAATGTGAAAGCTCTTTAAGGTATGCCCAACTTGGGAAGAAGAAACAGCAGCTCTCTCTTGTCCTTTGCTGTTCATGAAAGGGTGTTTGGAGAAACTAAATCATCAGCTCACATTAATCAAGTCGTCCAATGCATGTTGCTGCAACATTCAATTTAGCAAATTTAATTAGTTTAAGACATGATAAATTCGGCTGAAACTAGGACATATTAAAAACATGAAATAGACTAAGACACAAATTAAATTCAACAGCAGCTAATTAATTTGTCTCTACTTTAGACACATTTAAACCATGCATTAAACTAAGACACATTTAACACTTTAATTAATTAGAATTAGATTAAAACATATTTATTAACACATATTTATGAGTTGAAACTAAATTAATTGACTTAGCTAAAGCATGAAATTATTCCAGCAACTAAAACGAATAAATTTAAAAGGATAAAATTGAGCTCAATGAGCTAGAATCGAGCTGAATTGAGCTCCATTGAGCTGGAATCAAACTAAGTCAGCTTGCAAGAGTTTGCAAAGCACACTTGGTGACCTAGTCCAAAGGCGTTCTCGGGCGTGGCCGTATCATCTTTGACAATGGTCATTTTGATGATTTGAGGCTATAAGGATTGGTATGAATTTAGATAGCATATTATGGTACTTATGTGCTTTGAATTGGTTAGTATTAAAATGGTAAGATTTAGACTTGGCATGGTTGGTTTGGATGGTATATTATGCTATGTTTTGGTGTCATTTGTATAGGTGAAGATGTGTACC
Organism: Gossypium sturtianum; assembly: GCA_025698515.1. Taxonomy (NCBI): domain Eukaryota; kingdom Viridiplantae; phylum Streptophyta; class Magnoliopsida; order Malvales; family Malvaceae; genus Gossypium; species Gossypium sturtianum. The sequence continues at coordinate 54,465,460 of CM046947.1, forward strand.
AAATGGGGTGGCAAAATGGCTTGGTAAAAAGCCTATTTTTGTCCACACGGGCAAAGACACGGGCGTGTGCCTCAGCCGTGTGTGACACATGGTCATGTTGCACGGCCGTGCGTCCCCTGGTGTTGAAATTGAAGTGAAGTCAGTATGTTCCACACGGTCTCACACACGGGCGTGTGATCGGCCATGTGGTACAAGTCAGTGTACCCCCTAACTGGCACACGGCCTAGCACACGAGCGTGTGACTTGGTCGTGTTGCATAAGTCAGTATACCCTACAGGTTTGACACGGCCTGGCACACTGGCGTGTGTGGCCACTTCGAAGGGCACATAGGCTAGACACACGGGCGTGTGGTTGGCCGTGTGACCCAAGTCAGTAACCTCACTTGTTTGGACACGGGGAAGGACACGGGCTGGGACACGGCCATGTGCTCCCATTTTGAATGTCCACACGGCCTGTGACACAGGCGTGTCTACTGGCCGTGTGAGACACACGGCCTGACCACACGGGCGTGTGTCCCCTGTTTTGAGAAAAAAATTCTAAGTGTGGAAAATCTTCTCGAGTTATCGGTTTAGTCCCGAACCACTCTCAATGCATGTTTAAGGCCTCGTAGGCTCGTTTAAGGGACACTATGATTGATTGTGATTGAATTGTATTCAAATTGATAAATTATATATGAAATGTATGTTTAAAAGTGTTGTAAGTCCGGTAATGCTCCGTAACCCTATTTTGACGGTGAATACGGGTGAGGGGTGTTACACTGATAATCCCCGAATCTGAGCTAGCTTTGAATTCACTATAAAACACGGGAAAAATAAACAAAGTAAGCTTTATAGCTTAGTAAGCTCGTATGAATTAAACTCAACAAATCATATTACATGAATCAACAACTTGAACTATTTAACATGTAATTCATGGTAACAACAAGCTTTCCATATGCTTAATCATATACTTATTTGCAAAGTCATAACTTCTTCTAATTGAAGTTTATACTTTCCATGTACATACCTGTACAAACTCGTAACCAACTCATACCTATTCGAAATATTGCTGAATACTCGATATCT